>JAUPFT010000019.1:267500-580000 GCA_036936625.1 Parnassius smintheus behrii
CAAACTGATATATAATAAGCATGGCGTGGGCATTCATATCGTCTCTTGCCGTCGTCTTGATTGAAGGAAAACAATAACTACATTGAATTTTGTACAGAGAGATGTATGTAAAAGTTTTTAGCTTTGGAACTGTTGAACGAAGTTGACGGAGAAATGAATGAGAGAATGTCATGATTTTTTGGAACCGATATGTTAAAGGAATGCAAAGCGTTTGAGTTGAGATATATTACAACTATTCCTCTGTTTGAAACTATAACTGTGGTGACGAGTGAGTTGGGTAAATATATAAGACATAAACCAAGTGCACTGTTCCGACTTGTAAATTATGACATTACGAATGATATGAATTACATTTAAAAAGTTGACATTCTAGAATCTATTATCACCCAAATTTGAAAAAGTTAGCATGCTGTATCTCATGGCTAAATAATACGACAATGCTATTGCTACATATGCCTATTTATGGCGAATAAAGAAATTTGAATTTGAATTTGACTTTCAAACGAAGCTCCACTGGGCAAATGTTTAAATCTCGTGTGAGCCGTGGTTAGTTTCGTTTGTTGGCGTTTGGTTTTGTTGTTCTTTTTATTAGTGAGAGGGCAAACGAGCTTGCGGCCTACTGATGGTAAGCGACAATGTTATGTCCATGAACAACTGCAACACCAGGGGACTTGCAGGTGCGTTGCCAGCCTTTTAAAAAAGAATAGGCACTTTTCTTGAAGGTTCCTAAGTCATCCGGAAAAAATTCCAGTGGTAGTCAATTCCACAAGGAAGTTGTGCTAGGAAGAAAACTTCTTTTAAATCGCACAGTGATGCACCACCAATTATCCAAATTTTATGGATGTGCGATGGTGAAATTGAGCGGCTGGAATTAGTCCGAACAATTCAATCCCTATGGTAGATGCGATAAAATACGCAACTAGATGCAACATTTCTATATTTTGAATTGCATAAAAGTGTCTATATCAACGATTAAACAATGTACATATGTGTTCTATATTAGGTTAGGTTTAGGTTTATACCCTTTCAGAACCCTTTCAGAACGATTAGTACAAGCCGTTCTGAAAGGGTTTAACCCTTTCAGAACGGCTTGTACTAATCGTGCGTTGATGTTTAAAAAATTGTACTGATTACTGAATTTTATTTTACCGCGCGGAAACGACTTCGATCGGTTGTGCATTGATTTCGTTTTATAACGCGGAGAGTTGCGTGGGAGTAAACCATATTAGTGGCGTGATATTATTTATTTCTCAAAAGATTACAAATCGCTTACGAGAAATAAAAAATTACAAACAATAATAAAGGAATCCATTACAAGCATACAGAATATTAAGTATAGATGTGGGTAAAACGTAAACAATTAAAAGAACGGTAAATATAGGTTTGAACATCGCGCTTAATTTGTAATGACGGAACAATTAATGCAACCGAAACAGAAATAAGGGTGCGTAAAACTAAGTTAGATTTAATTTTAGCTTGTATTTTTTTTTTTGGTTAATTTTCCAAAATATGCCATTTCAATAAGTTTTTAAATAAAGATAACGTTTTGATTATTTATATTTTTAGGTAAAGCGTTACACAGTTTTGCACCGTCAAACATAATATTTTTCTTACCATACTCTGTTCTAACTTTTTGTATGTATATATATCACGGGCACGTCTTACTTACTTACTTACTTACTTATCGTCACGCACAATCCCTAACGGGGTAGCCAGAGAGAACAGATCGCCAAGTGTCACGATCCTTACATACCTCTTTCGCTTCTTTCAGGTTCATTAACTTCTTCATACATGCACGTCTAGGTATCCGAGTACTCTTGACCCTCCCCTCTTCGAGCAATTTGCTCACATGGTCTTCGAAAGTTAGTCTCGGTCTACCTCGACACCTTTTAATATTTACTTTCGCTCTATATATTTTCTTCACCATTCGGTCTTCACTCATTCGTTCAACGTGCCCAAACCATTGGAGTACGCCCCTATCAATTTTTGTGATAAGGTCATCTTTCAATCCTGTCATATTGCGAATCTCTTCGTTTCGCTTTCGGTCGGCTATGGTAACGCCACACATTTTACGAAGAGATCGCATCTTCACTGCATTCAACTTGCTTTTATGCTTCTTCTGGCATACCCAGGTTTCGCTGCCATATAACAAAGTCGGTACCAACACTGCGTTATGTATTGCAAGGCGTGCACTCTTCACCACGCCTTGCCTTTTTACTAATGCATTCAGGGCACCATTGACTTTGTTTCCGGCAGCGACACGCCTATCCACATCTAAATCACATCTTCCATCCCGGCTGAAAGCACTCCCCAAGTATACAATTTCATTTACCTGTTCTAGACATTCCTGATTTACCCATATTTCACATTTCGTTCTCTCTTCGTCCTTTTCAAATACCAGAACCTTAGTTTTATTAGCATTCAAACGGAGACCTTTAATTTCAACCTTAGACGGGCACGTCTAAGGTTACGATTGTGAAAAAAATTATTTTTTCAAACAATATTTGCGAATGAATGTCGTTTTTAAGTATTTTACGTATTAATATGCAAGTGTTATATTGATATATTTGTGATATATTTAATAATTTGGTTTCTTTATATATAATATTAGATGGTGTCAAATATTTATAATGAAAAAGTACATTGATTAATTTGTTTTAGGTAGTTTGCAGGCTAAGTAAATTTGTTTTTTGTGTGCTGTTTCCCATACCTCGATTAAATAGTCAATATGTGGTTTGACAAGTGTATTGTATAAAATATATCGAAAATTCAGTGTCAGACATCCTACTATATTTCGCACACTTCCTAAAAAAGAAGACAATTTAGAATTTATTTTCTGAATGTGTGGCTTCCAAATAAAAAAAATAATTAAATAACTTAATTTTCAACAAGAGTTACACAATCGCACTACTGACGATCAAGTGACGGCGATAAGTCTTTCCGTTATCCAACAGTTAATTAAAATTACTCATAAAGGAAATAAACCGCGTTAGAGGTTGCATGCCACTGAGTTGACAGATGTATGCACTTGTGAAACCATAATATTCGATTCTATTACGTTAAAGTTAAAAAAGTTAAAGTTACAGCCTATATACGTCCCACAGCTGGGCACAGGCCTCCCCTCATTTCTGAGAGGGTTTTAGGGAAAGGAAGTATCCGCCGCGCTGCCCCAATGCTTGTTGGTGAACTTCACATGTCTTCGAAATATTTTTTTCTTATTTCTCAGACATGCAGATTTCCTCACAATGTTTTCCTTCACCGCTGAGCACGTGGTAAACCAGCACTTAAAATTGTAATTAACAATTTCATTAGTGCCGGCGGGGATCGAACCCGGTTTGCTCGCGTACTGTGAAATTTACAGCGAGTGCTAACCATCTGAGCTACCATGGTTCTATTGTGGTGGTCGGCAGTTAATAATCATAGACACTATTAAAAAGTTGCCGTCGTGGCGAAATAACCAAATGTAAAGTAAATCATGAAATAAGTCCAAGTAAACGAAATGTGGGAGGAAGTGTTTGTTGGTACGCGCACCTCGTGAATGTACCAACATTTGTTTAAATGTGAAGTTCTCAAGCACGTGATGTGCCCTGCAACGAACGAACGAGGATCGCCAACCGACAAATGGCGGTGTATCCATTCAAAATTACCGACTAAAAATTCAGTTGAAGTGTTTGGGCTTTGATTTTGCCAGTTCGATGCCCAGCTAGGTAAATATAAGCAAATCTTTGAAGGGTATATGCGCTTACTGCAGCTTTATAAGGTCAGCCAGCAATGAATTCGCAGAGGCTGGTCAAGAAGTACGAGAGTGTTTTGTTACGGCAGGTGCACGTGGATGTACGGCGAGCTGACAGAGAAGGAGGCGGTGGAGCGCGTGGACCGCGCACTGGACCACCACCTCGCCGACCAGTTCGAGATCCTTCTCTACAAGAAAAACCGTTAGTATCATTGAATACTGTTTCTGTGTTAGGAGTTCACTCTGAAATATACAGTATGACGTGCCATCATATGGAGGATGGTGCATTCAAATATTCTACTACAAATTGCTTTATATGGCTGGTTATGGACAAACATTTTGTAGTAACAAATGACATCCACAACAATCACTCGTGTTCACTTGAACACGAGTGATGTTGTGGTTCCCGCCGACCATAATACTGTTGTTATTAACATGGTCACTTGACCATGTTAATAACAACAGTACTATGGTCGGCCGTGATAGCTGGGAGTACGGCCCAGTACAAATCGGGTTCACTGTCACCAACAGTACTGCCCATCACAAGTCTACCGCTGAACACAGCATCCCCCATAGATCGCCACTAAATCGAATAACTCTAAGCAATTCTACAACTTGTCAAACATATTATTATATTCATGCGAAATTTGGCCAAATTAACTCCAAGAAATATTTTTTTAGTGAATTCATCTCAAAAGTCTAACCGCTCAATAAACCTTAATCAATGTTTGATAAACATGCATTATAGATATGTTTTATGAACGATTCAGTAAGTAAATGCGGCCTACGTTTTTGGCACAATGCCACGAGTTGTTTTATGACTGTAAATATTGTATTATTGTTAATTAGATAAGGTTGGGTAATTTAAGGGAGGCGTTCGTCTTAAGTTTCTCAACAAGCGAGGCACCCGAGATCGAGGTACTAAAGTAACCAAAATCACTGAAATTTTAATTGAATTTTAAGTACTACTACCATGCGCAAAGGGATGAAGGAAGCGTTATGTCAACAGGATATGCGAAGTCTGTGAACTTACGCTGAAGTAGCTTTCACACTAACTTGTCAATACTATTTCATACCGTGTTTAGAATTGAGGGCTCATTAAATGCATGCTATGGAGTGGAATATTTCCAGGCGGTTATTCAACAATTAAAAATTTTATTGCTATTGCTACGTCTCCTACTTTTGAAATTGCAGATAAGTATATAATAATAATAATAATATTTATCTTATTCATCGAAAATAGTTTTTTCTGAATATAATACTACGCGATCACATCTTGTTTCTAATTTCGTAGTAAAAAGCGAGCTAACAAGGTACGAAATGAAAACTTTATTTTTTTAATTTTAACGATTTTAGCGCTGTGCAGCACTCGTGTCCATGAAAATTGGCATTATTCAATGTGTACTGCGTAGTGTTTGTGTATAAATGGTCATTAATCAAAGCAATGTTAATGGTGAATAATAAGATCACCTATGGCCATGAACCAACCTGCAACCAACTTCAAACAAAAACGGCTACAGATTTTTTGTCATCTCTGAGGAGTAAGGTAAAATGCCACACAGCCTTAAGCCAGGACACAGGGGTGGATGTGGTGCTAGTTTGGCGCAAATAAGTAACAGGTGCCTAGCACTACCGCTCAATAGACTCCTCATCATAAAGGTGGTCCTTCCTCCTATTAAACTTCACTAGTGTTCCCGTTAACCACTCCATCTAACCTCAAAATACTAGGAGAAGGTTATGACAAGTCGATTGGTGGATTTGAATTCATGACAGTTTTTAGTTTCGCTTAGCGTTCGCTTTGAGTAGTAGTTAGTTCAGTTTGTGTTTAATCTCATAAATATAAAATCAATTGCCACATGTATGAAAGGTCACATCACTTGAAAACGGCTGGACTGATTCCGATGAAATTTTTGTGTATGTTTGAGTTGATCCGTGGATAGTTTAGATTCACAATTGGAGCCGGTACGTGGAGCTGTTCCAGAAATCACCCGTGAGAAGCTAGCTAGTAACAAAAAAATTAACATTTGGATAATAAAAGCAAGCAGCAGCAATAACAGATCACAATTATGTTAAAACGGCGGGTGAGTGAGCCCCGGCCGGCAGAGGGCCCACGGAGGAGTCCTCAAGGACTATAACGTTATTGCCTTTCCCTTTTACACGTTTCGTTTTATTGGCAATGTAACATGAAACCTATTACAATTAAACACGCACAGGATCCTACACGCGAGCTGGGGACATGTCCAAACGGAATTAAACAGCCGGACTTCCGACCCTCTGCCCATCGCTCAGTACAGTTATTTTTATATATCATTATGTACATTATGTGTGTAATGAATTTATACATGTTAGAGTCATGCTTCAGTCATGGTTGCCGCACAAATGGGTCGGCGTGACCGAAGAAATAGCATTCTCTCACAGAACACCAGCGTAAAATAGGTAATGCGCTCTAAGCTGAATATTGCTGTGTTTGTGTGTTGAGTGTAGAGACCTGGGAACCCGTTTTACTGAACACGAGGTATTCCGTCTGAGTCCTCCAGGGAGACAACGCATCTGCATTTTGATTCTCAATCGAGAATAGATGCAGAAGTTTAAGAACCATAGTATTTACTTCCCGTCGGGTGGACTGTGTGTTCACTTGTCATCCTTATATTCTGTATAAAAACAGGAAATGTAATGAAAAAATTAAATCTCATTATTTTCAAATTTCGAAGTAATTAAAAAAAAGAAAGTTAATTAGTTAAAGTTGTTTGGGGCGCGAGCAGGCACGCCGCTGTGGCTGCTGGTGCACGTGGCGCCCATCCGCAACGAGCGCGAGCTGGTGGTGTTGTTCCTGCTCACCTTCCGCGACATCACCGCGCTCAAACAACCCATAGATGCCGACGACCCCAAGGGAGGTGAGACATGTATTACATTCCTAGAGTTATTTATTATTTATACTGTTCTACTTAATAATGCGTACTCAATGCCATGGGGCATTCCCTCCCAGTCAACCATTTGGCTAAACAGAGATAGATGTAAACATTTACGAGGCGGTGCAGCAAAGAACAAAAAAGACGATAAAAGGTGAAATGATATTATATATACTATTCAAATAAACATACATACATAATTTTATCGATATATATACATATATATACATAATTAGTTACAGCCTATATACGTCCCACTGCTGGGCGCAGGCCTCCCTCATTTCTGAGAGGGTATTGGGCTATAAGGGACAAAGAAGTCTCCGCCGCGCTGCCCCAATGCGTTTTGGCGAACTTCACATGTCTTCGATTTTATTCCGATTTTCCTTTTTAACCTTAAAAAGTCCCTTAGAGGTGATACTGTGCCTACTACAAAATATTGAAATTTGCTTTTGTTACTCAAGTGTATAAAAATGATAACATAAATGATTTACACGATTACAGACCTACAAATTATGTATATTTGCTGAAACTTTCAATTAAATAGTTTATCAAATATTGTACGCCACTCTTAGATCACAATTCATAACACTTCAACATGGACTTATTAAAAACCGTTCCATTACTTCTAATTTATTAATACAGAATGATTAACTCGCGTTTGAAATAGATGTAGGAGCATAAACTGACACAATACTCAAATGCTACAGCAAATGTTTCGCTCGTATTGACTATTATTATATTGTATTCTATTTTATACAAACACCTATTACTCGGGTCCATAGCGACTTATTTAAGGTGATATAGAAAGTCAGCTCAAATTCTATTTCACCCCCACTTCCCCGCGTGTCGTATGCTATGTACCTACAATTTTTGTAATCACTAATACTGTAAGTAGATAGGTCGTTAGATACATATTTCATTAGGTTTATCATATTTATGCCTGTTTCTTTACGCCAACCCAGTCGCTTCTTATTTTTATTACGGTTATTTCCCAAATTTTACGTCGTCCTGTTGCGTAATGTGTATCCTGATCGTAAATGACACATCTTCCCCTTCAAAGGCCGAAGCGACACTGACAGGGCGGCAGGAAACAAGCTTCAAGACGACGATAGTTTAGGTGATTTCTTTTTACAGTGAAAATAATGGTAATTTAAAAAAAATATAAGCCCTGCTATAGTTATTTCAGTTAGTACGCAAAGTTTCATGATCTAATTTAAAGTATTTTATGAGTACCAGCGGTTTATATTTCAGTTTTGAGGTAACTTTGGATTTTTTTCTATCGAGAAAATTTTACGGAATCGTGTTTTCGCCTAATATAGTACTTAACATTAATCCTCAACTTTACCATATATTTATTTCAAAATTAATGCTGCAATATTTTCGGTATAAGGGAGAATCTTGCTAAGCCATTTGAGGTTATAATATTTACCCTTAAATGGTTTTGCTCATATATAGAAATTATCGTCGGTCGAAAACGGTAGTGGAACATTTTAAAATGAGTAAATGTGAGATATTGAGCAATTAAAAATTAGAAATACTTATTTTTCCATTTAGCAAGTATTTAGAGAAAAAAGGATTGCTTTTAATGTTGTTATATTTTGGTTAAACTTTACATTTATGATTTCTATTAAATTCATTCATTTTTTATTATTTGTTTTTTAAGTATAAGTAAATATTTGAAATGTTCCACTACTGAATTAATTTATTGACTGCAAATATCCCTCTGACAATGGATTTTTGAATGTACCAGTACTGAATTAAAAAACTATATATTTTTCTTAAATAATGACTTAAATAAAAATGAAATTTAGAGAACCTTAGCAAATAATTGCATTTTTAGAGAATAATCAATAAAACACTTTTATAGTTTTATAACATTTTTTTATTTATAAGTAAGAAAATATAAAAAAGGGAACAATTAGTCATTGTCAGCTCTATCTGAGGAAGCTGGCAATGTTTTATAATAATTCCAATAAACGTTTGGAATTACTTTACCATCACATAATGAAATCAAATCTTTCTTTTTAAGATTTGATATTCCAGGACGAGTGCGATATTTATTTGTCAAAACTAATGTTTCGTTAGGCTTGCCCCGCATTTTATGCCGAACATTGAATCATTTCATTTTACTGTCAGGTTGATAAGTATCCAAGAAATAAATAGCGAAAGGATTAGTAGCTTGCATAAATATTTTCTTAATATCATTCCACACTACACACGCTCCTTCTGTATTTATTGTAAAATTTTTCCCAAAGTGTGAAATTAGTTCTTTTAAATCAAAAATGTCTCAATAATCTAAATCACTTGGTAGGGATTACCTTTCTTCTTAGCACATCGTATACTTGTCCTCCATTAAGCACGAACGAGATGGCACGAACACGGAACCATTTTTTAATATTCGGAATTTTTCTTTTTCAAATAGTGGCATGAACGCTATCCGCCCTCGTTCTGAGTGTGCCCGATAACAAAGAATTTATCTGTTATAGATTTCACACCCAACATTTTTAAGGCATAATAGTATAATGACAATTCCTATTTTGCAATTGTCGGTATAAAATATAACATGTTTTCCATAACAAAACTCTTTGAAAAACTGTAAAATACAAGATCCTACCTCGTCACATCCTTTTCCATCCGAAGTCATATACGGTACAATTAATTATAAACATTAAGGCGTCTCTTATAAAAAAATAGCGAGTCATTACCCGCTGGAGTTTGAAGAACCGCTTGCATGTCATAACAACAAATAATCTTTTGTTTGTCATTTTCTCATGTTTCTATATCTATCCTCTTTTCTTCTCTGCAAAGCTCTTTTTTGTAAGATGATCTTTATAACTCTTTTCCATTTTTTGTTTCTGTTCTGTTGTTGCATTATTGTAAGAATAGCAAAGAGAGCACTGATTCTTCTTTGGTACATGAAAAGCTATATTAAATTCAGTTCTAAAAATTTTCATACGTTCCTTGTTTAGCTTCAGGCTTACCTTCTTTATCACACCACTCTTTGTATTGCCTGTACATCATACATAGATTTAAATCACCATCAAAATATTGTTTATTTGATGATGATCGACAGTAGTGCGATTCCTTAGTAGGATATGAGTTCCTTAGTAGGATATGAGTTCCTTAGTAGGATATGAGTTTATGTGTTCACGTACTCCATCCTTAACAAAGTCAGGTAATACGAGTAACTAATAACTCTTAAATCTTCTAAAACTATACCCGATGATGTTGTTTTCTCACATAACGTCGTTATAAATGAGTGCCCAATATCCAAAGTGTGCATAAAGAACTTTTTACATACCCTTATAATTATACCATCTACTGTTAAATGATAAGCCGCATTAATAGATCTTTTACTCTGAGCATTATGTAGCGAATATTTCAGCTTTACTTATTTCATAGCATTTTTGACAAAATCTCGCTGTCTATTCAAATCACTTCAACCGACATTTGTCTCCACAACCAGGTTTTAATTGTTTAGCATTAACTAATTTTCCTTTCTCAGTAGTGTAAGCCATACCTGAATTTTTTAAACATTTCTTTTTATTTTTCTTCCATGCGTCGGGATTTCGTTGTCTCTTTCTTGTCAACTTCTTCTTTACTTCCGAGGCATTATTTTTAGTAAGCGGGGTTGATGGTGACGGCTCTCTGTTATTTAGTATATTATTTTCTTTACCTTCTCCTCCCCCTAAAATTTCAATAAGCTCGCCACCTAAGCAAACAAAGACCTCTTTTAAAGCTATTGCATAAATAATTTAGAACTTTGAAATACATGTTGATGGGCAGCAAGCTAGTTTATTAAAATAGTATAGAATATCATTCTTAGATTAGAAGCTCCATTTGCTGGCTCATGCTGGCTGGCTACGAACCTTATCGTCTGTACAACTTTCCTTATTTATTGCCTGCTCTACACCTTAAAAGAAATTCAAACAGTTAAATATACACACTGTACCGAAACACAAAGATAATATATGCAGATAGGTACGTAGGTACCTCCATTATGTACTTATATACATGAAGATAGGTACGTACTTCGATTATGTACTTCAATCAGGGGCCAAGAATTCTCTTCAACATATTGCTGTATTTCACCAACTTCATTATTATTAGATATAAAAATAGTATCTGGAGATTTTTCTATGTTCAATATCTGTTCAGCATCTTAAAAGCAATAAAAGCAGTTAATATGACAGAATGTTTATTAGATATAAAATACAAAAGTTAAAAATAAGCATATCTGATAAAATACATAAGTTATTTACCTAGGCTTTGTACTTCATTTTGTGGCAAAGAATACTCTTCAACTTGCTTTATCTCACTTTCTGTAGAATAAAAGTGGTTAAAAATATAGCTAAAGCGTGCAAAATTTTAAAAGTAACGACTTTTTACAAAATACACAAACGTTAAAAATAGAATACACACTTTTGTTTTCAATATTGGCGTTTTCATGGATTACCATTTGCAACATTTTCATTGATCTTCCATATAACTTAGACACAGACATTTTTGCAGATTGTATTACTTTTGACAATACGTCTACCAAGCGCAGCATGCAGCGCGTAAGCGCAACTAAACAAACGCGCGCGAGACTCGAGCGAGATCGAGAAGCGTGGTGTAATAACTTTAATTCAACTTTTGATTTTGAGATTGGAACCGTTTTGGAACATTTCGAAATGTCCCAATACTGAATAATACTATATGCACAGAGTAGAAGCGGAACTTTCATTTTTAAACGACTTCTATCTGGAGTTTGACTTATTCCGATACTAATATAGAATTGGCACTGAAATAGTATTGTAACACTCTTAAAAAGTTAAAAACCAAATTTTCAGAGATGTTCCACTACTGTTTTCGACCGACGATGTATGGTAATCTGTAAAACTCGCATAATATAATAAAGTTATAAATCAGAAGTGTGGCGTGAGCCGTGGTAGCTCAGATGGTTAACGCTCGCTGTAAATATAACAGAACGCGAGTAACCCGGGTTCGATCCCCGCCGGCACCTATGAAATTGTTAACTGCAATTTTAAGTGCTGATTTACCACGTGCTCGGCGGTGAAGGAAAACATCGTGAGGAAACCTGCATGTCAGTAATAAGAAAAAAAATATTTCGAAGACATGTGAAGTTCGCCAACACGCATTGGGGCGGCGCGGCGGACACTTCCTCGCCCTAAAACCCTCTCAGAAATGAGGGTGGCCTGTGCCCAGCAGTGGGACGTATATAGGCTGTAACTTTACTTTACTTTACAAATCAGAAGTGAAGTTTCTGGCGAGCCACAAGTTTCAACTTTGAGGCCATTGCTCTTTAATATTTTTATTAATTGTTAATATTCTTGTATTTTATACACTTTTTAAGTTATTTTTGTCAAAGACATGAAACTTTTCTAAAGCTTATCCAACAAAAACGATTTCAGTTTACTATAAGAAGTCCTGAATAGATTTATATCTTATTGTCAATGTATTGTAGAATTGATTAATTGCATTGACTACACTGCACTTGCTTAATACCGTTGGAAAATAACTCTATGCTGGGAAGAACCAGTGAGAAACTCAGTGGTATTCAATTTTTCAATTCAATTGTAAGTGGCGGTGTAAGGATATCCACTACTCCATATCTTCCTGGGGTGTAGTAAGTTGCCTTAGTTGCCAGAAGCCGTGCTCGAACATGACCACGCCAGGCTCTAATGGGATCGGGCCATCATCACGGATTCTTGCGAATAAGCCTGATATTGTGCTGATGGACCGGGCCCGGTCAAGGATATTTTCGGTCGACATTACCATTCCGAATGACGGGGGTCATCTTAGGCTATAGGCGATGCTCCTCGATACCGCCCGCATCTTCCGCCGGTTCTTTTCCTTTTCGCTCTACCCTAACCCTCGGCCGTCTGTTCTCCCCTGCCGAAGGCTTCCATCTGTTTGCGCTTTTATTTATTTATGTTATTATATGTATTTAATATATATTTATGTATATTTATCATTTTCTTTGAAATATTTATTCAGCCCAATCAGATGAGAATACTCTTTAAATACCCCAAAATACAAATATTTATTGCCATACAACAATAAATTTACAATTAAAAAAGTACACGCATAAATATAGACTTAAAAACTATAAAAAATAAACATGATACGAGTAAAATGTGAGGCAATAGGAACTCAAACACGGACTCAGTATTCGCTGGGCATTATGCTGAGCACGGTTTTTGTTTGCTCAGCATGGTTTTCGGTCAGTCCCTGCTGTTTTGTGTATTTATTGGTCGCACTAACATCGTACTTAATTGTATATTAGTGATGTCACCCTTTAAAAAAGATAAAATTAAAATCAAATGTTACATTAAATATACAGACATTCGGCCTAAAAAGACTTTTGTTTACGAAATGCCTTTTATTATATTTTATAGTTTTATTATATATTTAGTATTAGAATTAAATTAACTAAATGTATATATTACGCTATGATGCTTGTTAATTAAAATAAATAAATAAATTTAAACCTTTTTTAAAATGTTGCATAATTTATATTAAAGTGGGCAAGTCATTACATATTTTTGCGGCTGAATATTTTAAAAAACATACCTTGAAGTTCATTGTCTTGTGGCATGGAATGTTCAACATGTTTGAGACTCTTTTACGAGAATTTTACTTTATAGGCATTCTTACTCCAATCTAATTTACTATATAAATAAAGTTGATAGTTATTACTAGTAATTTTGCGAACAAAGCAAGCCTATTTATAAGTAATGGACTCGTGTAGGAGCTTCCTACGTGCGCCCATTACTTATAAGCCAAATTTTATACTATTTGGTTAAAAAAGAATTGTTTTCTGTTTTATAGCAAATTTACTTAGCATGCTATATTATTTTATGAATCTACGTGTGAAGACTCTGTAATGGTTACTTTTTGACTTAAATTTATACGAAATATTTACTTAAACGACTATAAACCACTTTGAACTGTAATTGCTATAGTTTAGCTTAGGTTTCTAAATTCAAATAAATTTTATATTTGAGACAAGTTGTCCCTTTTTCAAAATTAGTTAAAATTTGTTTCACTTGATAATGTTTTTTTTGCAATATGGCTTTATTCATAACTAACAAAATTCCTAATATTTTTGAATATGAATTTTGGCGTGGAGATAATGCGTCTCAGATGACATGCAATATCAATGACGTACGGATCTGGTACTACTAACGTACGAACAGCGGCGTAGCTTCCTTGGGGCTAGGCGGGCAGCGCCCCGGGGCCCCCAAGCTCAAGGGGCCTCTCAGCCTGCATGAACGACATTTGAAAAAAATATACATATAATATCCTAATTGAATTTAAAATATATATATATATATATATATTTTACTTTTTTACGTTTGAGAAACAAACCTCGAACGGCTCGAAATGAAATCACAAAAATTTCTTCCACCTCCAGAACATTAAACATTTTTGCGTCTATTTAGTTTTATTGTCTAAATAGCTATATTATTAATATTAACTGTAATCTACTTCGTCATTGTTTATTTTACTAGCTTCCGCCCGCGACTTCGTTCACCTGGCATGGACCAACATTGAAAGTTCCTTCCTTCATTAAAAGGATCCTTTTATCAGGATGAAACTGTGATGACGGGATGAAACGGTGTGCGAAATTTCATCTAAATTCATTGAGTAGTTTCTACATGAAAGATACAAGCAAACTTTCACGTTTATAAAATTTCAGCAACCCGCTCCAGCTCCACACGGGTTCACTTTACATGTTGCGGTGTCATTTATGTTTGAAAAAGCACTGTTCTTAATATTTTAATGATAAAAATGGTTACGGTGACTTAAACTTAGGAGATAAATATATTATGCTAGGGCGGACTTTTGATCTAGATTTTTTGCAGAACTACGATTCCTTAGTATTACATTATTTTAATGTATCTCTTTAAAGTTTAGCCAGCCAGATGACTTTTAAATACAAAATATTGAATTCTTTTTACTATTCAAAGTTATTTAGAATGAATTATATACACATATTAAACTTCCGTAAAAAACCTCTAGGTAAATGGCAGTGAAAAACGTATTAAAATCCGTTGCTTGGTTGCGTAGTTTAAAAGAAGTAAGTATAGGTAAGTAGGTAAGGGGTTGTTTTGAAAAATCGAAAACTACCTTTTCATTTATTTTATCAACGGAGTAGATTATTCAACAGTCAATCGCACCGTCAAATAAAATGTGTCGTATAAACTGTTAAATCTTATTTCATACTTTGAGAGATTCCCACGTAATAAAAGGAAGCTGCTTTGTTATTATTTCATACTTCCACGTTCTGTGACTTGAGTTGTCTGTCATATCAATATTTTTCCTACACAACTTGCACCCTCCTTTTAAAGCCGGTTAGAGTTTGAAAAAATAAAGAATGCTAATTTTATTATTTGAAGAGAATAATTTGCACGTATTTTCTAATTGAAAAAAAAAAATCATTAGTTTTTCTCCATACAAATTAAAGAACCTTAGGGCCCTCAGGTTGTTTTGAAATATTTCGGAAGAGTACTTTCAGTATGTCTCGAGTGAATCGTTCTGTAAAATAAAAATCTAGAAGAATCCCCGAGGATCCACGTTTATAGGAAAGAATGTCTGCAGTTCTTTACACTCAACATATATATAAATATATATATATATATATATATATATATATATATATATATATATATATATATATATATATATATATATATATATATATATATATATATATATATATATATATATATATATATATATATATATATATAAGGCAGTACGATTACATAGTATCTGCTGCGTTACAAATACTACATAGTAGGTTTCCACATTTAAAGTATTTAAGTATTTAGTTTGGTTCAAATAGGGCCCCAATGTCAATTTTGCCCCGGGGCCCTTGGTTGCATAGCTACGCCACTACGTACGAACTGTGCATTATTGATACAGCGGCCTCTGTTGATGTATGGAACATCATTCAACATCGTACTTGTTAATAATGATGAGCCGATAGCAATAGTGAAAGCATTACATACAACGGCTTAGCTAGCGTCAGTTTTAGACACAGAAATCAAATTATTATTTAGATTTCTTGGGTTTTTGATTTTGATGACTTTGAAAGTCGATAAAATAAAGAAGCTTGGCAAATAAGTATTTTAATAAACTGAATGACGCACAGCGAGAACCCCGTTTCCAAGCTTGCATTATATTACTGAATCGAAAAAAAAATAGAAAAGAGGGAATTTTGAGTCAAATTGTTTGCTACGATGAGAATTGGTTCCTATATGAAAATCGTAAGCATCGTCACAATGGATAGATCTTGGTACAATCTTTTCGATTTGTAGGTGCAGGTGCTCCCTCCAAACAGGGCCCGAAACGAAAAATTAGCCAGACGAAGCCCACGCACGTCACAGTTTGGTGGTGTGCTATTGGTGTTACTCACAGTTTTGTGCCATCTGGTGCCTGTTGCTGCAGACTGATATTGATACTTTCATCATCCTATTACTGCTCAAAATTTTATTAAGTATCTCTTGGTCTTCGATAAGTAAAAGAAATAGCTAGAATTTTATAAAAAGAGGTAACCGAGTAAAAAGAATTCTTGTAGTCATTTACCACAAGAATTATTTTTACTGGTCAACCTCCCCGTGCGAGACGTGGGCCACGTTCGGTGTGTTATGCAAGCGACGTTCAAGCAGTTTGAACGTGAGCTGCACTGATGTATAATATTAATTTTAAATGTGAATCGCGAGTAAGGCTAAATGGGTAGTACATTATACAGCGGGAAGCCATACGCATGATAAGCTTCGTTCACACCTACGACGGCTACCATGCTCAAATAGATTTTCCCGACATTTTGTTCTCTCTGTGTTATAACAGAGAACTAATACGTAAAAAAGCAACTACAACAAAATAAATAGTGTAATGGCAGTCAGTTTCAGATTGAGTACAAACTTACTTCGATATATTTTCATTGCTAAGTTGCAGCCACACAAATAGCATTGAAATCCACTGCGAGTAGTATTGCTATAAAAATGCTATTTTCTTATAATGCCCCCAAATGACTCATCCACAAGACGCTAAATATCGCTAGAAGGGTACATCGCGTGCAAGTGCAATTGGCACCTGGGAGTACTGATAGAATACGATAAAAGTATAATTACACATATCTGTGATGTCGTAAAAATAACTGTTAAGGCCGCACGAGTAATAATAATTCCTTAAATTTACTGGAATAAGCTTTTTTTTCAATCGTTCGACTTAACTCAGTTGTTTAAAGTTCAGGCAAATAATCGTTTTAATTAAATCTTTAACGTATGATGGATGATAATTATTTCCTTCTCAACTTTTAAAAAAAATCTAGTTAATTTGATAGTTACCTATCAACTAAAAATTTAGATTATTCTAGGGTCAGAAATTATAATAGTGCGGCAGTCCTCCCCAAGATATTTAAGCGAACACAAAATTATCTTCAACTGCTGAACTCCCCCAAACTGCCACACTTAAGTATTAGGATCGGGAAAGAATTGGAGAATGGGAAAATCTAGAAAAGAAGCAATCGCTTACACTACTTATGATCACGATGAATCGCTTAAACTAATCAAACAAATAAATGTAGTGAATATATTCAGAGATTCAAACAGAACTTTTGCGACTGTGTACTGAACCACCAGAACATCAGAATCACGTTTGATTTGCTTTTCACGTTTTTTTTATAGAAGAGGGGGCAAACGAGCATGCGGCTAACCTGATGTTAAGTGATTACCGCCGCCCATGATCAAACGCAACACTAGGGGAATTGCAGGTGCGTTGCCGGCCCTTTAGAAAGGAGTAAGCTCTTTTCTTGAAGGTCCTAGGTCGTATCGGTCCGGGAAAATCGCCGGTGGTGAACTATTCCACAGAGAGGTTGTACGCTGAAGAAAACTCCTTTTGAAACGTACAGTGGTGGACCGCCAAGCATCCAGATGATGTGGATGGTATCGGGACGTTTGCCGCGTAGTGCGTTCACGAAATTTGGCGGCTGGGATTAATCCGAACAATTCCTCAGAGCACTCTCCATGGTATAAGCGAAATAAAATGCAAAGGGATGCAATATCTCTTCGCAATGCCAGTGAATCGAGCCGATCGGAAAGCACTCGGTCGTCGACGATTCGAGCCGCTCTGGGTTGGATGAGGTCAAGTGGAAGGGGCTGGTACTGGGGAGCCCCAGCCCAGAGATGGGAACGGTATTCCATGTGCGGCCGAACCTGCGCCTTGTAAAGTTGCAGGCGGTTTGCCTGCATGAAATACTGTCCCACTCTGCTGAGCACGCCTAGCTTTTTAGAGGCCAGTTTGGCCTTCCCTTCCAAGTGACCACGTAACTGCACGTCACTAGATATGTCGACGCCGAGGATTCCGATACTGGCTGAGGCAACAAGGGGAGTGCCTTGAAACTGAGGGGATACGACGAAGGGGTTCTTTTTAGCGGTTAACGCGCAAACTTGTGTCTTGTGGGGGTTAAACTGGACTAGATTTAGTCGCCCCCAATCCGAGACTGTTCAGCAAAGACTCGACTTCAGACACAAGTTTGTTCCGGCACTCGGAGACGTTTTCCCGAGAAATATTGGCTCGACCGGTGTAAAGAGCATCACCAGTGCTGTCATCTGCATAGCAATGAATGTTACGGGTTTGCAACATATCACTGATATGCAGAAGAAAGCGTTGCAGCGTTGGCGATAGCACGCAGCCCTGTGGAACACCAGCATTAATAGGCTTGCGATCGGAGCTTGCATCGTCAACAACGACCTTGATGCTCCGATCTGCAAGAAAGCTGGTGATCCAATCGCACAATTTCTAGGGAAGCCCATAGGAAGGGAGCTTCGAAAGAAGCGCTTTGTGCCAAACCCGATCGAAGGCCTTCGCAATGTCCAAACTAACGGCCAATGCCTCCCCCTTGGACTCTACTGCCTCCGCCCATCTGTGAGTTAGGTAAACTAGAAGATCACCAGCTGACCGACCACGGCGAAAACCGTATTGGCGGTCACTAATCAGCTGGTGATCCTCAAGGTACCTCATGAGCTGGCAGTTTACAATGGACTCCATTGTTTTGCAGAACAAGGAGGTGATGGCGATAGGCCGGTAGTTGGACGGGTCTGAGCGGTCGCCTTTTTTAGGGATCGGGTGGACGAAAGTCGTCTACCATGATTTTGGGACTACGCCTAGGGAGTAGGAGTACCGGAAAAGACGCGCTAAAACCGGTGCCAACTCTGGAGCACACGTCCTCAGCACAATTGGGGGGATTCCGTCAGGCCCACTCGACTTGTGGATGTTCAGGGAGAGGAGTGCTTTGCGAACCGAGCGCTGTGTGAACTGCACTTCCGGCATGGAGCACTCACGCCACGGGATGGTCGGCGGCGTACTCCCCCCGTCATCGAGAGTCGAGTTAGACGCAAAGAAAGAGCCTAGAAGATCGGCTTTCTCCTTTGCGGTATGGGCTAGTGAGTCATCCTGCCTGTGCAGAGATGGAAGAGATGGCTGACAGAAATTCCCCTGGACAGCCTTGGCGAGAGACCAGAATGCACGGGTTTCAGAATGAAGGCGAACTAGTTTCTCGCCAATCCTGCCTATGTGCTCTGACTTTGCCTTGGCAATGACTCTTTTGAAGGACCTAGAGGCGGAATTATACTTCTTTTTTAGAGCGCTGGTATTTAAATCCCTTTAAGGCCTGGTAGCACTCCTGCTCGTAGCATGATGCTATTTTACAGGAGCGACCAAACCATGGCTGAGATTTGCCTCCAATGGGCACCACAGAGGAAGGAATAAAAAGTTCCATACCCTGAAGTACCACATCAGCGACAGAATCCGCAACAACGTTGGGATCGTCCGGCGAGAAGCAAACCCGCCCCCAAGGGTAAGACGCAAAGAAAGACCGCATCCCATCCCAATCGGCTGACCTATAGTGCCAAAAACCGCGGCAGCCTGCATAATGCAACCGCGATTTCAGCGTGAGTGGCACCACACTCCGGACAAGATAATGGTCCGAGGAGCCTAAAGGGGCGTCGACGGAAATCTGATATCCGTCCGGGTGAGAGGTCAGCAGAAGGTCCAACAGGGAAGGTGCATGATCCTCCACATCTGGAATCCGCGTAGGCGAAGTAACCAGTTGTGTCAGACCATATGCCAAGGCAAAATCATGAACAGATCTCGCGTGATCGCATGATCGGTTAAACGTGAACCAAGCCATTCGGCGTGATGGGCGTTAAAGTCGCCGAGGATCACGATCTCTGCGGAGAGGATCTGCTGTAGCAACGAATCTGCAGCCATTTGGACGTGGTCGAAGAGTCGGTCTGTTTCGGCATTACCGCTATGGGACCTATAAAGGCACCCGTAGACGCGCGGATGGTCGTCGCTGTCTACGCGTAGCCAAAGGATGGACAGGTCCGAACTTTCAAGTCTGCCGAGGCGTCGAGAACAGATGTCCTCTCTGACGTAAACGCAAACTCCAGAGTGTTCCAGTTCCCCGGGCAGGATAGATACAAAACATCAGCCGGAGAGGACACCTGCGTCTCGGTCAGAAAGAGCAGAGCTGGCCTCGCCGTCTCGAGATAAAAGATAAAAAGTTAAAGATATTTATTTTGTAAAACATGAGTAAAAAATACAGGTGTTAAAAAAAACTTAATACGAGCTACATGTTTTGCCATTTATGGCGTATAAAAATTATTCTACATATATTAATTATTCTACAAGACAAATTAACTAACACTATGTTCATAATTTTAGATGTGCAAAAATTTCAATGGTGTCTCGTAAAATTTGCAATTCATAATTTAGCTTTAAACAAGTCAATCACTTAAGAAATCAGGCAAGCTGTAATAACATTTGGCTATCAAATATTTTTAAGATGTAGCATAAAAAGTCTGGTAGGCAATTGTTTGATGTGTTTGGGGATTTTATTGTATATTATTGGCGCCAGACAGAAAATACTTTTATGCATCAATGCCGTTCTTGAACCAACTGCGCATAACCTACTATTATCCCTGCGATTGCGAATTGTGACGTCCGATGGTTTGTTAAACAATTTAGGGTTACTTTGAACGAAGTTTGCTACTTCATATATAAATAAGGAGGGTAAGCTCCAAATGTTATGCTCAATGAAATATGGTTTGCAGCTATCAGTAATTTTAAGACCGAACATAGCTCTGATGCACCTTTTTTGGGACTTAAATATAATTTCCTTATTAGTAGAATTTCCCCAGAATATGATGCCATACCTCAAGATGGAATCAACAATACCATGGTATGCCGTGAGAAGCGCATCGGTACTTATGACGGATGAGAGTTTATAGAGCGCATAAGCAGAAGAACTAATTCTTTTGTTTAGTTCTTCTGTGTGCGCTTTCCAGTTCAAACTTTTATCAATGGTTACACCTAGAAATTTTGTTGTATCTACTTGGTTGATTTCTGTCCCTTGGTAATTAACGTTAATATTTGGTGTTGCTAATCGTTGACTGAAGTACATAATTTTAGTTTTTTGAAGATTAATTTTTAAATTATTATTATTTAACCAGTTTATTATTAAATTAATTGTATTATTAATTTCACTTTCAAATTTATCCTTATTGATGGAGTTTATTGTTACCGTACTGTCATCGGCAAATAGCGATATTGGATATTTTGTAATTTTTGGTAAATCATTTATGTGGATGATGAACAATAAAGGACCTAACACACTTCCTTGTGGGACACCGTATTTAACTATTTCTTTGTTTGATATGCATATTTCTTCTTTTTTGGTGTTGATATTTATTCTAGAAATTTCGGTATATTGTGTTCGAGTTTTAAGATAGGATTTCATGAGATTTAATACATTGCCTCTGATGCCATAGGCTTCCAATTTATTGAGCAGAATATCATGGTCAACATAATCAAAAGCCTGAGTCATATCGCAATAGATAGCGCATACCGGTATCTTTTTGTCAACATTCATCATCACTCTATTTAAAAAATCAAATATATTTATGGTTTTGTTTTTGCGGAATCCTTTTTGGTCTTCTGTAAGAATGTTTAATTTTTCTAAAAAGTTGTAAATTTCTAAATATATATATTTTTCAAAAACTTTTGATAGTATAGACACAAGCGCAATAGGTCTATAGCAGTTCATATTTTCTTTGTCATCTTTTTTAAACAATGGCTTAACAATGGAATTTTTTAAACTTTTGGGATAAGATCCTGTGCTTATACAAATATTCAAAATATGGCTGATACGATCACAAATGTAATAAGCAACATACTTTAAAATTTTAGTTGAGATCCCATCATGCCCTACACTTGTAGTATTTCTTAGTGATCTTACGATTTTAAGTACATCGTATGGTGTACTCGGTGCCATAAACATTGACTGAGTTAATTTGACAATATTTGAAGTTATTTGCTTTCCCGTGCCCGATATAGGTTTTATTTTATCTACAAAAAAATTGTTAAAGGTATTCGTGATCTCTTGTAGACTAGTTAACGTTTTATTACCTACTTTTATGAAAGTTATCATATGCTTTAGCACATTCATTTTTGATCTATTTATTATTGCCCACGTCGCTTTAGATTTATTAATCGCCGTTTTAATTTTATGGTTGTTTTAAACTCGTTTTGTTAGTTGGATAATTTTTTTATAAAGCTTAGCATATCTTTTAAATTTTATTTTGTTTATCTCATTTCGTTTAAGCCTATACTTCCACATTAGCTCTCTTTTTTTTTCTACAAATTTTTATTCCACGTGTTAGCCACTACGATTTTTCTTTAGTTCTAATGTTAATTTTTTTAAAAGGAAAACATAAATTATAAAGAATTTTGAAAGTAGATTATCAGTATTATAGATTTTAGAGAAAGAAATACACTGTAAATATGTTTTAAATTTTTGCATGTTTTCTTGACTATAGTCACGTCTATTTATTTGCCACTGGTTAATTACGAAAGTTTTATGAACCGGTAATTTCAATATTTGTGCTGTATCATCTGATAAGCCAAAGTCTAATACATCGGATTTACACTTATTTAGATTATGTGCAAAGTTATCGATGCACGTCATGCTCGTAAGTCGCGTTGGCTGATTTATTTCCAATTTTAGATTAAAATTTAAGAGCAAACATTCCAATTCCATTAAAGTATTATTACGTTTAAGACAGTCAATGTTAAAATCACGTGCAATTACGACATTTCTCTTTGTTTTATTTCTATATGAAATGTATAGTAACAGCTTTTCCAACTGTTCAAAAAATACAGTTAATTTGTTAGACTTTGGTACCCTATAAATACAGACAACAATAGTTTTGTAATTAATTAAATCAATAGCGCAACATTCGAATACCCCATTTATGGAGAGTTTGGCTATATCTGAAATTTCTTTATACTGGTGACCTTTTTTTGTAAGAATAAACGTTCCGCATCTTTTACAGTCTTTTCGTGAGTAGGATGCAGCCAAAACGTAATTAGGAATTAACAATTGCTTTTCATGACCAGCCATCATAAAATGTTCTTATAGACAGATTACGTCAATTTCAGTATCTTTATCTGACATTTCTTTAAGGCATACAGTAAGCTCATTACTCTTGTTCAGTAAGCCAGCAATGTTTTGATGAATTAGATTCAGGTGCTGATAATAGAAAAAACTGCTCTGTTGTCTGTTGATTTTTTACCTCTTCAATTTGCTCACAATGTGTATTCGTATAGTAAGTATTATTCACGTAGTTTATGAGCTTAGTGATGTCTTCGAAAATTATTTGCATGCCAAAATTATTTACTGTTCCGGTATTTTTTTTTGTACATTTTGGAATCCCATGTAAGGTTTTTGTTTGTGTCAACAAAAAAAGCATGTTCGTGGGCTAATATGTCTTGGTAAAGGAGAAGATTAAAATGTTCCACTCTCCTATTATACATTGTTACATTACTTGCACATATTTTGTACGTGGGCATGCAAAGTATAACGTTTGTATGTTGAATATTATTTAGCACTTTTCTTATGTTTGAAATTAAGCTCGAATACTCCTTGGTTGTTTTGAAGTACTTAATTGAAGAGTCAATTTCTCTACTTGTTTCTTTGAATTTGCTATTAATTCTTGATCATACGAGTCATCCTTACTCATATCTGGGACACTAGTAGCCGTGTCGTCCATTGTGTGACTTAGTAATTCGTTATCATATTGACTTACATTGCTTTGGGAGTCTGATTTTGTGCGAGTGCGAGTGCGAGTGCGAGTGCGAGTACGACCAGTACGCCGGAGTGTAATATTTTCTAGGAAGTTCATTATAAGAGTTTATTAACGGTGTGCTGCCGCAAATTATTTATTGTTCTTATCCAAACTCTTTATAACATATCATTTAAAATCTCAAAAAGTGAATGCGTCCGATGTAGGATGCGAACTCAATACCTTAAGCGTTCTTCACCAAACTGGTAGCCTTATGAATGCGCCACCCGTGTATCTATTAATATCAGCGAAATTTGGTATTGCGTGCTTAGTCTTTATAAAAAGATCGTTATTTTCGTAGCGAGTACATATAATATTTTAAAAGACTGTAGTTATAGTTTTCAATTCGTACTTTTACTTATTTTTAATCACTTTTTTCCTTGTTTCGTTTATGAATTATGCTAGTATTTGATTTTCACAGGCAGATTGTTTTTTTTTTTTAGGAATTCCTAGTCTCCTCAAGTTCAGATATGCGGCACTAGATGTCGTTGGTCGTCGTATTGTGTTTATAATTGTTTACTTCACTCAGCTGATCAGAGTTCAAAGTCCAAATAAATGATTTTGCATATTATCGTAGTATCCGTTATGTTAATTTAAAAAAGTGAGCACTATTTACTGTACTGGGTGGGTCGTGTTTACACTAATAAATTTATTAAAGTATTTTTGCACTGTTCTTAGCCCGTCGGTTTGTTTTATAACAGAAAACTTAACTTGTATATGGAAAAGTATTGCCGTACCTATTTTTCATCCTATCTGTACACTATACTTGAGGAATCATGTCACAAACACTTGTTCATGATGCTAACTAGGTTTCGTTTCACACACTTTTAACGCTTAATATTATTGTTTACTATTTTTTATTCTTATTTATTACAGAGCGCTTGTTTATCTGACGGCGCCCTCTACCGCTCTCTATAAGCTCTTATAAGAGATGGTAGTGGACGGCGTTTAGGTTAGAGTGAAGTCTCCTGATATTGCGAAATTCACGGACAGCGTGGCAGGGGTCGCCTTGGTCTTGTTGCGTTGCTCCGTTTGCCCCGAGCAGTTGTAGTCTTGAGCGGAATTTTGCCCCCCCCCCCCAGAATACGCGGGGCAGCCTGAGCACCCATGCTCAGAAGTGTAAAAACATGGTCGTGGATGCTCAGCGAGGAATTCTCCAGGGGTGCTGGTACCCTCCTGGGTTAGTCTATCATTTAATTCCGCTACCATGTTGATGGGAGGGAGGGGGGATTTTGGCCTCCGGCCACCTGCACTCACCAGACGAAACGCGAAAGCAGAGCTTCCACTCCACGCCGGTATTCTGTGAGGTCGTGGTACCACCCCGGTTTGAGCCGGCCCATACGTGCAACAGCAAAGCTGCCGCGTGGCTCTACCACTGTTAATTTTTGATTACTTCGACGTCAAAAGGCTGCTAAAAGACATCACACGTTTAAAAGCTAGTCTGGTCTAGATGCAGATCAAGTTAGAATTGTCTTAGTCTAC
Organism: Parnassius smintheus behrii; assembly: GCA_036936625.1. NCBI lineage: Eukaryota > Metazoa > Arthropoda > Insecta > Lepidoptera > Papilionidae > Parnassius > Parnassius smintheus. The sequence goes on from JAUPFT010000019.1 coordinate 292,823, forward strand.
CATCAGCTAGCTGAGTACTGAAGTAATGGATTTACACAATACAACACAGTGGTATGCAGATCACACGAACATTCTGACGACACAGATTTTCGGGTCAGCAAAATTGACCTAGTATTTGCCGGCCGTGGGCACTACAACTTAGGTGAAACCCCAAATCACCTCCACCGTGACCCCTGTCGGTGGGGCGCCGGCAAATGTAAGCTTGTCACCATCTCGACATGTTTATTCAGCTGCACCTAGTCAACTCAACTTCCCACTAAGCAGCATCTGCCTATCGCCTTCGGCATCATGAAAAGGACAAACGGACCTGGAGGGTTTCATCAACGAATAATTTTGGAAGTGGGTGTCATGTACTGACGTTTTCACAGATGGTTACGGGATACTACGTAAGGGAACACGACGCAAACAACACATACAATAGTGTCAATATAATATATAGTCTTTGTACATAAATGTACCTTTATCCAGACATGTTATCTATATATATATATATATATATATATATATATATATATATATATATATATATATACTTCCGATCGGCTTGACTCACTGGCACTGCGAAGAGATGTTACATCTCTTCGCGTATTTTGTCGCATCTACCAGGAGGAGTGCTCTAAGGAATTGTTCAGACTAATTCCAGCTGCACAATTTCATCATCGCACATCGCGACAAAACTCGCGATACCATCTAGCTGACTAGCAGTCCACCACCGTGCTATTTACAAGAATCTTTCTTCATCGCACACCTTCCCTTTGGAATTGACTACCACCAGAGATTTTTCCAAACCGATACTACTTAGGGACCTTCAAGAAAAGAGCGTACTCCTTTTTAAAAGGCCGGCAACGCATCTGCTAAACCCCTGGTGTTACAGTGCAGTTGTTCATGGGTGGCGGTAATCGCTTACAATCAGGTGAGCCGTATGCTCGTTTCCTATAAAAAATAAAACCATATCTACTACTTAACATTCTTATGAACATAGTATTAACAATATTTAATCTAATTACTTACTACTAGCTGTTCCCCGAGACTTCGTTCGCGTGAAATTTATTATGATTGAATTCCATGGATTTGACTTTTTTGCAAATAACCCAAATTATTTTTCTAAAATAAAAATAAGAAAAAGTTACTCCTTATAATGCCGTGTAGTGGCGGTTAAGAATATCCACTACCCCATATCTTTCCGTGGGTGTCGTAACAGGCGACAGAGGGACACAGAAAGGAGATGGGCAGGAGCATCTTCCTAATAACAACAATAACATAATAAAAAAACTGCGGTTGCCAACCCGCTCGCCAAGCGTGACAACTATGGCAAATATCCCCCCATGAGCAACGACGCAAACAAACGGCTCCCAATCCCGCTATTCCTGGCTACGGTGGCGCCATGGTAACGGCGGAGCAGGGGGTGCAATCTCCGGTGGAGGTTCGGTTACCACCTACGACGACTCGACGAGGGTCGCGTACCTGATACTCAGAATCACCAAACGGTATTCGCTGAAGGTCATACAGGTCTACGCACCAACCTCGGCACATCCCAATGAGGAGGTGGAGGAAATGTATGAGGATATTTCCAGAGCCATGCATTCCTCCAAAACCCACTACACGGTGTTGATGGGAGACTTCAACGCAAAACTAGGCACAAGAGAAGGCGGTGAGCTGAAGTTAGGGAAATTTGGAGTAGGGCAACGGAACCGTAGGGGCCAGCAGCTGGCTAACTTTATGGAGAAAGAGGGACTCTTTATGATGAACTCTTTCTTCCAGAAGCGGCCCCACAGGAAGTGGACCTGGTCGAGCCCCGACGGTTCGACAAAAAATGAGATTGACTTTATTATGATGACCAGACGCCAACTGTTCAGTGATGTCTCAGTGATCGCAAGGGTGAAAACCGGCAGCGATCACCGAATGGTTAGAGGTACACTGAACCTAAACGTTAAGTTGGAGAGGTCTCGTCTAATGAAGTCAAAACACTCCATCCCCCTCGTGCTCAAATCCAGAATCCCGAAAGCTTTCAGCTCGAGTTACGTAACCGCCTTCAGTGCCTAGAAGATTGCAATGCAGTGGACGATATGAATGACAAGCTCGTGGAAACTATCCATGCGGTCGGAGCTAACTTCTGCAAGACCCGCCGCAGAAGAACACAAAAACTCTCCGATCACACTCTTAATCTCATGGCTGTTAGACGGGAGGTGAGGCTGCAATCGTCAACAGATTTGACAGCATACAGGCAATTGAACAGACAGATCTCCAAATGCATGCGGCGAGACTTACGCAACTTTAATACTGCTCGTATTAAAGAAGCGATCGAGCGGAACCAGGGCTCCAAAGTCTTCGCCAGGGATCTGTCTGCCAGAAAGAGCTAACTGTCACTATTCCGATGATATCCCGGACGTCAGTCTGAGCGAGATTAGAGTAGCTCTCCAGCACCTTAAAAACGGCAGGGCCCCAGGCGAGGATGGAATTACAGCGGAGCTTCTGAAAGCGGGTAGAACACCCGTACTTGAAGTCCTTCAGAAGCTCTTCAATTCGGTCCTCCATGGTGCCACTACTCTGTAGGCGTGGAGCAGAAGTGCGGTGGTCTTGTTCTTTAAGAAAGGCGACAACGCTCTCTTGAAGAACTACAGACCGATTTCCCTTCTGAATCGCGTGTACGTGCTGTTTTCGAGAGTCATTATGAATCGTCTCGCACGCAGACTCGACGACTTCCAGCCTCCCGAACAAGCCGGTTTCCGAAAAGGCTTCTTACCATAGACCACATACATACCCTGCGGCAGATTGTACAGAAGACCGAGGAGTACAATCTGCCACTTTGCCTGGCGTATGTGGACTATGAGAAAGCCTTTGATTCCGTCGAAATTTGGACGGTGCTACAGTCCCTTCAGCGGTGCCAAGTTGACTGTCGGTATATCGAAGTGCTGAAGTGTTTGTACAGTAGGGCTATGATGGCTATCCGAGTACAGAACTAGAGTTCGAAACCTATCCAACTGCAGAGAGGTGTAAGACAGGGTGACGTTATATCCCCGAAACTCTTCACCGCTGCGTTGGAAGACGTTTTCAAGCTACTGGACTGGAAAGGATACGGTATTAACATCAATGGCGAGTACATCACTCACCTTCGATTTGCCGACGATATAGTCCTTATGGCAGAATCGCTGGAGGACCTTAGCACTATGCTCAATGACCTCAATGGTGTCTCCCAAAGGATAGGTCTTAAGATGAACATGGACAAAACAAAGATCATGTTTAATGTCCATGTCACACCTATGCCGGTAGTTGTTGGGAGCACTATACTCGAAGTTGTTGACGAGTACGTTTACTTGGGACAAATAGTCCGACTAGGTAAGTTCAACTTTTTTTTTTTTTAATTTATTTTCTTGTAATTATACAATAAACGTTTTTAACATTTTTATCTGCCAAACTGCATTACAGTTTGTCGGCAGTAGTTCTCGTCTTACATGCTTATGTTTATACATATAATCTGAAGTATAATTTCTTATACATATACTAACTAATATCTCCATAATCTATTTTATTATTTTATCTATACATATTTAGTACAAAGTTTGTTATGAGGTCCACATCAGCCAAATATCAAAAGTGGTTCATTTTTTTTTTATATACATACTGTATATACACATATACACTAATTCAACACATACTCAAACAGCACACATCGCATATAGACTGCTAATTTTAACAGTACGTTACTCATGGCCTGTGGCGTACCGTTATGGACACATTGATAGATAATGTTTTCTTAGGATATTTTTTAAATGATTTTTTGAGATAACTTTACTAAGCAAATCCGGCGGCAGCTCGTTATGTAATTGCGGGATAACCCATCGTCTCGTGCGCATACCGAAGTAATTTTTAATTTTAGGTACTACATATTTTCCTTTTCTAGTGGATTGACGAGTTGGGTAGCCATATTCTCTTTCTACTTTAAACTCATTTTTATTATACTGTTCCATTATCAACTTTATTTTCACTTTTTTGTCTACAGGTACAATTTTACAGATTTTGAAAAGTTTATTATATTCTTTATTACACGCACTTTTCACTTTATTATCTACTAGTATCTTTAACAACCTTGTTTGTAGTTCTTTGATTTTATTTAAATACACTGGGAACGTAAGTCCATAGCTACTCAACCCGTAATCTATAATTGTATCCGCAAGCGCATAGTACAGCATATGTAACATACTTCTGCTTAGCCTAAATTTCAGGTGGTACAATTTACCCAATACACTACGTAATTTGTTACAGATTTGCTGAACATGTATACTCCATACAAAACTGGTATCTATAGTTAGTCCTAGGTATTTGTAGCATGAGACTTGTTCTAACTTCAGACATTTACAGTTATTTACATTGTTATTTCTGTGGAAACAATCGTAGGTATGCCCTTTAATTGCAATGTCGGCATGCTTTTGTCGATTGTATGGCGAAGATATTAACATAAATTTAGTTTTGCTTATATTAATTATAATACCATTATCATGCGCCCATTTAACAATGTTGTCTAAGTCTTTTTGCATAACTATTTGTATCGTCTTCGGATCTTTGTACGAGTACATTAGGCAAGTGTCATCAGCATACATATACATTTCACATGATCGTACTACTTTGCTCATTCCATTTACATGAATGATGTACCCTACTGGACCGAATACTGAGCCGGTTGGGACTCCATATTTGATTTTACCAAGGTCACTACTAGTTTCGCTAATGCGGACTTCTAATGTTCTGTCCTTTAAATAGTTGCGGAACCATAAATTTGTGGGTCCTCGAATACCGCACTCTTCCATAGACTGCAACAAGCCATCGTGGTCCAGTGTGTCAAAAGCTTTTTTAAAATCGATAAAAATAACACCTACTAGGTTTTGGTCATTAAGAGCGTTATTCACGTCGTCTGTAAATTTAGCTAAAGCCATGTCTGTGCTTCTTTTTGGCCTAAATCCATATTGTAAATCTGTAATAACATCATTATTTTCTAAGAATTCTGAAATTTGTTTGACAACAATTTTTTCGGTAATTTTATTGATTACATTAAGTATGGCGATGGGTCTATAGTTTGTGTATTCTTGATGCGATCCCTGCTTATAGACAGGTCTGATTATTGCTTTTTTTAGTTCTTCTGGGTAAACACTTTTTTTAATACACATATTAATAAAATTCGCTATAATAGGACTAATGTCTTTTTTAATAAATTTTAAATCCTGAACTCTAATTCGATCTGACCCCGATGACTTGTTGCAGCTTAGTTTGTCTATAACTTTTATCACATCATCAGCTGATACCATTTTATATCGGAAGCTCACGTTACACTCGTCTATGTATTCTTTTCTTTTTAAAAAGGTTTGGTTACATTTGTGTTTAATATTATCAATTTCGTCAGTAAACGTTTCGCAAAACTTATTACAGATTGTTTTCATAGATTTTTCATTTTTTATGTATCTTTCAATAATGGTATCAACTGATGTTTTATTTTTCCCGAGCCACTGGTTTATTTTTCCCCAAATTTTGCGCATATCCCCATTACAATTAATTATTTCTTTCTTTTTATAATCGTTTTTGGCTTTATTTATTAACTTTTGTACTTTATTTCTGTATCTAGTATATTCTAATCTAGAATTATTATTACTAGGGTTTGATTTCCACTTTCTGAACAAACTGTCTTTAATTTCAATCATATTTAATAACGACTTACTAACCCAGGGTTGATTTTCCCTTTTTTTCAACTGTATTTTTATTTGCGCTGAGTCATATATATTACAAAAAATTGTTTTGATTCTACTATATAAACTGATAGGGTCATCATAATTTAAAAGCTCATTCCAATATTGTTCACCTAACTTCTTCTCAATCGCTTTGTTATTCAAACTTGTTTTGCATACATTTTGCGGCATACGCTTACCTATAACAGCGGTGAGTCCCGTTAGGTAATGATCAGCTAATGGACTCGTAAGTAAATACGCTTGCACCTCTGACGCGCTCTCAGTTCTAACGAACACATGATCGATGCAAGTGGCTGTTCGTCGCTCCGCACTCACTGCCTCGCGGGTTATGTCTTGAATACCACACTGTAATCCTCGTGATGATAACATATTAAGATAACTACAAGCGATATGGTCCAATTTATCTTCCAAAATATCAATATTGTAATCACCGAACATGATTATATCCCGACTAATCGGCACTCGTTGAATTACTCGTTCCAGTTCTTTTACAAACAGTTGTTTGTTTGTGTGAGGCGGTCTATATATCACTATAATATCAAGATCGTAGTTTCGTACTTTCAGCACGCCGTGTATCATTTCACAATGGCTACTACTTGTACTATGTATTTGAAAAGAAAGATTTTCTTTGATATAAATCACTATACCACCTCCTCTTTTGTTTTCTCTAGTCCTTGAGTATAAGTTATATCCTTCTATGTTGTATAAATTTAACTCGTCGTTTTTTACATTGACTTCTGTTAGACAAATAATGTCTATGCTGTCTATGCAATTTTTTATGAGTGCTATTAATTGGTTAAAACGTTTCCTCAGTGAACATATGTTTATATGTATTATATGTAGTGCATTTTTATCTTTATTTATATGTTTTTGCCAGTCATTAATTTGTGTGTATTTCGTATATTCTATATCTTGGTACTGTGGATGCGGATCAAAGTTAGAAGACATCAATATGTATATTATTATATAATTATATATATATATATATATATATATATATCGTATCTACTCTTATTACTACTCTTGTTTCTTATTATCTAAAAAGGCCTTAATGTCACTCTGAGTGCGTATTTGATGGATTTTTTTTACTGTATCATTCTTTCTAATTAATATTCTGGCATTCTGTATCCGAATATATTTATACAAGTCTTTTAATTCGGTCTTAACTTCCCAGAATAGACGTCGAAGATGCTGCGTTACATTTTCATTAATATAGATTCTCGTATTGTTATTGTTTTTAAATATTGCGCTATTAGTGATGGCATTTTTTCGGCACCCTATCCACTGGATTCGGTCTTCACGTGTTCGAAGTGTGACAATTATTGGCCTCGAGTCCTTCCCATCCTTTATCTTTCCCACTCTCCAAGCCTTGGTAATTGTTTCTGGACATAAATTCAATTCATCTGCAACCGCTCTGGCTATCTGTATGGTACTCATTCCTTCTGGTGCCTGGACATTTAACAGTTCTATGTTGCAGTCCAGCCCCTTCTGTTCCAACATGCAGACACGTTCCTCTAAAGCCTTATTATATTTTTCCAGGTAAACATTTTTTTGGGATAGATCTTTTATTTTATTTTCCTGTATTTTGATGACGTTGTTCGCCTCCTCGAAGGCGTTCTCCAGTTTTGAACATTTTTTGCCGAGATAATCCAATGAGTCGTCAACGACTTCATTAGTTTTCTGCAACTGGCATATTGTAATTTTTATATCTGACATATCTTTTTCAAAATTCCCAAAACGTGTTTCCTGTTGGTCTTTCATTTCTTTAAGAGTATGCATCATGATCTTCATTTCCTCACGTAATGAATCCATCGTTTCTTTTAGTGAGCTTAGCATGTTCTCCGTGCAGCAGGCCGGTTTTTGTACCGCGGATATCTGTCCAGTGGATAATTCGCCCTCCGATTCATATACACGTTTCTTTCTAGGGTTAACAAATTCAGATAAAATTACATGTTTATCTTTCATTTTACTTACATTAGTATCAGAACCGTACATTATGATCTTTTCCTCTTCCGTCGGCATTAATGTTCGCTCCATTTAGGCCTAAGTAGATGTTTTCGCTGGCTCTAAGCAAAAATAATGATTAATCTGGTGGGCGGAGTCAACCCCACGCACGCGCGTAGGTGGGGACTAGCTGCGCTTGCACTTATGTCGTAGCTCCTGTTATACTATTGTCTCTTCCTTATGATCCGTATTACACTTATTCTGTCCTTTTTTAACCGTTAACAAATGCCATACACACTTTACCAACAAGAAGAAACGTCCGAACGCTTTCGCGCAACCACGAGAACTTCGACTTCGACGGATTCAACTCGGCTGGGCAGCGTTCGGGAAACTACGACACATCTTCTCGTCAGGTATACCTCAATCTCTGAAAACTAAAGTGTACAACCAGTGCGTGTTGCCAGTGTTGACTTACGGATCTGAGACGTGGTCCTTCACTGCTGGCCGTATGAGGACGCTCAAGGTCACTCAGCGAGCTATGGCGAGGGTTATGCTCGGAGTTTCTCTGCGTGATAGACTCAGAAATGAGAATATCCGCAGTAAAACCAGAGTGACCGACATAGCCCAACGGATTAGTAAGCTGAAGTGGCAATGGGCCGGCCATATAGCTCGAAGAACCGATAACCGATGGGGAAGAAAGGTTCTCGAGTGGCAGCCTCGTACCGGTAGGCGTAGTGTAGGGCGACCCCCCACTAGATGGAGTGACGACCTGGTAAGACATGCAGGAAGTCGATGGATGCAGGTGGCTCAGGACCGTGCTTTGTGGCATTGCTTCGGGGAGGCCTACGTTCAGCAGTGGACTTGTGAAGGGCTGTAATAATTAATGATAATGATGATGATGACTCCTTATAATATCAGCTATCTGCCAGTGAAAGTTCTGACAAAATTGGTTCAGCCATTTCGGAGATTAGCCGGAACAAACAGAAAAACAGACACCAAAATTTTAAAAATTGTTTTTGTTTTAAAAATATTTTATACAGCTGTGCCCCGGGGTTTCACCCGCGTATATCACGTGCCTGCATCGCGTCTTCTTCTTCCAATCTTCTAAACTTTTTGGCTAAAAAATTGGCAAAATTAATGTAGTACTTTTATCTATCGGTGAAAAGGAACCAGAAAACGTTAAACTAAGAAACAGAAGGGGGGAATCGAGGCTTCTCTCGATCCGGCCTCCTATAACGCCTACGTTGGGTTCGGGAACAACGTATGTGATCTCCGCAACGGAGTAACACACAAGGGCGATAACCTCTTCCTTTTCAGAAAATAGGTTCAGGCGGGGATTACAGGTCTTCCGAAGTCGTCTCGGTCTCAACGCCTTAATTCTTCGATATGAACTGTATCACTTTAAGGGGAGAATTCCTTGGGAATAAAACAGCAATTATCTTCAAACCATTCCGTGAGAGAGTAATTACTTTTCCCTATCACTTCCCTATACTTTTTCTTTCTTCTTCTTATTGACTGCTGGTCTTGCACTTTTCCCGAACATTTCCCGAACGATTTGCAAGAAAAATCAATTTACTGAACTACCTAGAAGCTAAACGCGAAAGTGAGCCGCGCCATTTGTGCGCTTGCGCAACTCAATTACATCAATTTGTACTATCACTTTCTCACGGTTTGCTCAATAACTTTATTTGTATAAGACATACATTTATACAATTTACTTATAAAGATAGCACAAAAAATATCTGTACTACGATATACATTACATTTTCATATCACAAAAAACCTTTTATTTATTTAACAAAATATGCTTATTTTACTCACATGTTCAAAGTTGGAATTTCTTAAATATTTAACATAGAAAGTTAAAACAATGTTTTCCACTTGAAATTATACATATCTTAACTAATTTATATTTTCTTTAATTTACACTATAATTTACATTTGTTTAATTTACATTTTCTCTATACATTTCACTATTAAAACACTTTTAAATTTCTTATACAAAACTATCATTATTTCACTTATTCACAGGAATTTTCATATAAAAATAACACAGAATTCACCTCTTTTACACGTACAATCAATCTGAAATGTTTTACAAGTCATTTTTACGTAAATTGCTGAAATTTGCAAATATTTAAATTTCTACATATTTGGCCTCCTAAGTACGTGGCTAGCGTGCGTCTATGAACTCACACTATTTGAACAACTAACTTTTGCACGGCTATCGACTATCAGTAAAAATGGAAAGTTTGGTATACACTAATATCAACAATACTAGGTGAATAAATGATTCTACACAATTCTCAAACTTGAAAACTATTTCTAATCAGATTCTTATCAGTTATCATGTTTCTTATCAAACAATATAAGTGAATGTTTTGATAAATCAATCATAGAAACTAGGCATTTGTTTTCATACAAAACATATCAAACTCATATAAGACAATACTTATGCAATTAATTTCCATTAATTCTACTTATGCACATCGATCATCTCGACCGGGGAACAAATCCTGGTCTCTAACTTTATTTTAATATTTCTTTAAATTAACATTATTGGAAAGATGATTTTAACCGGGGAACAAATCCGGTAACATAATTTATATCTTAAAAATTCCCTATATGAATTTATTAAGAGATATTACTAAGAAAACGATAAACTATGCCGGCCTGGGAGTCGAACCCAAGACCTTCATATCATTAATTCGATATTTCTTTAAGATTCAACTAAGCATTTTCTTATCGGAATATTGTTGCTTGATAATTTGCTTTTTAGAAGCTAGTAAATTGAAATATTCTTATAGGCACGTCGCCAACAATCGGCATATGTATGTAAAATTTAACTTTGCTCTATAAGCAAAGTTAAATTTTATCCACTCTCTCTCTCCCTCCCGGATGAATGCCCCAGAAAGTGCCCCAAAACCCGGTTTTCTTCAGTTTTAAAGAGAACTGTACACGGTAAATGAAAAGTGTGGAGGTACGAAATGATCCTTGATGAATTTTCTATCAACCTTTTATACATACGAAAGCGATTTCATATATAGTTTTTGCGCGATCTGCTACAAAATATGAACATTTCTTATCTTTAATCGATTTTTTTCTCAAAGTTTAGGTATATTAAAATTTCCAACTTTACCGCCAAAATATGTATGACTAAAGTAAAGAACAGAATATGCTTATTAAAAAGAGGTACAAATTATTTCTTAACTCTTTCATTATGATAAAACTATTTATTTGAATAAGAACTAATACTACGATACGACTGTAACCGACTTTTGTTTCGACCGGTGATCTAATTAAGTTTTAGAACACAAAAGCTACTCTCGTGACTTAATTATGATAGTTAGATACACTCTTTACGCGGACTATTTTGTAGGTAATAAGGATAATAAGTATTAATCATGTAGCACATAATTTCTATGTATCATCAAGTTTTCTCAGCGCACGCCAAATAATGAATTTTATAAGCAAAATGTTTCTACTTTGGGTTACAATATTCTTAAAGATCTCCGAATTTGATGGAAAATAAATTATAGCCTATGTTACTTTGTGATAATTCAGCTTTCTATTGTTGAAATTATAAAAATCGGTCTAGTAGTTTTGGAGTTTATTCGATACAAACAAACAAACAAAAAATCTTTCTTCATCATAATATTAAGGTATAGATAATTATTTTCGTTTATTATTTTTTACTATTTTTTGTTCTTTTTTTTAATTTTAGTTATTTCATTTTTATTACAAATATTATTACATTATTTGAAAAAGATAACATCTACAAAACATAAGTATAGTAGTTCAGAGCTTCCCTGTAAACTATATCTGATGTTGTTTCATTTTGGGGCAGCAAAATATCCTCGTAATATGAGGTTGACCAGCTGACAGTCCGGTGATGATGGTCGCTACAGTTAAATTTTCCTTCAATTCCTTAATAAGTAGCCTCATCCCATTGCACATGCTTGCGGGGCTTTGCGTATTTTAACATGAAAAAGAAGTTACTGTGACGTAATTGTAATAGACTTACGGTATTGCTAACTTTTTTGTAGGATATCTTCTATAAAACTGTAGTACATCGCTTTGCTCTATTGTCAATAGTTTCCGCAGCGTATGCGATATAAGGATTCTTTTGATATTTTTTTCACGCCGAGGGTTACATTAACGAAGTTTTCATACGGATCCCTAACTTTTTTGAAAATTTACTATATCCTATGTTCATCAGAAATAATGTAGGATTTCAACGGTGAAAGAATTTTTCAAAACGGTCCAGTAGTTTGGAGCCTATTCAATACAAACAAACAAATTTTTCCTCTTTATAATATTAGTGTAGATAGAACCGGTGGTGGAGCCACGTGTTAAGGCTGCCGAAGTCTAGTTCCCCGGTCGAACCTTAAACCTATTACGCGAGATATTAACTAAAGTGGACTGTATATGCGATTGCTTCTACGCTTACGTAAAGGCGACTACTATAGCATGCGGTATAATGCACTCGCTCTTCCCTAAAACTAAACTATTATTGTGCCAAATCGCTGAAAAGGAATCCTGCCTTATTAGGAGAACAACAAAATTGGAGCGGGTTAAACTATGTAAGGCAGGGACTAATTAAAGGAGTGTTGACTCACCGGGGTTTCTTCTATCCTGTTGAGTACTATAGCTGCAACTTCTGGAACTTCTTCTGGAACACTCCGGAGAGAGGCGGTGCGCGACTATATCTCACACGATGTGAGGCGGGTCTCCTGGAGCTCGACTGCTTCCAGGCTAAAGCGGTTTCTACTAGCGGTGTGGTTTCAACGACGACTGTGACGGAAAGAGAGCTGTTGTTCCAATGACTGGCGCGGTAGGAAAGAGCTGTTGTTCCAATGACTGGCGCGGTAGGAAAGAGCTGTTGTTCCAATGACTGGCGCGGTAGGAAAGAGCTGTTGTTCCAATGACTGGCGCGGTAGGAAAGAGCTGTTGTTCCAATGACTGGCGCGGTAGGAAAGAGGCCGCGCAACGGTCGCGCGTGCCTTATATGTCCTCGGCCCCGATGATTACGTGACATTCTAGAATCATCTTCTTGCCCCTTCCACCCCACCACCCCGATGTGTCGATGGAGGATCGAGGAGGGTATGAATGATATCGTTTTTCGGAAAGGAACAAGCGGCTTGGCACCTCTACCGTCAAATATAATAATCCAATGGTTTTTTCCGCGCAACCATCTCCCCCGCCCTTGAAGGATTTCCTTCAAAATTAACTAATACAACTAGAGATAAGATCAACTAACAAAATAACTAACTAACGCTAAGATTACTTAAATTCAACTACAATTTAATCTAGAAAGCTAATTTAAATTATGGAAGAGGCAGGGGGCACAAACGGACAACCGGACGCAAGTAAGACCCAACCGTGGTCTTAACGCGAGCTATCCTAACTACTCCGTCGGAACCGGGAAAGACCTCTTCGACAATTCCTAACGGCCAGTGGAGAGGCGGTGTATTCTCTTTGGTGAGCACAACTACAGTTCCTACAGCTAAAGGCTCAGTTGCTGTGTTCCATTTTTGTCGAGACTGCAAAGTATGCAAGTATTCCATCCTCCATCGTTTCCAAAACGATTGCACTAACCGATCTAATAATTTGTGGCGTGCGGAAATGCTAAGTCTGTTCTCATCCATATCTGCGGTAATAAGCTTGGCGAGTACTAATATTGCGCAAAGCTCTAAGCGCGCCAGAGAGACAACCTTACGGGGGGAGACTCTCGACTTAGAACTAATGAGGCTAATCGAATTTCTACCATTATTCTGGACGTGGAAATATACAACGCCCCCGTAAGCCTTCTCGCTGGCGTCTGCAAACCCAAAGACTGTTATGGTGCTACTTCTATCTACGTTGATATGACGCGGTATTTTAATTTCTCTTAATAAAGGAAGTTCCTCTCTAAAGCGCTGCCACAACCGAACAATGCTGTCAGGCGGCGAGTCATCCCAGTCGCATTCCAATAACCAAAGTTGTTTAATTAAAAGCTTAGCGTATAATACCACCGGAGCTACGAAACCCATGACGTCCCATAATCTAGCAACGCATGACAGTATTGTGCGCTTTGTGCATTTCTCTACGGGCGGATTTACCTTAAGGCTAAACACGTCGGACTCTGGTGACCAACATAGACCGAGCACCTTGTGTGTATCAGAATCGTCGAATTCCTTTATCGCCGAAAGACGGTGTGATAGTGGGATTGTATCCAAAACCGGACGCGAATTACTAGTCCACTTCACAAGATCGAATTGACCCGATTTCATGAGCCTTATAACCTCGGCGGTGGTTAGGGTTGCCTCCTCCACGCTATCGACCGACTACACAAAATCATCCATATATAATCCGCTCTCAATTGCCCTCTTAGCTTTAGGATAAGAGGGACCTTCATCGTGAGCGAGCTGTCTCACCGTGCGTAACGCATGAAATGGGCTCGACTTTAAACCAAAACAAACGCGGTTAAATTCAAACACCATTAGAGGTTCCTTTGGGTTGAAACGATATAAAATGCGTTGGAATCTACGGTCGTATTCACGGACCCCTATGCAAAGAAACATTTGACGAATATCGGCGGATAGTGCTATACTAAACAAACGAAAATTGACTATTATATTAAATAAACTGCCCTGTAAATTTTGCCCACTATAGAGGATATCGTTAAGCGACAGGTGAGTGCTAGTTTTAGCACTAGCGTCGAGCACTACACGTAACTTAGATGTAAGTTTGTCCTCTCTAATGACTCCGTGGTGTGGTATGAAATACGACGGTGTGTCTTCGTAGTTATCTAATTTCGAAGCCACAAGTGATATGTAACCTTCTCTTATATATTCGTTAATGACGCCGTCGTAAGCTTCCTTTAACTGGGGTGAAGCGAGCATCCTACGCTCCAAGCTGTAGAAACGTTTTTCCGCCATTTGACGCGAATCGCCGAGAGATAAAACATCTCCTTTAAAGGGTAGCGCTACACTATATCTACCGTCGCGATCACGAATGGTCGTGCGGACGTAAATTTCCTCGCATAACTTGTCATCTGAGCTAGCTATGGGTGGGACGTTCACCTCCTCCATCTCCCAAAATTTGCGGACTAACGATTCGAGCGGTTCGACAGCCATACCACAATAAGAGGTTGCCGAAATACTATCTATGATGGGGGCGGAGCCAAGGATCACATAGCCCAATACGGTTTCCAGTGCGTAAGGCGCGGTATGCGAAGAGTTGCCCCTGACCTTATTGTTTAACAAAAGATAAGAGAAAAGCGATGCTCCAATGAGCATGTCTATGTTTCCAGGAACGGCGTAAGTGTCGTCCGCCAGAGTCAAATTCTTAAATTCAATCATTGCCGAGGTGTCAACCGAAAATCAAAGTTAACATTACGATCTATCCGAGAATAAATTTTTAAATTTATATATCCCTGTGTTGATTTACTAGTGCCTCCGATGCCTTTAATTACAGGACATGAAAGTGACCTATTTATTACTAAGCCTAAGCGCCGACAACATTGTCGCGTTATAAAGCTATTTTGGGCTCCGCTGTCCAGCAGTGCACGGACGCTTTGTTCGTTTCCACGCGAATCCCTAACCAAAATACGTGCCGTACCCAGTAACACGGTTGAAGGAGGTTGTGCTCCCATATTTGCCAATGAGCACAGAGCGACATCACCAGGTCGACCGCTAGAATCGTTGACCTTAGTAGGGGCGAATTCCTTATCCGCTTTACTTGACGCCGCTATGTTGCTATTTTCAAAATGTAATAGCGTGTGATGTTTCCTGGCGCACTTGCTACATACGGAACTCGAATTGCATTTTGCAACTAAATGCTTATCGCTTAAGCAGTTCAAACATAGGTTGTTTGTCTTTACTAATTTATAACGCTTGCTTGGTGAATATTTACGAAAAGTCGCACAATTATATAAATTACCGTGTCTATCTTTACATACTAAACAAGTATGCTGGAGTGATGTTGGCGTAGCGGTTACGTAAGTTAACGACCCTGCTATTTTAGATGGTTGAGTCTGTCTACGGTCGACGCACCTTTTATTCTCCTGTTTAACGTTCGGAGAGCGCTGCATCACCTTTATTTGATCTCGCACGAACGATGCTAATGAATGAAAGGAAGGCATCTCCGAGCTACGATGCTCCATTTCAAACGCACGCACGGTGTCGGGGTCCAACTTCTTCAGTGCAATATGGAGAAACACCACGTCCATAAGATCATTAAATTTCAAATTCTTAAGTGCAGCCACCGATGCCACAAATTTATCTAGAAATTGCTCTAAGCCGTTGATGTTCGCGGATGATATAGGTTTAAGATCGAATATCTGGTTCAAATATTCGGAAGCTAACATTCTCCTATCTTCATATTTAGTTTTAAGCGTTTCGAATATTAATAAGTAATTGTTTGCTGTAGGTGTAAAACCAGAGCAGATCGACTGTGCCCTGCCACTAAGTTTACTGATTAAGTAATATAATTTTTCGGCGTCCGATAACGATGGGTTATTGTGTATATTGTTTTGACAACTACTGAAGAAGAAGGGCCACGTCTTAATATCACCATTAAATACCGGAATATCTATTGGCGGCAACCTAATCGAGTCGCTTGGACGTACCTGTTTTTCCGGCTTTGCTTCGTTTTGAGATAGGGATCTCGCAATTCTTTTCACGCGACACAACATATCTTCGAATGCCAGCAGCGGTTGGTAGTTCACTATGTATTTCGGGTCGATTTGTAATTCCAAATGATTAATTTGGTCTAATATTTTTTCGTAATCTATTCGTAAAGAATCTATCGTTTCGATTTCGGTCAAAAAAGTTTCCCGCACTGCTTCTATATGAATGTTCTTTATATAATCACTTATATTCTGCATACGCGAAAAGAGTATGTCCCTCTTAGCATAAAGCGTTTTAATTTTGATTTCACTTCCACTAACTGCCATTTTAAACTATTATAATAAAGTTATATCAATCACAATTAATCTCACAACGCACAAACAATAAAGGATGGACACTCGGTATGCCGTATTACGTAATTAAATCGAACACCTGCGCAGCGAGTCGAGGTGACGCGTCATTTGCTAGACTCAATAATTTTATCAAGATTGTGGGTAAGCGTATCAAACGGTTCCTATTACACTGTTTCAATTATTTAATAGGCTTTAAATTTAATCAAATACGAGCGCTATAAAACGAATAATTCTGTTTGCGAGTACCTAATCAAAATTTAAATTTAAACGAACACTATTTAAGTCTATTCTATAAATTGGAGTGCATTATCTAATTAATTAATTCAACAATTCGACCAAAATCCTGCTCGAAGGACCATAAAATGGTGGAGCCACGTGTTTAAGGCTGCCGAAGTCTAGTTCCCCGGTCGAACCTTAAACCTATTACGCGAGATATTAACTAAAGTGGACTGTATATGCGATTGCTTCTACGCTTACGTAAAGGCGACTACTATAGCATGCGGTATAATGCACTCGCTCTTCCCTAAAACTAAACTATTATTGTGCCAAATCGCTGAAAAGGAATCCTGCCTTATTAGGAGAACAACAAAATTGGAGCGGGTTAAACTATGTAAGGCAGGGACTAATTAAAGGAGTGTTGACTCACCGGGGTTTCTTCTATCCTGTTGAGTACTATAGCTGCAACTTCTGGAACTTCTTCTGGAACACTCCGGAGAGAGGCGGTGCGCGACTATATCTCACACGATGTGAGGCGGGTCTCCTGGAGCTCGACTGCTTCCAGGCTAAAGCGGTTTCTACTAGCGGTGTGGTTTCAACGACGACTGTGACGGAAAGAGAGCTGTTGTTCCAATGACTGGCGCGGTAGGAAAGAGCTGTTGTTCCAATGACTGGCGCGGTAGGAAAGAGCTGTTGTTCCAATGACTGGCGCGGTAGGAAAGAGCTGTTGTTCCAATGACTGGCGCGGTAGGAAAGAGCTGTTGTTCCAATGACTGGCGCGGTAGGAAAGAGGCCGCGCAACGGTCGCGCGTGCCTTATATGTCCTCGGCCCCGATGATTACGTGACATTCTAGAATCATCTTCTTGCCCCTCCCACCCCACCACCCCGATGTGTCGATGGAGGATCGAGGAGGGTATGAATGATATAGTTTTTCGGAAAGGAACAAGCGGCTTGGCACCTCTACCGTCAAATATAATAATCCAATGGTTTTTTCCGCGCAACCAACCGGTATCCTGTTTTAAGCATTACGATAAGCAAGCGGATGTTTGGTCACTTTGGAACGCTTTAGTTTTCAAAACCAAACTCCAATTTCTTTGACTTCTATGTGACATAACCTTTAAATAGTAAATATATGATAATCTAAAAGAGTAATTATTTTAAATATGTAACAGCAATTTACTGCTAAATAGCAGCGATTCTCTGCTTCAGGTCGTCTATGCGCTCCGTCAGGTTTTGCGATATATCCAGCTGGGACAAATTAACATTTGTCCCAGCAAACGTATCCTGACGGTGCGCACAACCCTTGACCTGTTATTGCCTGACCTGATTCAGTTTGCCGATGAAGGCCCTAGCCTTTGCGATACGTTCTTTAATTCTTATTCTCCAGGCTAGGATAGTGCTATTTTGTCCAGTAGTGCGTCCAGCCGTGGAAAGTTTGCCGCCTATAATACGGCAGACGGTATAGGCCTGTACATATATGGGGTCCCCAAGTGATGGTAACACCCAGCCATCATCTCTATTAAAATTCCTTATATTATATTGTCTCATATTATATATATATATATATATATATATATATATATATATATATATATATATATATATATATATATATATATATATATGTCTGTATATGAGTGTATCGTGAGGGTAGTATGGTCACCCGGTTAATATGGTCATTTTCTTATAACTCAAAAACTGCAGCCTTGTTTTCATAAATGGCTTTGTGATACGATAGCTTTTCATCGGTCAATAAAATAATGAAGGGTCAAAAGGGCGCTGCTTTATCGACGCCATTTTGACAGTTGACATTATAGTAAATATTTATTATCATCGATTTTTAGTGTGGTGTAATGTAGTTAGTTTTCGTTAAGTTTGATTTTTTGAACTGTTCTTCGTTGTTTTTTTCCTTAATATATTAGTTATGGTATACGACTTTGTGTTTTTGTACATGTCCTCCTAGTTTTGGTTTTATGGGGCGGCAAAGCTTATACTACCTTCACATACCTTATATATTATCGTCACTTTACTATCTTAGGTATTCATATATTAAGATATGTGTGTACATGTTTACTTTTTATAATATCTTTTAGGTTTGTATTGTTATCACTGCCCTAAGGATGACTGGAAGAGAACGCTTTTAGCATTAAGTCCGTATTTTAATCTTGTACTGTTTGGCAAGGATCAATAAAGAATTAATAAATAAATGATACATAAATAAACACATTACTTTATATATTATTGTATACCTTTCAATTCCAATCATTATTGATAGGAATTAGAGTTCTTTTATAGGATTTGTGGTTTATCAAGTCTTATGTAACCGCAGGGACGATCCTAAACTCTTTCACAGGGTACACATTTCACAGAGCGTCAATGCTTCCCGTCAGCCATAAGTTCTTTTTCGTGAGCTTTAATCGATCTTACGGTCTATGTTTACAAATTATTCGAAAATTTTTGACTGTGATATGATTACCATCACCACTATCATATACTATTCTTTATTGCTCCTTTCGATAATTTTTTTTTATAGAACAAGGGTCATAAACGGGTACACAGTCCACCTGATGGTAGGTGGATGCTGTGGCCCATAGACGAATCGATTAAGAATGTTGACTAATATGGTATACTGGTTCTCTACATTCACCATACGAAACATAGCAGCATTATCTGTGAGGGTGTGGTCCTTCCCCGGTCGAGCCGACCCGCTCATCACTCATGCTACATCTATAATATTGCTGCAGCGTGATAGTTGCTCTCGAAATATCGATAATGTATAATAAGTGTGAGGGTTCGTGGACGCAGGTCTGTCGAAGTTCGCAAAACTGGCCCGCAGCGTGACGCGGTCGCGCTCGGTGCTGGTGTCGGCGCTGCCGGCGCTCAAGGAGCCGCAGCGGCAGAGCCAGCTCGCGCATGTCAGTACCAACGCACACCATGTAAACACGCACGCATTCTTACCACTTTTCTGCACCGCCGCCGATGACGATCCGACGTATTTACGCTAAACTTCTTCATATTTCCTCATTGTGTCATGTCACACCGTATTTACATTTGCACGTCCCTCACAGCAGTCTGCTGACTGTCCAGACGTTCGATCGTTGTTGATGCGCCTTAGAAGCCTCCGCCGACGCACGCGTGCGTCCGCGGTGGCTCCACGCAGCCTTCACTTCTTACTATTTTAATACCAGGGTGATCTGAAAAGTTTCCGACCTCAATGTGAAGATGACATCACTTGTCAATAAAAGCTTATTTATGTAGTTGTGCATGTTTTGACAGTAACGCACCAAAATTTCAACCATTTTGGACGCGTAGATTTGTTATTTTACAGTCGTTAGAGACAATCGATGTAAGTGTTTTTGTGAAAATGTAAAAACTGAGTATCGAGTCATCATTTAATTTTTGTTGGAGTTTTTGCACCATCATATACCATAGTGAAATTTTGGGCAACTGAATTTAAACGTGGCCTTGAGACCTTGGGAGACTATGAAGGTTCGGGATGTCCAAAAATTGCAAACTACTGACGATAACATCGCTAAAGTTCACCAAATGGTGCTAGATGACCGCCAAATTAAATTGAAAGAGAAAGCAAGAGGCCATGAACATGTCCAAAGAACATGTTTGTCACATTGTTACACACAGACAGAACAATGTATGAGAAAGCTATCAGCACGTTGGGTGCCGCGTATTCTCACGTTAGATCAAAAACGTGTTCGAATGAACATTTCCAAAGCTTTTTTGGTGCAGTTGAGGCGCAATAAATCCAAGTTTTGGCGCCAATTAATTGCTGTAGATGAAACTTGGATACACCATTATACGTCCGAAAAAAATACAGACATAACAATGGACTGTAAAGGATAACCGGCTTCAAAAAAAGCAAAAACTGTTTTTTTGGATAGTCATGGAGGTATCTTAATCGATTATCTTCAAAAAGGCAAAACTGTTACATGAGCATACAACGCATCATTACTTGACAAACTGAAAGCAGAAATTGCGTAAAACGGCCACATTTGCAGAAAAAGTAAACTCTGTTTCACCATGACAACACGCCGTCTCTCACCTCAACAGTTGTCATGGCGAAAATCGAAAAATTACAGTTTAAACTGCTTGACCATCAGCATTTCTCAACAGATCTAGCCCAAAGCGATTTCTTTTTGTTCCCTCATTTAAAAATTGCGCTCGGAGGACAGAGATTTTCGTCAAATGAGGAAGCAATCGTCTTTGTGAACAATTATTTGGCAGAAAAAACTCTGAGTACTATTTGGACGGGTTAGAGAGATGGGAGCATCGCTGGGAGAAGTGTGTAGAGTTACAAGGAGACGATGTAGAAAAATAAAAATAAAATTTAAGAAAAAATTTCTTGTATCTTTGTTAGGTCGGAATCTTTTCAGACCACCCGCGTACAGTGCACGAATGATACGATTTTTCTTTAAAACAGAGACCGCTAATTCAGAGGATTTATTTTATGAAGCTGAAGTGACAAAGAACTTGCAGTTTACCTGGAGGTATGTGGCTACTGCAGTCCACCTGGAGGTATGCGGCTCCTGCAGTCCACTGACATCTGCAGCCAACTCTTAACAAAGAAGGCTTCAGAAGCGTTGTCACCACTGAGGACTCAGATGGCATGCCGGAGGAATTCAACTTAATAATACTAACTCTCTATACCGTTCAGAGCAGAACACAGCAGCGCCAGCAATACTATTTGTTGGTAAAGTGGTACCTCCTACCACCAACACCTAGTGATGGTAATGTGTATAATGAACGTTTGTGCTTTAATAACTATTCAATTTACTAACCAAATCGATTTGAAAGATTACGGATGTTAGAATGTAATGGAACTAACAAAAGTTAAAACTACAGCCTGTGTAGGCCCTAATTTTGGGCACAGGCCTCTACTCAAAACTGACAAAAATTTAAAGTGAGGCCAAACCGGTCCCCAAATTCACAATGTAAAATTATTGATTTGCTTTTAGTACTTTGAAATGGGTTGTTAGAAGTTAAAATTTTGACTCTTTCAGTGGATCCTCTTCTATTGAATATCGCAACTTAAAGAAAACAACTAGAATGACGTCTAAATAGTTTTATTACAAAACCCACCCCAACCCCGTGGATTTTTGTTTCAAATTTATATGGTATTACCACTTACGTACATAGAACTTATATTTAAAGGAAGAATCATTAAAAACGTCTCACAATCCACGAAGATATCGCATAACACAAAGCATAACATACAGACGAGTTGAGAACCTGCTTCTTATTTTTGGAGTAGGCTAACAATTTGTTTAAAAGGTTTTATTGTTTGAAGTAGAATTAGAAATTTTACGATAGTATGTACATGAAAAATAATAAACGTTTTGTTTATTAGTATTCTCCGGAAATATGGTTATGACCGCATTCAGCTGAAGTACTAAAAGTATAACGATGACTCCCTCCGAGTTTTCTCTTGATTGTTATCTCGTAAAATGATATAATTCTTGAGTAGCACTTTAATCTTCTGCACACACATCATGCTTAATTTTACTCACATTCAGTTCTCCGAATTTGCGGTCTCATTAATCGAGTAGTTAAATGCAATTTCGAAAACTTAAGCTATTGCACCGTTGCACTCAGTGATCAAAACTAAACGCACGCTCTGAACTTGTTCATGTCGAGAGCACCTGTGTTTTGTCTTCTGTCTCCGCACGCCCTGTACTCGTGGCACGCTATCGGCTCTGGAGACACACTGCACACGCTGCACGGTAGCACGCGGGCACGGCCGCTGGCGCGCAGTGTATTGAGCGGGCGGTGTGGTACTACATAGTGTTGCGCGGCGCGCGGCATGTGGCAGGTGCTGTCGCTGTCGGGCGACGTGCTGCCGCAGTACCGCCAGGAGGCGCCCAAGACGCCGCCGCACATCCTGCTCCACTACTGCGCCTTCAAGGCCATCTGGGACTGGATCATCCTCTGCCTTACCTTCTACACCGCCATCATGGTGCCCTACAACGTCGCCTTCAAGAACAAGACGAGCGAGGACGTGTCGCTACTCGTCATCGATTCCATCGTGGATGTAGTTTTCTTCATTGACATCGTGCTCAACTTTCACACTACATTTGTGGGCCCTGGCGGAGAGGTGGTCAGCGATCCGAAGGTCATAAGAAAGAACTACTTCAAGTCTTGGTTCCTCATCGACCTGCTGTCTTGTCTTCCATATGACGTCTTCAACGCCTTCGACCACGATGAGGATGTAAGTTTCATGATACATTTTTATTTCAACGTAAAATAAGGCATAGAGTTATAAAAAAAAACTAAAAATTCTAAATAAAAATATGTAATATTAAAATACAGTGTTATTTTTCATAGTGTATCCAAATTTTTATATTAAAGTTCAAATATAAATAATGATATTCATTATTTCAGGTTTTAAAAATACGAGTAAATAAGGCTTGTACTTTTATTTGAAATTATCCCAAATTGAATGTGTTTTTTTTGGGCAACAATTGCGCGTACGCGCGCTCCTCCGTATGCGATTCATTTCACATCGTTATTGAAGCCAAAGCTACTCTTACGCATGTGTGCGTGCGTAGTAAAATACGGAGGGGCAGACTGAAATGATCGGGAATAGAATATTTCGGATTGAGTTACATTATAACCTTTTTTAGAATTTAAATACGGCCAGTATCTTAGAATCTTAATGATATTCAAACAGTTGATACGTCGTTAACAGAAATGGAGCTCACGCGTGAACATTTCCGTG
The DNA here is from genome assembly GCA_036936625.1 of Parnassius smintheus behrii. Lineage (NCBI taxonomy): Eukaryota > Metazoa > Arthropoda > Insecta > Lepidoptera > Papilionidae > Parnassius > Parnassius smintheus. The sequence goes on from JAUPFT010000019.1 coordinate 316,414, forward strand.
CCATAATTTATCACAATTTTCGTCGCGGCTTATCTCAAGATAAATGTGGCAGCGAACTTGTATCTGATATATGTTGAAGCACCGAGTCAAATGAGAATATACTGCTGGTATGCTGAGTTCCGACGTGGTCGTGTGTCGCTCAGCACTGTTTCTTCTTCAGGTCGACCAAGAACAGCGGTCACACCTGAAAACATCGCAGCTGTGCGAACTATTATATTAGATGACCATCATGTGACACACGAGCAGATTGGGGCTGTTATCAGTATCGGAATGACTGCAATTCAGTCGATATTACACAATGAGCTGTGTGTAAGAAAGCTTGTTTCCCGCTGAGTTCCCCAAAATTTGTCCGAAGAGCAAAAGGCGGCTCGTGTAGATTGGTGCCGGAATACTCTGCAACGCTTCAACGGAGGGAAGTCAAATGCGGTTTATAATATCGTCTCAGGTGACGAATCATGGATTTATTCATACGAACCAGAAAGAAAACATCAGTCAACGGTTTGAAGACCCCGAAGCAGCTATGGAAGCGCACAATCAGCCATTTTGTCGATATCAACTTCAGGAATTACTGTTTTAAAGATTGGTTTGCACGAATGAGAAAAGTGCATTAAGTTGAACGGAGAATACTTCGAAAAACAATAAAATGTTAAAACTAGTATTATTTCAATGTGTAGTGTTCGCGTAAATATAAGAAATCTTTATGTAAACCAGTACGGACTGGTAATTGCAAATAAAATACGCCGATTAGAAGATCTAAAGACTAAGCGCGCAAGATATCTAACAGCCTTAAATTTCTTAAAGAGATGTCGAGACCATAATCTCATTCCTACGTGTGTCAAAATATCCACCAAAAAGGACATTCGAGGAAGCGCTAAGATCTTAAATCAGGCAAGTAAAAAGTTGTTACGGGCGGTAATCCAACAAAAACGCTCCGATATATATGACATAAATAAATCCATAGACACATCATCCAGTGAATTAAAGAAAGTTATAACGACGTTTGATTATAATTTTTGCATGGAAACATTAAATAAACGCGAAATTAGTAAATATAACGAATGCAAAAACAAACATATAGAAAAATATCAAAAATTAACGGCCAAATCAAATGTCAAACATCCGAATCAATGCCAGAACCAAAAGCAACCTTTGACAAACACATATCATAGATTAATCGCGTTCTATAATCTGTCAAAACAAACACTAGATGATGCAACAATAAAGGTTTTATCCAAAGGACTAAACTACGCTATAACTCCTAGCAGATTACCGTACGAAGAAATTATCTGTAGTGTCGAGGACTGTTTATTTAAAAACAATATGCGGAAAGAAGATTTGGAGGCGATACGTCAAGACATTTCGTCTATGTTACGTCGATGTTCAGTGCCTAAACCGAATCTTCCCAGAGACGAATTTATAGCGTTAAAGAACCTACGCAATAAACCAGAACTTACGATTCTCCGCGCAGATAAGGGAAACGCCACGGTGGTCATGGATACGTCAGATTATAATTCTAAAATACAAGAACTTTTGTCGGATGTAAGTACTTATAAAAAGGTTAAAAACGACCCAACAAATAGCACACTAAAAACAACTAGTGACCTCATAAAGAAACACTCCGAAAAATTAAATCTGGACGTAAAATGGATAATACCTACGTGCGCCAAATCACCAAAGTTGTATGAGTTACCAAAAATACACAAGCCCAATGCTCCATTACGCCCCATAGTGAGCCAAATCGATTCACCAACTTACAGATTGGCTCAACACTTAGCGAAAATACTCTCACCGCTCAGGGGACATACAAGAGCACACATAAAGGATTCCTACCATTTTGTCAGCGAGATTAAAGACCTACGTCTGGCAGACAATGAAACTATGGTCAGTTTTGATGTGCAGTGATTGTTTACATGCTTACCTGTTGAAGACTGCATCTCAATTGTAACTAGAAGGCTGGAAGAAAACAACATGCCCGCAGAATATGCAGTATTACTCAGACACTGCCTTACATCTGGCTACCTATTGTGGAAGGAGGAGTTCTACAAGCAAGTAGATGGTGTGGCGATGGGCTCACCTGTATCTCCCATTGTCGCCGACATATTCATGGAAGACTTTGAGGAGAAAGCCCTGCTTACTTCTCCCATAAATCCAAGATTCTACAAGCGGTTCGTAGACGACACTTTCACAATTCTACCTTTAGATAAAGTAACTGCATTTTTAGACCATCTTAACTCTATAAATTCTAAAATTCAGTTCACAATGGAGTTAGAGGCAAACAATTCCTTAGCTTTTCTAGATGTGTTAGTAATTCGGAATCCTGATAACACCTTGAGCCATACTGTGTATAGAAAAAAGACCCATACAGATAGATATTTAAACGGTGATTCTCACCACCATCCTTCACAGTTAGCTACCGTGGGTAAATCTTTGTTTCAGAGAGCACGAGGGATCTGTGACAGTAAACACCTGGCTGCCGAGCTCCACCATGTCAAGCAAGTTTTGCATGACAACAAGCTTCGAGTCCCGCGCCTACGTCACAGTGAACGAGTGAAGCCGGCCACAGTCGAGCGCGTACCTGCTGTACTGCCATATGTTAGAGAAGTCACTGCCAAGATTGGCTACATCTTGAAGCGCGCTTCCATCAAAACATACTTCAAGCCGCTGAAGAAGATTGGTCAGTTTTTACCATCAGTCAAGTGTAATGTCCCTCTGCAAGATGCAGGAGTGTACAAGCTTGATTGTGAATGTGGTCTCTCCTACATAGGACAAACTAAAAGATCAATTAAAACCCGCGTCAAAGAACATATAGCTGATGTGAAGAATCGACGCTCCGGGAAGTCTGCAGTCTGTGAACATGTACAAGATCGCCCCCGTCACTACATCAGATTTGATAGACCACAAATCCTCGCTAAAGAACACCGATTCCTTCCAAGGATGATTCGCGAGGCTATTGAAATCAAAAAACATCCTAATTTCAATAGAGAAGATGGCTGGGTGCTACCATCTGCTTGGGATCCTATAATAAATAAAATTAAATCCCAACCCAAGCCTCCATGATACCATAAGCTCATACTGTGTAGATCGGAACAAAAGTTAAAATTTTAATCTATGGTAACCGCGATTAACTATGACAGCTGGACGTTGAACATCTCAGTCCTTCCCGTGACCATGGGTGCTGTAAAGCTCTCGAAACGTCGGGTAAAAAAGTTAAATATACGCGATAAATTCCGTTAAAACTAGTATTATTTCAATAAAATGCTATTTAGCTATACCGTGCTTGTGGTTTTTCTTATTCCCGATCATTTCAGTGTGCCCCTCGTAGTAGGCGTTAGATATTTTTATAAATATCAACCAGTTAAAATAATGCATTCTAAATTTAAAACATAAAAAGCACAGGATGTTTGAGTTTTTATTAATCAATTTTTCTTCGCCATTCGCCTATATTACTAATTCAAAACCTTCTCTGTTTAGGTGTATATTGCAAAATAACACTGTATTTCTACTGTATTGTAACAGAATAGAGATTATTCAACGTGTATTTCTCAGACATTGACTTGGAACACCAGAAAATCACATAGATGGTGACAATAAACTGGAATAATTATCCTTGATATGTTCAAACGACTATACGACTGGCTGATTATGATTTTTTATTGAAATAAGATTAACAATCAAGCGTACAGTCCACTTGATGGTATAGACGATAATCACAACTATCCTGGATTTACAACTAAAATACAGTTGAATTTTAGCCCCTGTGGACTAAGATGGAATGCTTTTACCAGTGAAAAGGGTCTCCGGTTCTACTTTACGAACAACAGCAACATTAAGCTGATGTTTTACTTTTTTATCGCGAGCGTGGTCCTTCCGCTCCTTTTTTGTCTTGCAGCCAAAAATGAGTTGCGTTATGTGTAGAAATTGTAAGCAACTAGTAGTTTGTAACGGGGAACAATTTAATTTATAAATATAGTAATTCACATGCATCATACTTCTGTTTTGATAGCCTAAACATAATTACGTGAACTGCATGCACAATAAGCTTAATAGAAATCGTCAATATACAGCTATTTGTGTCAAGGACTCGGAACAAAACTAGGAATTCGATTGAACGTGAATTATAATTATTATGTTAAAAAAACATTTGAGCCTTTATTCTAATTTTTAACGTTACCTCATTAGGATAAGATACCTTACTAGGATTTTCTCCTGTTTTATAGGGGCAGTTTATAAACGTAAATTTCACACGGATAAAAATCCAGACACGTAACATCATTTGTGGCCCATATATAAATATTTGTTGCGTGCGGGATTCGAACCCGCCGCCTTTAGCGCTGCAACTTATTGCTTAACCACTGCGCCACGGAGCCGTCGGGTTATCAGGGAGGAACTCGGCTACAGTGTGCTGAACTTGTTGAAAATGCAAACATCCTAATAAAGTTAGTAGTTTATAAGTTATATATATATAAGTTTATAAAATCTGCTCATATACGTAGATGGATTTTCAACGGAACGTGTTGAACGCACAGGGTATCGGCAGCCTGTTCAGTGCGCTGAAAGTGGTGCGGCTGCTGCGCCTGGGCCGCGTGGTGCGCAAGCTGGACCGCTACCTGGAGTACGGCGCCGCCATGCTCATCCTGCTGCTGTGCTTCTACATGCTGGTGGCGCACTGGCTAGCCTGCGTGTGGTACAGCATCGGTCGCTCCGACGCCGACTCTGGTCTGCAGTACTCGTGGCTGTGGAAACTCGCCAACGTCACCCAGAGCCCCTATTCGTACGTGTGGTCCAACGAGTCGGACGGACCCGAACTCGTGAACGGTCCCTCGCGCAAGACCATGTACGTCACCGCGCTCTACTTCACCATGACCTGCATGACCTCCGTGGGCTTCGGCAACGTCGCCGCCGAGACCGATAACGAGAAGATCTTCACCATCTGCATGATGATTGTGGCAGGTGCCGAAATTCTTCTGTTATTAGCCGGAGCACACGGCGCGACCCCCGCGCAGCCCTGCTGCCCCGGGGGCCGCGCCCCTCCTTCCCTCCACAACACCTCCCAACACTTCACGTCCTTGTCTTACCTTGTGTTTTGTTGTTTGACCAATTATGTTCTCTGTCGCACGTTTGTGTGTGCATGTGTGTGTGTGTATGTGTGTTGCTTCCGTGTCACTTATCATACACAACTGCGACGTTTCTTATATGATTTTTCTTATGATGTTTCTTTGTATAATTCTATACCTTGGTTTTTATAATTGATAATTTTAATTAATTCAGTAAATTGTTACTTTTTAACCAAGTACGGTTACTTTTTTAGTTTTTCCATGTTTTATATAAGATATTTTTACGAAATAGTTTGGTCTCACCAAGATCCACCCGCCCTCCCTCCGTGCAGGCCCACGAAGCGTCGCGGTGTCAAGTTCTTCACACCCACAAAATACTTTTGCTCTACGCTATACGAACTATCTCAAAACGAAAGAAAAAAATCAGATTAGTACACTATTTATATGCTATCTTCATTTACATTTGTTACTATCAATATCACAGTCTGTCAAATATTGTAACGCCTTTTGTTGAAAACCATCATAGTAATAATACCAACTGCTTTCATGCTATTAAATATTCCAAGTTGATAATTTTTTATGCTCACGTCTAACGCTGTAGAAGATATTTTAGTTTACTTTTTCCGTTTATGTTTGTTACACAATAACAGATAATTATGACCCCGGACCCCCGAGCTATATTTTCTTAAATCGTTCAATAGTCCAGTAGTGACGCAATGTCTGAGCTCTTTCATTACGTTAGCGTGGACCAAAAGTACCCGTGACTTGTGCGTGCGTGGAAACTGTTCGCGGAGAGCTGCACGTGAAGCACCATAAATAATTCCGGTGTCATAAAATATTTCATTCTCAGGTTTTTCAACGCTAATCCTTGTATAAATCTAGGTATGTATGTGTCAGTCACTATTGTTAAAGAAATCGGTTAATCATAAATTGTGGCCATAACTGGTAATAATTGGAAATAACCACATTTTCCTTAAATTTTTTGTCAATTAAGACAAATTAGATTTTAATAAATAATTGAAAGCTAAGATGTAAAGTAAGGCTTATCTACATACGTAACTGCTACTGTCGGGCACAGGCCTCTTCCCCTGAGAGGGTTATGGAACCATTTCAAAATTCAACCATTGTAAAATAGCAGCTTAATGCTGTTACGTTTCTTATGGCGTGTGTAGAGAACCGGAAGCTCCTTTTACTAGAAACGAGGCATTTCATCGTAGCCCTCAGAGGTGATAACGCACCTGCATTTTCACCTTTTGATTCTTTGATGAGGATAGATGTAGATGCCCATAGGGTACAGTATTTGCTTACGATCAGGTAGATCGTGTGCTCATTTGTCACCCTTAATCTTAAAAAAAAACTTGAAGTTTGTTGATCAAATGTTTGTATTCAATATACCACGCCCCCTTACCAGGGAACAGTAGGTATGTGTAGTATGGTAAGGCACAGCTCAGTACTTGGTTGTGGACTGTGGTGCGAGGCAGGTGCGCCTCTGAGCGCTAACCAGTGAGCTTGCGCCCGCAGCGCTGCTGTACGCGACGATATTCGGGCACGTGACCACCATCATCCAGCAGATGACATCCGCCACCGCCAAGTACCACGACATGCTGAACAACGTGCGCGAGTTCATGAAGTTGCACGAGGTGCCCAAGGCACTGAGTGAGCGCGTCATGGACTACGTCGTCTCCACCTGGGCCATGACCAAGGGTCTCGACACGGATAAGGTGCGAACTTTAGCTGTTTTATTTTCTTCTGAAATGCATGAGACAAAAAGTTTGTCAAAATAACTCGATAAATAAATGTATTACGAATGCTTTTAAAGCACGCATTGAGTGCTTTACTATACGCGGCACTCTGGTGATAACAAGGCTGCCCTGGTGTCTGACCGTCGGTGGAAAATTCATCAAAATATGCACAACGTCTAAGTCCAGTTCTTATAGCTTAGTTATGAGAAACAGATTATTAGAGCGTGAGTTTCGTTTCTGCACTCAGCAACTCGGCTACTCGGCGATTGCGAGCAACACATTTGGAAAATGCGTGATTTAGTCGTGGGAAGATGTTGTTATCAAGCTGAAAGAAGGATTGCTTCGGTCGTTCGCGCGCGTAGAAAAAATGTATGAGGGAAGAGTGACACAGTAGACTAAACCTGTAGAAGTAAATAATATAGTCGCCAACGGAGGCCTTAAAGAGAAATTTATTGACCGAATTGGTGATTTAACCAAAGACTATGCATGCGTAGATAGTGAGTGACTATTTTTACCGTAGACAGAGAAACCTATAGACAAATTGACGCTTTCTTTCGCATTCGCACTCGAAAAAGATAGATTTATGCATACGTTTTGTATAGAAATGAGACAGAGCGGTGTGATTATTTGTCCCTTTCTCCGTGCCGGTTTTTTCCTTTAGCAAACTACACTTTGCTAAACAACTTTGACAGTTCATCTAAGGAGTTTACAAGTTGGTTTAAGTGAGAAAAAGGTGTTTTGTTAGCTTAAGATTGGTGAATCTTGTTCAGTTCATTTCTTAGAACAATTAAAATTTTTATTTAAATATGTTTAAAAGTCATAAAGAGTATTGTATAGCCTAAAACTACGTTACCGCCCTTTCTCACTTGAGGCAACGCTAATCATTAGTCTATAGGTTTCTCTGTCTACGATTTTTACCGTCGGGAAAATAATATGGTGGTAAAAAATATTTTATGTAAGGGGAATAGAAGCTATTCTCGAAAGTATTTTGTAAAATACAACTGATAGGCAAAATTTCCGAATATCCAAAAAAAAACATACAAACAATTCCTCTTACCGCAATTGCATAAAACTAATAATTATTTTAAAACGGTGCGGCGTAGGCTATGAATTTTATGCCTACCGTCTACTGCAACATCTTAAGCTTTTTTAAAAGATCGAAATCAACTTATTTACAATTTACACATATTGATATTTACAAAATTATACTACATTATATTTGTTTACAAAAAAAATATTTTTAGCGATATCACAGAATTTTTTCAATATTTCTACTGTTTCTTCCTAAACACAAACTAGAACCTAGAATCTTTGTAATTTGTTTGTTAAACTTTCATTAACACTTTGTGCTTCTTCTGTGTACACTTATTTATTTATTTAGATAGATAGATACATCATCGACAATATCAATAAACATTGTTATAATCAAAATACTACATTTTTAGATAAAGGATATGTCTTTGCAGGTATATACATCATTATAAGAAAAAAAAACTTAACAGCATATAAACTCTAAAACAAAAAGAAATCAAACTAACACTAAATTATCATTTTAGTTCGACCCACAAATAAAAGTCTAGAGGTTTCAGGTCAGGTGAACTCACCGGCCAATTCACAGGTAAACCGCGACCAATTCGCCTATCACCGAATGGGGTGTCCAGATGTGCACACACACAGATCGTTCGTAATGAGCTGGACATCCGTCGTCTGGTATATTCCTTGCAGATAGCTCAGGGGTTTTCCAACATTGTGTTGATGATGGAATGTATCATTTGCGTTACTCCCGTCAATTGACCTTCAATCAATTTAGGACCAATGATGTGGTCGTTGATAATTGCCACCCAAAAGTGAGCACAGAAACGAACTTGATGAACATGGACCTTGATTTTGTGTGGGTTTTGGAAACTGTACCAGTGCTCATTGTGCACGTTGTAAATTCCAATTCTAAGAAATATCGTTTAGTTGCACCATCTAAATTTTCACCACACAACTCGACATTAGAGTGTTGGTATATGTTTACGATACACACGCGGAAAGATAAACAGCACGACGGCGACGCGATTTTACGCCGCAGCCAATTACAGGTCACTAAAGCTTTGCCCTTGAACTTGTGACCCTGCGAAAGGACAAGGACACAGAGGGCTACTAAATTTCTTGTTTCGTAAATTAGGGACCGTATGACTTGAATTTCGATAGATTTTAATTTATTTATTTAGTTTATTCTTATTTCGTTATTTCAAATTAGTAGTATTTACCGGTTACACCCTGTTTATTTTCCAGACGGTAAAAAAATCATCGAGTATATATGAATGTGAAAGAAGCGAGAAAGGCGTGTCAGAATCGTGTCAAAGGGGAGTAGGTCTCCTCTGCCCACTTCTCTGGGTAAGAGGCGTTAGTGATTATGCATGTATGTACGAATTTCAAAACACTAGTAAAGCAAAGAATAACGTCGGAAGAAAATTTTCAGTCGGTAGTACTAGTAACATTGAATAATTTAATGTGAGATGTAAACCTCATGACAACAGAGAACTGATAAATTTAATTTAAGTAAACTGAAGAAACATGTAACGGTAGATGTTGGAGCTGATTTATTAAGTTCTTCCGTACATTAAATGTTTGACAGGTACTGAACTACTGTCCGAAGGATATGAAGGCGGACATCTGCGTCCACCTGAATCGCAAGGTATTCAACGAGCACCCGGCGTTCCGGCTGGCGTCGGACGGCTGCCTGCGTGCGCTCGCCATGCACTTCCACATGTCGCACTCAGCGCCTGGTGACCTACTCTACCACACCGGCGAGTCCATCGACTCGCTCTGCTTCATCGTCACTGGCTCACTCGAGGTCATTCAGGACGACGAGGTTGTCGCTATACTCGGTGAGCTAATCAACGTGATACCACTTTTTTACTATACATACATATACATACATAAACACTCACGCCTGTCACCCAGAGGGGTAGGCAGAGACTACAGACTTCCATTTGGCACGATCCTGACACACCTCTCTCGCCTCCTTCACATCCATACACCTACGCATGCATGCTCGTCGGTTAACGGTACTCCTAATTTGGCCCGTTTTCAATAAATCGCCAATTTGGTCGATAAATTTTCGCCTAGGACGTCCCTTTCCTACTCTGCCATTCACTTCTGCTACATAAATTTTCTTTGTCACTCTTTCCTCATCCATTCTTTCCACATGACCAAACCACCGAAGCATTCCTTTCTTAATCCTGGTCACAACATCATCTTGCAAACCACACTCTTCTCTTATCACACAATTTTTCACCCTGTCATTCAGATTCAGCCCTAACATACTCCTTAACGACCGCATTTCTACTGCATTTATTCTACTCTCGTGCTTCTTCTGCCATACCCAACTTTCACTACCATACGTTAAAGTAGGGACCAACACAGCATTGTGAATTGCCATACGTGCCTTTTTTGACACATTTTGACTCTTCACAATAGAGTGCAGGGCCCCATTTACTCTGTTTCCTGCATTCACTCGTCGTTCTATATCCTTATCATATCTCTCATCCCTGCTAAAACTTTTTTTACTATAATAATACGAAAACGGCGGTCAGCCACAAAAGACACTTTATAGTACTTGCGCAGGACAGGATTATAGTGCCGAAGTGTAGAAGCAAGCACAGGTTCACTCTCTATTCCCTCCCTAGTAAAGCTAACGACTGGTTGAGAAACTATTTATGTGAGAGACAACAATGAGTGGAAGTATCTAAAGTCAATAAAGACAAAAAGTGTTATACAGAAGCGACAATCAGATAAATGACGTTGGCGTGCCACAAGGCAGTGTATCGGGACTATTCTTATTCCTCATGTATATTAATGATCTCCCTAATATCACTCGCCATAACACAATTTGGTTTGCTGATGACACAACCCTTATCGTGAAATGCGAAAATGCAGATACATATGAAATATTAATCTGCAAATATTTGCTATCTTGACATTACCGAGGATCAGCTTAATAAGTTTGAGCACATTCAAACTTTAAATATATTAGATTTGTGGCGGTGCTGTAGTCACGCCACACGTGAAACACACCGAAGTCTAAATCGCGCTATCAAAGTTTCGAATCATAAACAGTATATATAGGACAGCTCCGAACTATCACACGGAGTGTTGGGAACGTTGGCCGCTCCCCGGGCAGAACACCTTGTTCGACTTGTCTTTGGTTTTGTTTAAAACGAAAAAATTGTTTTTTCATAGGGCAGTAATTCTGATCTAATTAGTGCTCTTTTGGAGCGGACGTACGGAACGTATGATCTAAAGTGCGCATCTCTTGAGGCGACAAAACTCCTCGTTATTTAAAAGACTGTTTCCAGTAGTCCAATCCTCTTTAGTTCTTTGTACTCTTCCTCCTTTTTAAGAAGTTCTTTACTGTAACTTGTGTGCGTTTATGGAACTCTACCTCTCCAAATGCGTCGTGCTAAATCTCTTCATTCTTTCAAAAGTCTTGTTAAATCGTATTATAAAGCTATTAGATAAATTACGTTTCCTTTTTCATAGTCTTTTCATTTATGATTAAAACTACTTTTACGGATTTTATCGCGTTTATTTTTACTTTTTATTTTTTTTTTAATTCCCGACGTTTCGGGCGCTTTCCAGCACCCATGGTCACGGGGGACTGAGATGACTGACGTCCCGATGTCATTGTTAAACCCGGAGTACCTTCAGCTTTTTTAATTATTGTTTATGGTCCGATCTATGCAAAATGAACTGACTATGTCTTGAGGTCTTGCAGTGGTATGCTTGGGTTTAGTTTTAATTTTATTGATTATAGGATCCCAAGCAGGTGGTAGTACCCAGCCTCCTTCTCTATTGAAATTAGGATGTTTTTTAATTTCAATAGCCTCACGTATCATCCTTGGTAGGAATCGGTGTTCTTTCGCGAGGATTTGTGTTCTATCAAATCTGATGTAATGGTTGGGGCCGTCTAGGATATGATCACAAACTGTAGACTTCCCGGAACGTTGATGCTTCACATCAGCTATATGTTCTTTTACGCGGGTCCTAATTGATCTTTTGGTTTGTCCTATATAAGAGAGACCACATTAACAATCAAGCTTGTACACTCCTGCATCTTGTAGAGGAATATGACACTTGACGGATGGTAGGAACTGACTAATCTTCTTCGGCGGCTTGTAGAATGTTCTAATAGAAGCTCGCTTCAAGATATAGCCAATCTTGTCTGTGACACCTCCGACATATGGTAGTACAGCAGGCACACGCTCGACTGTGACCGGCTTCACTCGGTCACTGTGACGTAGGCGCGGGACCCGAAGCTTGTTGTCGTGCAGAACTTGCTTGACGTGCTGAAGCTCGGCTGCCAGGTGTTTGCTGTCACAGATCCCTCGTGCTCTCTGTAACAAAGATTTGCCCACGGTAGCACCTGCTTGGGATCCTATAATCAATAAAATTAAAACTAAACCCAAGCATACCACTGCAAGACCTCAAGACATAGTCAGTTCATTTTGCATAGATCGGACTATAAACAATAATTAAAAAAGCTGAAGGTACTCCGGGTTTAACAATGACATCGGGACGTCAGTCATCTCAGTCCCCCGTGACCATGGGTGCTGGAAAGCGCCCGAAACGTCGGGAATTAAAAAAAAAAGTAAAAATAAACGCGATAAAATCCGTAAAAGTAGTTTTAATCATGTGTAGTGTTCGCTTAAATATAAGAAATCATTATCTTTTCATTTAATTATTTTATCATATTATATACCATTTGGACTTAAATGTATTATATATGTATTGGTACTTGGCGATCTGTTCTCTCTGGCGACCCCGTTAGGGATTGTGCGTGAAGATAAGTAAGTAAGTAAGTATATATGTATTTAATTAATAATTAATTATTAAAATTATTATAAATAAATAAATTTATTCACAAGAAATATGATACAAAGATCTTCTTATAAAAATAATAATGATTCACATATTTCACCAATTTTGGTATATGAAAACTTATTCACTAATTGACTTATGGTTAGAATATACAAAAATTTAAGTGAAAATAAACATGCATCACTTTACAATCTTAATATTAATCGTTTTAAACACAATCAGATAAGAAACAGCATTTTAAAGTCAATAGAAACGTTCTTTTATTTTTAGCAGTTCATTTACCGAATAAAACTGTTTTTCTAAAAGCCACTTTAATAAATTACGTCTAAATCGATTATAATCTAATTGCCTTATTTCGTTTGGGATTTTGTTAAACACTTGAATAGCCATCACATAACAATTTTTGAGTACAGGCTAGTTTTTAATGAAGGTAAAATAATTTTATCTGGGTATCTGGTACTATATGTTACTGTATCTTTTAATCTAGTAAAAAGTATTAATTAATTATTAATTATTAGAATTAATAATAACTTTTTTGTACGCCCCCTGTATTTTAACTATTTATATTACATCAGTTCTCTACGCAAAGGTTGTTGTAGAAGAGATCACTTTCAGAGTGATGAGGCCGCCTGTTGTACATAATATTATACTTTAGATTTAAGGGTACACTAGTCGCTCATTCTTCCACACAAGCGTAGTCTGGCAATTACTCCGCTGTTGGATGGTGTACGTTCAAAATAAAAAAATGTATTCAATTTGTCTCATCATTCATTGATCATTATCTAGCCGTGTATGGAAACAAAAAAGTAAAAAAAGAATATATTTAAAAGTACTAATTTTAACACATCTTTGGGCGGAAAAAATACCAGAAGGAGAACAAAAACTGCAAAACAGCTATCATAAAAGGATAAATAAGGTGCAAATAATTTTATTTTGAACAGATACAATCAATAGATTTTTGATGATATCCAGATTCCCAAAGGTCTTTTTATAAAATTTCGTGCGCTCGTTTCGTTGTAAATCATCATGCCTTTCGCTTTCGCACGTAATGTCGGCTGAGATAGCATGCATTTTAACCTCGCCCACCACTTAGTTCGTGCCATCGACTAGGGCCACCTTAACTCTACTCGTTATTCTGTATTTTGGTGTACAGTAAAGAATAAATAAATACATCCATTTACCTTAAATATGTTTTAAAGTTTCTATGGACAATTAAAATATAAAAATTGCATGATATAAATACCATAAAAAAATTATATCTCGTATCCGAAATCATTAAATATTAAGTTATGACGCCACACGCGTTTGAAAAGTTTGGTGTACATTTTCAAAACATTTAAATATATTTCGTGTGCACAAATATGAACGCAAATGCACCTGCCAGACTTTTTTTAATATATCGTTACTATGTAAAGGACGCCGTACCTCTAATTTATTTAAGTGGCCCTTAATAGCATCATTTTATTTATTTATTTCAAAAAAAAATATAATAAAATAATGAAAACTGGTCAAATCCACCAAGTGCTCGCAGGCGAAGCAAAGTATTTTAGATTTTTTATGATTCCTGTAATTCGAAATCCATACTGATGGCTCTGCTCGATGAGACTCGAACAATTATATATACTTATTACTAACTTTTTATCCGCGGCTCCGCTCGCGTGGGCTTGAATTTAGAAACATCGATAATACTATTTCGTACTAAAATTAGAAAAACTGGATCACTTGTAGAGACACGTCGGTATCTGTGTCTATATCGGCAACATTATAAGCTACAGGAACACATAAGTTAGTTTATCAGAATCGCATAAATATAATACGTCAAACAACACTTTTTTTACATCGGGCTTCCGACGTGTCTTTATTTACGGAAAATTGTCCTGGAATCGGAAATACATATTTATATAATATTCAATATTGTAATAAATAATAAGTTGATATAGTCTTGACAAAATAAAGTTTGATTTCGTGGTCTTTATTAATATTGGTCCCATTTAATATTGATTAGCACTACATGCCAGTATTTTTTACGTTCGAGTAGATTTCAAAATTTCATAAATGTAGTTCTATTCACAGAGAGCGTGTGAGAAGAACTAAATTCATGAATAGCAGTAGAAATCTGCATAAGAGAGGCAGCAGCGTCTTCTTGATCATAGCTCATAATAATAAGAATTGCAGTTGACAACTCGCCTGCCAAGCATGGCTTCTATGGCAAATATCCAACTTTATTAACTATTGGAAATCCAATTGATGAACGGAAGTAGAAATAATATATTAGCCATGTAGAGGTGGCGAAAAAGAAACCACGAGCCCATTTCGTCCCGCGGGAGTCTTAAGAGGCGACAGACGAAATTGAAACAGGAGATAGGCGGCATCTTTTTGATAACAACGCAAAGTAATAAAGAGCTGCAAACACCCGGCCTATTTGGCTTACAATGGGGGAAGCCTATGATCAGCAGTGGAAAGCCCTATTAAAAGTAATGGGCATAGGCCACAGCGAGTTTGGTTGAAAAGGAACTTAACCAACTACAGTCCGTTCGCGTTAAGAAAATAGTGAGTCATCAGTACAACTACAGGGTAAAAGTGTATTCACAGTGGAGTAAAAATTCTTTTTTTTTTAACATTTAATTAAAACTATTTTTACGGATTTTATCGCGTTTATTTTTGCTTTTAATTACTTTTATTTTTAATTCCCGATGTTTCGGGCGCTTTCCAGCACCCATGGTCACGGGGGACTGAGATGACTGACGTCCCGATGTCATTGTTAAACCCGGAGTACCTTCAGTTTTTTTTTTAAATTATTGTTTATGGTCCGATCTATGCAAAATGAACTGACTATGTCCTGAGGTCTTGCAGTGATATGCTTGGGTTTAATTTTAATTTTATTGATTACAGGATCCCAAGCAGGTGGTAGTACCCAGCCTCCTTCTCTATTGCCATTAGGATGTTTTTTAATTTCAATAGCCTCACGTATCATCCTTGGTAGGAATCGGTGTTCTTTCGCGAGGATTTGTGGTCTATCAAATCTGATGTAATGGTTGTTTTAATCATGTGTAGTGTTCGCGTAAATATAAGAAATCATTATTCAAACATTTAATTAAGTTTAATGGAAACAATCACTAATCAGTATCGCTATATTCTCCAGTTACATCAATTATGAATGAATTTTGTTATGCAAGTTGCATGATGTCATCCAAATTCCACATGGTATTTTCTTCGCGTATCACGTGGTCGCAGCACTTCTTCCAACGATTAGCATCTATTAATGCTTTTGCGTCATCTAATATTTTTTTATGTCACTCATTTTGAACGTGGAGTTATTGTACATACATACCCAACATAATTTTTTATCTGGGCCCAAACCAATTCAATTGGATTAAGTTTGCAATGGTAAGGCGGTAGGCGAAGAATTGTAATGCCTTTACTTTTGGCAGTCTCATCTGTTAAATATTTATTGTATTGTGGGGCGATTTCGGCAACGTTCATTAATAATTCTTTTTTTAAATAAGTCGTGTCCATGGATTTGCTTTGCAGCCAGTCTATTATTTGCTGTTATTTAAATATATTGAGTGAACTTTTCTCATTATTGCACATTTGTCTAGTTCATCTAATTTATCGACCGTCGATAGTCGAGCTCTTTTATTCATAGGTGATTTTAATGTGTTAATATCCTTTTGTTCTTTAATAATTTTATAAATTTTCGGACACTTTTTTTTCGGACACACCACATGCAATTGCTGTTTTATTACTGTGCTCTCCACAATCGCATTTAAATCATGCAGTTTAAAGTACTTATAAACATTGTAAATTACGCGTCTCTCTCCGCTATGGATTATTGATCCACTTTTATTCTTTCGAATAGGTGAGGTATTCATTTTCAAAATTTAATGTTGAACGAGTAACACGCAAAATACATAACCGTTTTGTTCGAAGGCCTGACTTCAACTGGTCACTGTGAACTCGACTTTCTAATGTCTTGCACTTTAATTGGTTGGGGGGCGTGGCCAGGCCGGCGGGCAACGATGACTCACTATTTTCTTAACGCGAACGGACTATAGTTGAATTCAACGCTGGATGACCGACTTCACATAACTCTATCTAAAAATGATTTCCGAAATATTTTTTAACATCTCAGATATACAGATTTCTTGCGATGTTTTTCTTCACCACCGACAACGTGGTAAATTCAAATTGCAGTTAAAATATGAGTGGAATCGGCGCGGATCTAATTTGAGTTGCTTACGTACCAACTAAGAAATTTACGTTTAGATCGGTTTGATTACAGGCTTATACAGATGACTTTCAAGATTCTACAAGTGCAGTTCTACTCATAGTTAAAATAAAAATAAACCCGTGTTTAAAATTTGATTTCTTTGATATTTTTCCGAAAATATAAAAGCTATCTTAGTATATGACAAAAGGCTTTATAAATCTCATTAAAAGTAAAAAAGGCTGCATTATCGGTATCACGAACTATTCCACCAATTATGGATATAAATCTCATAGTGCATTTTATTTTCAATTTCGTATATCGGACTTAATAAAAAAAGAAATTGGTGAAATATTGCTATGCCGATAGACACACGACATATTCAACTAAAGACCTTCTCTCCTAATCGAAGTCCTCCTACTCAAAGTTTTGTGTATACAGTTTTGTTAGTAATTTTGCTAAAATTGACAATTATGATAAAACATGCAGACAGTGGCCACAGGTCTATACCGTTCTGACAATTTTTGATGCTGCAACAATAAGTATGTACACATAATTAATATAATTGTTGGCAAACTACAAATTTGTACTCACACATATACGCGCATATACGTAAACTCATAACGATGATAATGCCCATGACACACTAAACGACTTTGTAGCTATTTGCGTATTTCAAGCAATGTGAAACTACTTGTAAGTCTGGCGCTGGCATAAGATAAACCCATTTTTAAAATCTGAATGTCAATTCTTTGTCTAAATACGAAGTGTAAAACACATTAAAGTAACAAAGCGGACCTGATTGACCTGACCGATTCCCTCTAAATAATAAAAATGTGAAGTTTATTCGACGACGATTTGCAAAGATCACCTTTTAATGTTATTAATAATAATTTTCTAATGACAGTAATCAAGTTATTTTTCTTTGGAAACGTGACGTGTAGGCAAAGGCGATGTGTTCGGGGACTCGTTCTGGAAGGACACTGCAGTGGGGCAGTCGGCGGCCAACGTGCGCGCGCTCACGTACTGCGACCTGCACACCATCAAGCGCGACCGCCTGCTCGAGGTGCTCGACTTCTACCAGGCCTTCGCCAACAGCTTCGCGAGGAACCTCACCCTCACGTACAATTTGCGACATCGCCTCATATTTCGTAAGGTGAGTGTACTTATTTAGTTATATCAAAAGTTTTTTTCAAACTCTTTTTCTGCACTATCAATATTATGATACTAGGTAGAGTACTACTCTCCCCTATTCATCCGGATTTTTTTTTAAATTTGGAATAGGGCAACAAAACCCAAGGGGCCAGCAGCTGGCCAACTTTATGAAGAAAGAAGGACTCTTTATGTGGAACTCTTTCTTCCAAAAGTGGCTCCACAGAAAATGGACCTGGTCTAGCCCCGAAGGTTCGACAAAAAATAAGATTGACTTTGAATAAAACTATTATTTACGGATTTTATCGAATTTAATTACAACTTTAATTTTTTTATCATCCCGACGTTTCGGGAGCTTTACAGCACCCTTCGCACGGGACGATCTTTAACATTGAATAAAACTATTATTTACGGATTTTATCGCGTTTAATTACATTAATTTATTTTTATTATTATCCCGACGTTTCGGGTGCTTTACAGCGCCCATGGTCACGGGGGGGACTGAGATGTTTGACGTCCCAATGTCATAGTTATTTCGGCTACCTTCAGTTTTTTAATATTAATTTTTGGTCCGATTTACGCAAAACGAGCTTATAGTATCATGAAGTCTTGCAGTGGTATGCTTGGGTTTGGGTTTAATTTTGTTAATTATAGGATCCCAAGCAGATGGTAGCACCCAACCATCTTCTCTATTGAAATTTGGATGTTTTTTAATTTCAATAGCCTCGCGTATCATCCTTGGTAGGAATCGGTGTTCTTTTGCGAGAATTTGTGGTTTATCAAATCTAATGTAATGGTGGGGACGATCTTGAACATGTTCGCAGACTGCAGACTTCCCGGAGCGTCGGTGCTTCACATCAGCTATATGTTCCTTCACGCGGGTTTTTATAGATCTCTTTGTTTGACCTATGTAAGAGAGACCACATTCACAATCTAGCTTGTACACACCTGCATCTTGTAGAGGAATATTACATTTGATGGATGGTAAAAATTGACTAATCTTCTTCAGCGGCTTGTAGTATGTCTTAATGGACGCTCGCTTCAAGATGTAGCCAATCTTGTCCGTGACTCCTCTAACATATGGTAATAGAGCAGGCGCGCGCTCGACTGTGGCCGGCTTCACTCGTTCACTGTGACGTAGGCGCGGGACCCGAAGCTTGTTGTCTTGTAATACTTGCTTGACATGCTGAAGCTCCGCAGCCAGATGTTTTCTGTCACAGATCCCTCGTGCTCTCTGAAACAAAGATTTACCCACGGTAGCTAACTGTGAAGGATGATGGTGAGATTCACCATTTAGATATCGGTTGGTATGGGTCTTTTTCCTATACACAGTGTGACCAATAGTGTTATCAGGATTTCGGATGACTAAAACATCTAGGAAAGCTAAAGAATTATTTGCCTCTAACTCCATTGTGAATTGTATTTTAGAGTTTATGGAGTTAAGGTGGTCTAAAAATGCAGTTACTTTGTCAGATGGTAGAATTGTGAAAGTATCGTCTACGTACCGCTTGTAGAACCTTGGATTTACAGGAGCAGTAAGAAGGGCTTTCTCCTCAAAGTCCTCCATGAATATGTCGGCGACTATGGGAGACACAGGTGAGCCCATCGCCACACCATCTACTTGCTTGTAGAACTCCTCCTTCCACAATAGATAGCCAGATGTGAGGCAATGTTCAAGTAGTATTGCATATTCTTGAGGCATGTTATTTTCTTCTAGCTTCCTAGTTACAATTGAGATGCAGTCCACAATAGGTAGGCATGTAAATAGTGACTGAACATCAAAACTGACCATAGTTTCATTGTTAGCGAGATGTAGGTCTTTTATCTCACTCACAAAATGGTATGAATCCTTTGTGTGTGCTCTGGTATGTCCTCTCAGTGGTGATAGTATTTTTGCTAAGTATTGTGCCAGCTTATAAGTTGGTGAATCGATCTGGCTCACTATGGGACGTAGTGGAGCGTTTGGTTTGTGTATCTTCGGTAACCCATACAACCTCGGTGGTTTGGCACATGATGGTATTAGCGAATTCACGTCGAGATTTAATTTTTCGGAGTATTTCTTTATTAAATCGCTAGTTGTTTTAAGCGTGTTAGTTGTAGGGTCTGTTTTGACCTTTTTATATGTACTTTCGTCCGATAAAAGTTGTTGTATTTTAAAATTATATTCCGACGCGTCCATTACCACCGTAGCATTTCCTTTATCCGCGCGGAGAATCGTGAGTTCTGGTCTGTTCCGTAAGTTATTTAGCGCTATAAATTCGTCTTTGGGAAGGTTTGGTTTCGGCACTGAACTACGACGTAACAAGGACGAAATATCTTGACGTATGGCCTCCAAATCTTCCTTACCGATATTATTCTTAAACAGACAATCCTCAACACTGCAGATAATTTCTTCGTACGGGATTTTTCGCGGAGTTAATGCGAAGTTCATTCCCTTCGCTAATACTTTCATTGTCGGTTCGTCCAGTGTATGTTTTGACAAATTATAGACAGTGCGTTGTTTATAGTTTGTGTCTATGGTCAACGGTTGTTTATTGTTCTGGCGTTGACTTGGATGTTTGGCATTTGATTTGATCGTTAATTTTTGGTATTTTTCTATTTGTTTATTTTTGCATTCATTGTATTTTGATGTTTCTCGTTTGTTTAAAGTTTCGATGCAATTATTAAAATCAAATGTCGTTAAAATTGTTTTTAGTTCACTGGACAAATTGTCTATGGTGTTGTTTATGAAATGTAAATCGAACCGTTTCTGCTGAATCACCGTCCGTAACAACTTTTTACTTGCCTGATTTAAGATCTTAGCGCTTCCTCGAATGTCCTTCTTTGTTGATATTTTGACACACGTAGGAATGAGATTATGGTCTCTGCATCTCTTCAAGAAATTTAAAGATGTTATATATCTTGCGCGCTTGGTTTTAAGATCTTCTAATCGGCGAATTTTATTTGCTATTACCAGTCCGTACTGGTTCACATAATGATTTCTTAAATTTACATTTCATAAACAACACCATAGACAATTTGTCCAGTGAACTAAAGACAATTTTAACGACATTTGATTTTAATAATTGCATCGAAACTTTAAACAAACGAGAAACATCAAAATACAATGAATGCAAAAATAAACAAATAGAAAAATACCAAAAATTAACGATCAAATCAAATGCCAAACATCCAAGTCAACGCCAGAACAATAAACAACCGTTGACCATAGACACAAACTATAAACAACGCACTGTCTATAATTTGTCAAAACATACACTGGACGTACCGACAATGAAAGTATTAGCGAAGGGAATGAACTTCGCATTAACTCCGCGAAAAATCCCGTACGAAGAAATTATCTGCAGTGTTGAGGATTGTCTGTTTAAGAATAATATCGGTAAGGAAGATTTGGAGGCCATACGTCAAGATATGTCGTCCTTGTTACGTCGTAGTTCAGTGCCGAAACCAAACCTTCCCAAAGACGAATTTATAGCGCTAAATAACTTACGGAACAGACCAGAACTCACGATTCTCCGCGCGGATAAAGGAAATGCTACGGTGGTAATGGACGCGTCGGAATATAATTTTAAAATACAACAACTTTTATCGGACGAAAGTACATATAAAAAGGTCAAAACAGACCCTACAACTAACACGCTTAAAACAACTAGCGATTTAATAAAGAAATACTCCGAAAAATTAAATCTCGACGTGAATTCGCTAATACCATCATGTGCCAAACCACCGAGGTTGTATGGGTTACCGAAGATACACAAACCAAACGCTCCACTACGTCCCATAGTGAGCCAGATCGATTCACCAACTTATAAGCTGGCACAATACTTAGCAAAAATACTATCACCACTGAGAGGACATACCAGAGCACACACAAAGGATTCATACCATTTTGTGAGTGAGATAAAAGACCTACATCTCGCTAACAATGAAACTATGGTCAGTTTTGATGTTCAGTCACTATTTACATGCCTACCTATTGTGGACTGCATCTCAATTGTAACTAGGAAGCTAGAAGAAAATAACATGCCTCAAGAATATGCAATACTACTTGAACATTGCCTCACATCTGGCTATCTATTGTGGAAGGAGGAGTTCTACAAGCAAGTAGATGGTGTGGCGATGGGCTCACCTGTGTCTCCCATAGTCGCCGACATATTCATGGAGGACTTTGAGGAGAAAGCCCTTCTTACTGCTCCTGTAAATCCAAGGTTCTACAAGCGGTACGTAGACGATACTTTCACAATTCTACCATCTGACAAAGTAACTGCATTTTTAGACCACCTTAACTCCATAAACTCTAAAATACAATTCACAATGGAGTTAGAGGCAAATAATTCTTTAGCTTTCCTAGATGTTTTAGTCATCCGAAATCCTGATAACACTATTGGTCACACTGTGTATAGGAAAAAGACCCATACCAACCGATATCTAAATGGTGAATCTCACCATCATCCTTCACAGTTAGCTACCGTGGGTAAATCTTTGTTTCAGAGAGCACGAGGGATCTGTGACAGAAAACATCTGGCTGCGGAGCTTCAGCATGTCAAGCAAGTATTACAAGACAACAAGCTTCGGGTCCCGCGCCTACGTCACAGTGAACGAGTGAAGCCGGCCACAGTCGAGCGCGCGCCTGCTCTATTACCATATGTTAGAGGAGTCACGGACAAGATTGGCTACATCTTGAAGCGAGCGTCCATTAAGACATACTACAAGCCGCTGAAGAAGATTAGTCAATTTTTACCATCCATCAAATGTAATATTCCTCTACAAGATGCAGGTGTGTACAAGCTAGATTGTGAATGTGGTCTCTCTTACATAGGTCAAACAAAGAGATCTATAAAAACCCGCGTGAAGGAACATATAGCTGATGTGAAGCACCGACGCTCCGGGAAGTCTGCAGTCTGCGAACATGTTCAAGATCGTCCCCACCATTACATTAGATTTGATAAACCACAAATTCTCGCAAAAGAACACCGATTCCTACCAAGGATGATACGCGAGGCTATTGAAATTAAAAAACATCCAAATTTCAATAGAGAAGATGGTTGGGTGCTACCATCTGCTTGGGATCCTATAATTAACAAAATTAAACCCAAACCCAAGCATACCACTGCAAGACTTCATGATACTATAAGCTCGTTTTGCGTAAATCGGACCAAAAATTAATATTAAAAAACTGAAGGTAGCCGGAATAACTATGACATTGGGACGTCAAACATCTCAGTCCCCCCCGTGACCATGGGCGCTGTAAAGCACCCGAAACGTCGGGATAATAATAAAAATAAATTAATGTAATTAAACGCGATAAAATCCGTAAATAATAGTTTTATTCAATGTGTAGTGTTCGCGTAAATTTAAGAAATCATTATGATCTTTAACATGTTCGCAGACTGCAGACTTCTGCGGACATGTTCAAGATCGTCCCCACCATTACATTAGATTTGATATACCACAAATCCTCGCAAAAGAACACCGATACCTACCAAGGATGATACGCGAGGCTATTGAAATTAAAAAAAACATCCAAATGTCAATAGAGAAGATGGATGGATGCTGCCATCTGCTTAGGACCCATAATTAACAAAATTAAATCTAAACCCAAGCATACCACTGCAAGACTTCATGATACTGTAAGCTCGTTTTGCGTAAATCGGACCAAAAATTAATATTCAAAAGCTGAAGGTAGCCGGACTAACTACGACATTGGGTCGTGAAACATCTCAGTCCGCCCCCCCCCCCCCCCCGTGACCATGGGTGCTGTAAAGCACCCGAAACTTCGGGATAATAAAAACAAATTAAAATTGTAATGTAAAAAATGTAGTGTTCGCGTAAATTTAAGAAATCGTTATAAGGTTGATTTCACTATGACGAACAGACGACAACTGTTCAGTGATGTCTCAGTGATCGTAAGGGTGAAAACTGGCAGCGATCACCGAATGGTGAGAGACACACTTAACCTAATTGTGACGTTGAAGAGGTCACGTTTAACGAAGTCAACGTTCCGTCCT
This sequence comes from Parnassius smintheus behrii, assembly GCA_036936625.1. Classification (NCBI taxonomy): domain Eukaryota; kingdom Metazoa; phylum Arthropoda; class Insecta; order Lepidoptera; family Papilionidae; genus Parnassius; species Parnassius smintheus. Next base: position 340,445 of record JAUPFT010000019.1, read on the forward strand.
CCTCGTGCTCTAATCCTAAGCCCCGAAAAATTTCAGCAGAGAATATTGCAAGGAAGTGGAGTTCTGGAAACTTTCCATGCGCTTGGAGCTAAGTTCTGTAAGACCCGTTGCAGTAGAACACAAAAACTCTCTGATCACACTCTTAATCGCATGGCTGTTAGACGGGAAATGAAGCTACATTCGTCAGCATATATGACAGCATACAGGCAACTGAATAGACATATCTCCAAATGCATGCGGCGGAACTTACGCAACTTCAACGTATTGAAGAAGCGTTCGAGCGGAAGGAGGACTCCAAAGTTTTTGCCGTTTAGCTGAAGACCAGATGTGGCAGCATCGTTTTCGGGACAACTGAGATTCTGAGTGAGATTGAGAGGTTCTATGTTCAGCTGTATACGTCATCATTCGAGCCACACGCAAAAGTGAGTAACAATGCAAGAGCGAGTCTTATCTGACACTATTCCGATGATATCCCGGACATCAGTCTGAGTGAGATTAGAATGGCTCTCCAACACCTTAAATATGGCAGGTCCCCGGTCGAGGATGGAATTACAGCGGCGCTTCTGAAAGCGGGTGGAAAACCGTTACTTAAAGTCCTTCAGAAGCTCTTTAATTCTATCCTCCATGGTGACACTACTCCAGAGGCGTGGAGTACAAGTGCGGTGGTCTCGTTCTTCAAGAAAAGTGACGCTCTCTTGAAGAACTACAGACCGATTTACCTTCTGAGCCGCGTTTGCGTGCTATTTTTGAGAATCATTACGAATCATCTTTCACACGGACTCGACAGCTTCCAGCCTCCCGAACAAGCGGGTTTCCGAAAAGGCTTTAGCACCATAGATCACATACATACCCTTCAAAAATTTGTACAGAAGTCTAAAGAGTACAATCTGCCACTTCGTCTTGCGTATGTGGACTTTTGGAATTGTGGAGAAAGCCTTTAATGCCGTCAAAATTTGGGTGGTGCTGCAGTCCCTTCAGCAGTGCCATCGAAGTGCTGAAGTGATTGTACGGTAAGGCTACGATGACTATCCGAGTACAGAACCAGAGTGCGAAACCTATACAACTGCAGGGAGGTGTAATACAGGGTTGAAAAGGATACGGCATTAACATCAATGGCTATTACATCACTCATCTTCGATTTGTCGTCGATATAGTCTTTATGGCAAAATCGCTGGAGGACCTAAGCACTATGCTTAATGACCTCAATGGTGTCTCCCAACGGATAGGTCTTAAGATGAACATGGACAAAACAAAAGTCATGTGTAATGTCACACCTATGATGGTGGTTGTTGGGAGCGCTAAGCTCGAAGTTGATGACGAGTATGGTTACCTGGGACAAGTAGTCCGAGTAGGTAAGTCCAACTCCGACCGAAAGGTCAATCGACGGATTCAGCTGGGCAGGTACACGTTCGGCTCGGACGTCTTTTTTTGAACTGTCATATTTTATAACTGAGACATATGTATGTACACAACAAGAATCGCAAAGAATTAAATTCAATTGAATGGAATTATTAGACTTAGGCCTATGCTTCATTTTCGGTTTGAGAATAAGGCGAGAGGACCAGATTATAGATACCATAATATGTCAGAAGTTTTGGGCTCTTGTTGGGATTATGGTTGAATTTTAAAAATGTGAGGCACAAAACCAGTAATTAGTTTTGATTGTTATTTTTTTATGTTTGATAATTACGTCTGGATCTGGAGATATCACTAGTCGCCTCTCATGGAGTCGTGTTGTCTCGGGCGACAGGTGGCGGACGTGCGTCGCGAGCGCGAGCTGATGGAGCGGCGTAAGCGCGAGCCGCAACTCGAGCAGGCGCAGGACCACCTCGTGCGCAAGATCTTCTCACGCTTCCGTCGCGAGCGCAGCGTGGCCGCGGCTCCGGGGCCAGCGCCGGCGCGCACTCAGCCCGCTCCCGCCGCCCCCACGACTGATGCGGAACGCGGGGAAGCGGGCTCATCTGTGGCTGCCCCCGCCCCCACTCCTGTCCCTGCCCCCGCCGCAATCCCTTCAGCTGGCGAGGGCAAGTCGGCGGTGCGCGGCAAGTGGGGGCGGCTCCTGGCGGGCGGCTCGCTCGATATCGCGCCGGAAGCGCCGCGCGCCGCCTTCACGCGCAGCCTGAGCACGCGCGACCGCCCGCCCTCCACTGAGAGTCTCACCCAGTCTTCCGCGATAAACTCGAATTCACTTACATTAAAGGTTATTATACAAATTTTAGATTTATTTGTAATTGTTACCATCGAACTGGTGCTGTCGCCGAATTTTGAAAAAATATTATTACATGAAAACCGTGGTGCTAAAAACAGTGCCTGATCTCTCGACCAGTCTTTGGACACTAGTCGCTGAACTCTGAAGTACTACTTCTCTCTGAAGGAATTTTGCTAGACTGACTAAAAAAACCATTATAGTCGCAACACATAAAACTATTTTTGTTTTGCAGAAGAGGGCCAGGGGTAGAGCTATTTACAACCTTAAATCGAGAGAGCCTCTTAGAGAAAATTTTGAATAAATAAATATATTAACTTTGGCCTGTCAGTATATCTATGAAAATTTGATGTATGTTCACAAAAATAAAGGTAGTTTTGGTAAAAAAAGTGACATACACCCTGTAAAAACTAGGAAGACCAAAAAGATGTTTTCAATTATTGACTCATCTTAATACTCTCGTTTACGTCTAAAATTCATATTATCGAATATGCTATTTGATTCCAGACTAAAACTGTTCACTACTTATGCAGTAAAGGAAATTAGCGACTATGTCTATGAACAATTAGATAAAATCAACCTACAAAAAATAGGTATTTTCCTTGACCTATCAGAAGTTTTCATACAATTTCTATTTACATACTATTCACTGACCTAGGGAATATTCGAGATAAACTTTTAATCTAATTTTAATATTCAATAATCGATAAGGTTTGATTAGCTCTGAATAACAAAATATTTGTTTTGGGGTGCCCCAAGACAATGTATTAGGGCCAACCCTGTTTTTTATTCATATCAAAACAATAGACAATGTTTATTTATATACATAGCAAGGTTTTGGTAGAGTTAATAAGTGGCTTCAACAAAATACCATTGTATTTTAAAAAAAACGTTGAACGCGGATAAACGAAAATATATTCATTTTTCTATTCTCAGCTCAACTCATATATTGACTCTTTATATTGACTCCAGAAATTCATCAAGGTTGGTTATTTGCAAAAAACTAAATACAATTGCCCAGTTATTTTAAATACAAGTACTATTAAATATCTTTGAATAATTAAAGATTAAAACCTAAAATGTATAGACAAAAAACATACAAACTCACGCCTGTAACCCAGAGGGGTAGGCAGAGACTACAGACTACCATTTGGCACGATGCTGACACAACTCTCTCGCCTCCTCCTCATTTATATACCTATACATACATGCTCGTCTGTTAAGGGTACTCCTAATTTGGCCCAAATTCAATATATCGCCCATTTGGTCGGTAAACTGTCGCTGAGGATGTCCCTTTCCGACTCTTCTATTCACTTCTGCAACATATATTTGCTTTGTCACTCTTTCCTCATTCATTCTTTCTACATGACCAAACCACCGAAGCATTCCTTTCTTAATCCTGGTCACATCATCATCATGCAAACCACACTCTTCTTTTATCTCAAACTGTCGCTCAGATTAAGCCCTAACATACTTCTTAGCAACCGCATTTCTATTGCATTTATTCTACTCTCGTGCTACTTCTGCCACACCCAACTTTCACTACCATACGTTAAAGTAAGTACTAACATAGCATTGTGAATTACCATAGGTGCCTTTATCGACACATTCTGAGTTTTCACAATAGAGCGTCAAATATCACATACACAATAAACACTCATCTACTTGTTCGAGCAACTCCCCTTCTATTGTTATTTCACATATCGTTTTACTTCCTTATTTTTCAAAAGCCTTTACTTTCGTCTTACGTTGGCCAACGCGTTGGTGGCATCGTACATCTGTGGCTACCACTGTAATGTACAGCGTATTAGAACAGAGAGGTTACAAAATGAAGGTGAGAAAAACAAGTACACATGTAGACTGAAAGAAAATATAAGTGGTTTGGATGAATTGTGTACGAATAGGTTTGACTTGGAGAATGTATGGTAAAATGTTAAAAAAGGTTTAGTAGATGCAGCTACCGAAGTATGTGGTGTTAGTAAGAGAACGAATGAAAGGAAAAATAATACGTTATGGTGGGATGATGAGGTACGTATGGAAGTTGAAGCAAAGAAGAGAGCATGGATAGATTTATTTGCAACAAAGGCTGATAATTCTGGCGGTACGAATGATAACATTGAAAGAAAAAAGGCAGTCTTCAGATATCTAAAAAAGAGAGTAAAAGAAGTAATTGAGAAGAAAAAGCAAGAGAAAACGGATAGAAATGATAGAAGAATATCGGATAACTTCCAGGCAAATATTACAATGTTCTGGAAACTCGTAAGAACTGCTAGGGGACATTCAAAACAGCCTGGAATTAAGGCTATACAAGACGAGAATTCCTTCTTTCCCAAGTCTACATGTGAATCTTTTTATGACGATTAAAAGTGTTCGTCACAGAGAGATTCCTTTCCACACATACGGTGAAGAGGCTTCCACCATTCTCATTTATTATTTCATCACCAAACGTTCCCAATATCCTTTCGTAACCACACCTCTTCACCTCAAACCTTTCATTAAAATTTGCTAGCATTACAATATTTTTATTTCCCTTTTATTGCATTAACACCATCCTTACCATCTCTCAAAACTGCCCTTGGATATAAGTGGACTTAGACATATCTGGGTCGTAGACCCCTAGCATAAACAACTTCTTTGAGCCCAATTTAATTCGTATTCATAGCAGTCTCGCGCTTACACATTCATACTCTTTCACACATTGACCAATTATTTCTGAAAGGATGATACCTACTCCCTAGCATACCCGCTCGGTCTCATCTACACCAGAACAGTATGCGGTATACGTACCATGCGTATGTGTGACATTCTTTCCTTTCTATTCCTCTATCATACATCATATCGCATATTTCACACATCTTATCATTCATTGCTCCACATACATTCAACGTAGCTAGACGGGCCTCTGCAATCCACTTTTCGCCCCTCGGGGAGCCAGACCGTGACGGGTAGCCAACCTCGTCGCAATACTAGATTCTAGATTCATAAATAAAATATAGATTCGAAACCTATTCATCTGCAGACAGGTGCACGACGGGATGACATTTTATCCTAGAAACTCTTCACCGTTGCATTGGAAGATGTTTCAATTAGCTCTAGTAGCTACACAGGAAACGTCTGTCAAATGGCGAATACTTCACTCACATTAGATTTGCCAAGGATAAATTCCTAACGACAGAATCGCTAGAATACATCATAATTACCCTCAATAATATCCTTAATAGTGTCTTTCAATGGATAAGTCTTAAGATGAACATTTGAAGTTTGTATTGTCTAGAAATAATTTGTTGACGACTAGTGGAATACATTGCGTAGGCTGCATTCACGCGGGGACGCGCCGCAAGCGTCCTGAGCGCTGCAATCGCACGGCGTGACGCCATCGACGAGGAGTCGGACGAGAAACGGCCGACGCAGGGGGTGGCTGCCTCCCCCTCCTCCGCTCCCGCGCCCGTCGTAACTCCCACCACCGCCCCCGCATCAGCACTCTCCCCGCACGACGCCGCGCTTGCCGAGCTACGCCGCGACGTGCGCAACGAAGTGCAGAGGCTACAGCAAAAGGTTTGTCATGTGAAATTATAAAATTTAACTGCTCACCAGCTTGCCGTTTAATGTCCTACAGGCCGAATTTCCGTCACGGTGACAAGTCTCAACGGAGACTAGACATCTGACCGGATTTGGCCTAACCGGACAAGATTATAGTGCCCGAGTGTAAGCGCAAAACCAATGGGGCAGTTATCTGACACAACCGGAGAGAGATCAGGCACAGGACTAAATTTTTCGAATTAAAAATTAGAATTTCTTGACAAAAACAATTTATTTTGACCCGAACCGGGATTCGAATCCAGGACCTCATGATCAACAACTACGTTTGCGACTGCTAGACCAATGAGGCAGTCATTACCTTGCCGTATTGTAGTGACGTAAAAGATTCCTCTCGTGCTCTCTCCTCCCTCTAGATTTCTTCCCGTGCCTATTGTTAACGGGATTCTTCTAGTTCAATATTAGCTTAGAGGTTTAAGATTGTTGAAGATATAAGGAGTGTTAAAATTTAACCAAATTATGTGTACATGTATACAATATACATACCGTGTGATTTCATACATGATTTCTGGCAGATGACGGAATAATTAAACCGTACGTGCTTCATCTGCAGCAACTATTAATCTCCACTTTCTAATGGTAAGAATAATCCAAGGGCGGACTGTTTACTGATGGTTCATCAGCATACAACATACTCGCTATACAAAGAAAGTATTAAATTGATTTGTGCACATAATCAGATAAAACGAAACTAATATTTACTGCTCCCGTTGTCTAAATCTAAAGCACCCGGACAAGTCCAGGTGAAATTCCGTAATAAACGCTACCCTTGTAACAATTATAAATACTATACCGCGTGTTTGTGAAACGCTCTCGTAAACGAAGACAGCCGATAGTAGTAACGATACCTTTGATGAACGGACAAAAGGAATATCGATCCCGATGAAAAAAAATATCATTTTTACAACGTATAATTAGCTTTACTCACGCTCCATCATTTTAGTACAACTAAATGAAACTATAATTTCATTTTAAAAAATCATGAAAATACTTACCAGCACTGAAACTTCAAATACCTCACACCCAGCCATCTTCTCTATTGAAATTAGGATGTTTTTTGATTTCAATAGCCTCGCGAATCATCCTTGGAAGGAATCGGTGTTCTTTAGCGAGGATTTGCGGTCTATCAAATCTGATGTAATGACGGGGGCGATCCTGTACGTGTTCACAAACTGCAGACTTCCCGGATCGTCGATTCTTCACATCAGCTATATGTTCTTTAACGCGGGTTTTTATTGATCTTTTAGTTCCGCAGTTCAAAGGCCTCAACTTTGCTATTACACCCCGCAAATTACAGTACGAAGAAATTATCTGTAGTGTCGAGGCCTGTTTATTTAAAAACAATATGCGGAAAGAAGATTTGGAGGCGATACGTCAAGACATTTCGTCTATGTTACGTCGATGTTCAGTGCCTAAACCGAATCTTCCCAAAGACGAATTTATAGCGTTAAAGAACCTACGCAATAAACCAGAACTTACGATTCTCCGCGCAGATAAGGGAAACGCCACTGTAGTCATGGATACGTCAGATTATAATTCTAAAATACAAGAACTTTTGTCGGATGTAAGTACTTATAAAAAGGTTAAAAAATACCCAACAAATAGCACACTAAAAACAACTAGTGACCTCATAAAGAAACACTCCGAAAAATTAAATCTGGACGTAAAATGGATAATACCTACGTGCGCCAAATCACCAAAGTTGTATGGGTTACCAAAAATACACAAGCCCAATGCTCCATTACGCCCCATAGTGAGCCAAATCGATTCACCAACTTACAGATTGGCTCAACACTTAGCGAAAATACTCTCACCGCTCAGGGGACATACAAGAGCACACATAAAGGATTCCTACCATTTTGTCAGCGAGATTAAAGACCTACGTCTGGCAGACAATGAAACTATGGTCAGTTTTGATGTGCAGTGATTGTTTACATGCTTACCTGTTGAAGACTGCATCTCAATTGTAACTAGAAGGCTGGAAGAAAACAACATGCCCGCAGAATATGCAGTATTACTCAGACACTGCCTTACATCTGGCTACCTATTGTGGAAGGAGGAGTTCTACAAGCAAGTAGATGGTGTGGCGATGGGCTCACCTGTATCTCCCATTGTCGCCGACATATTCATGGAAGACTTTGAGGAGAAATCCCTGCTTACTTCTCCCATAAATCCAAGATTCTACAAGCGGTACGTAGACGACACTTTCACAATTCTACCTTTAGATAATGTAACTGCATTTTTAGACCACCTTAACTCTATAAATTCTAAAATTCAGTTCACAATGGAGTTAGAGGCAAACAATTCCTTAGCTTTTCTAGATGTGTTAGCAATTCGGAATCCTGATAACACCTTGAGCCATACTGTGTATAGAAAAAGACCCATACAGATAGATATTTAAACGGTGGTTCTCACCACCATCCTTCACAGTAAGCTACCGTGGGTAAATCTTTGTTTCAGAGAGCACGAGGGATCTGTGACAGTAAACACCTGGCTGCCGAGCTCCACCATGTCAAGCAAGTTTTGCATGACAACAAGCTTCGAGTCCCGCGCCTACGTCACAGTGAACGAGTGAAGCCGGCCACAGTCGAGCGCGTACCTGCTGTACTGCCATATGTTAGAGAAGTCACTGACAAGATTGGCTACATCTTGAAGCGCGCTTCCATCAAAACATACTTCAAGCCGCTGAAGAAGATTGGTCAGTTTTTACCATCAGTCAAGTGTAATGTCCCTCTGCAAGATGCAGGAGTGTACAAGCTTGATTGTGAATGTGGTCTCTCCTACATAGGACAAACTAAAAGATCAATAAAAACCCGCGTTAAAGAACATATAGCTGATGTGAAAAATCGACGCTCCGGGAAGTCTGCAGTCTGTGAACACGTACAGGATCGCCCCCGTCGTTACATCAGATTTGATAGACCACAAATCCTTGCTAAAGAACACCGATTCCTTCCAAGGATGATTCGCGAGGCTATTGAAATCAAAAAACATCCTAATTTCAATGGAGAAGATGGTTGGGTGCTACCATCTCCTTGGGATCCTATAATAAATAAAATTAAATCCCAAACTAAGCATACAACTGCAAGACTTCAAGATACCATAAGTTCATACTGTATAGGTCGGAACAAAAGTTAAATTTTAATCTATGGTAACCGCGGTTAACTATGACATATGGACGTTGAACATCTCAGTCCCGCCCGTGACCATAAGTGCTGTAAAGCGTTCGAAACGTCGGGTATTTAAAAAGTTAAATATACGCGATAAAATCCGTAAAAACTAGTATTATTTCATTCGTGTAGGTATGTTCTTTATTCTGACGTATTCAGTTATTTACCTTTTCAGATCAGTTCACAACTAAGTTATAAAAAAAATTAGGAATGAAATGGCTTCCCGAACTAAATCCTCCGTTATCTTATGAGATGTGGCTCATATTGTGCTGGTCTTATAACCAACGGCAGAAAACACCAGCAGTCGTGATTGCCAGGAATTAAAGCTTGCACTTTGAGCACATTTTATGGACGCATTCAGTTACGATTTAACACCTTGTGAACTATTCAGTACGACTCACTTGTTCTACCCCGACGCCTTAGCAATTTAGCGATACTCGTGTAGGTACCTAAGTTCGGATTCCAGTGAAAGGCTTCTAAAATGTGCTCCTCGGAATGAACAGCCACTTTACTTCCACCTCTTGCCGCTAACGAAGCAATAGGTCGATTTTTCAACACTCGCCGAAATGCTGCTGTTATCAGGCGAAACTCAGCGGTCGGGAATTTCTCTCAGTAAATTCGTAATGCACGCGAACCATTGCCGCGTGATTCTCCAAGGTACATTAACATGTTGCCGTATTCACGAGCACTATTAACGTACGCGTTAGGCACTAATAAAACAAAACAAGAAACACAAAACGTAACAATGAAAGTAATAACAAGAAGAATTTAATAAAAAAGAAACGACTGAACTGTCGCTCACGCGCACGTCATTACTTAAACTAAAATTCTCAAAAACGTTCGCTACGCTTAGTTCGTGTGTTCTTGGGGTAATCACTTTGATCATTTCCACAGATCCTTAAACCGTTACGACCATTCCCAACTTATAATTTATAAGTTTAGTTATCCCTACGATAAGTCTTCATACGACATTTAGAAGTTAAGGTTGTCATTTTTTAATACAATTAGACAATCAATTATATATAATCCCTGACGCAACAAGCAGTTAGTTACTACAAAAATGATATTGAAATTAATGAACTCATTTACACAGTTATACTTGGGTACTCATTTACACAATTATACTTGGGTACTCATTTACACAATTATAAATACTACTTATATCATCGTTCTTATCATCGTATTATCATCTTTAATTTTGTACATGAAAATAGAAATGAAATGGCACTAAATTATTTAATAGTTAAAATCAATTGCATTTATGATCGATAGTTAATTAATCTATCAGAATTAACGTAAAAAATTATTCTTTTACTTTATTTTAATCGACTTTCCGTTTTTAATCCGTCCAATATTTTCAATTTAAAAAGTGATACGTCAAAACTATTGTTGCAAGCTTAATGCCACTATCGCCATCTAGTATCAAGTAGCAAAACTAGGAGAGATTTCTAGAACATTCCTTGCTTGAACATTTAGCACCATGTAGTATCGAGTGGCAGAACTAGGAGAGAACTTCGTACACTTAGTTGATTGGATTCAAGTGAATACTTCGAAGCAAATTGATTACGAACTAAGTGTGAAGTGTGATTAATTATTAGTGTGTCTTAAGTTTTAATTAGTGTTTGGTAATTAAAGTGTCAGTTTTGGTAATTCAATCGGCAGTTTTATTGTCACGAACCCTAAGCTCGTAACACTATTAAAAATTACTTGCAGGTTTTATTGTGCTTGACGACTCTAATAATAATTAGTTAATTAAACTTACATAATAAAATAAAACACTCACGCCTGTCACCCAGAGGGGTAGGCAGAGACTACGGACTTCCATTTGGCACGATCCTGACATACTTCTTTCGCCTCCTTTACATCCATATATCTACGCATACATGCTCGTCGGTTAAGGGTACTTCTAACGTGGCCCATCTTCAAAATATCGCCAATTTGGTCGATAAACTTTTTCCTAGGGCGTCCCTTCCCGACTCGGCCGTTTACATCTGCCATATAAATTTGCTTTGTCACTCTTTCCTCATTCATTCTTTCCACATGACCAAACCACCGAAGCATTTCTTTCTTAATCCTGGTCACAACATCATCTTGCATACCACATTTATCTCTTATCACGCAATTTCTCACCCTGTCATTCAGATTCAACCCTAGCATATTCCTTAAAGACCGCATTTCTACAGCATTTATTCTACTTTCGTGCTTCTTCTGCCACACCCAGCTTTCACTACCGTACATTAAAGTAGGGACTAACACAGCATTATGAATTACCATACGTGCCTGCTTTGACACATTCTGGTTCTTCATAATAGAGTGTAGTGCCCCATTCACTCTATTCCCTGCATTTACTCGTCGTTCTATATCCCTGTCATATCTACCATCCCTGCTAAATACACATCCCAAATACACAAACTCATCCACTTGCTCAATTAACTCTCCTTCTATTCTTATTTCACATACCGTTTTGCTTTCTTCTCTTTCAAAAACCATCACTTTCGTCTTACATGCGTTCACTTTCATTCCCCTTTCTTTTAATTCCCAGTTCATTAATGTAACCATCATTTGCAACTCAGCCTCCGATGACGCAAATATCACTTGATCATCGGCATACAAAAGGCATTTGACGGTTAACTCGCCCATTCTTAACCCACATTCTTTATCTTTCAAAGTTTGCAAACACCGGTCCATAAATAGGTTGAACAGCCAAGGGGAAGCTACACAGCCCTGTCTGACACCTTTTTGGATGCCAAACCAGTCCGAGTAGACCCCATTGATCCTGACACAAGCAGGTCTATAGGTTTGCTGGAAGAGAACTCTTATTAGGGTTAAGCTCGCCTTTGTACATTTATTTAAATATTTAATAATTGTTACCAACTTATTGTGTGTACAATAAAGAATAAAGAATAAAGAATAAAGAAAGCACTAGAGTCCCTATAAAGAGACCTTAATGCCTGTATCAAACCAGCGCTCAACCCATATGAGTTCAGTGTTTGCCATAACACATTCCTGTCCACTCTGTCATAAGCCTTTTCCAAGTCCATGAATGCACAAAAAACTTTCTGGTTTTTAGCCAAAAACTTCTCCGCAATCATGCGCATGGAAAAGACTTGATCTATACACCCCATTCCCTTTCTAAAACCCGCTTGCACATCCCAAATTTTTCCATCAGTTTCTTTCATAACTCTTTCAATTAACACCTTAGCATACAGTTTACCCACAATACTAAGCAAGCTGATACCGCGGTAGTTTTTGCAGTCCTGCTGTGACCCTTTTCCTTTATATATTGGTACTATAACTGCTTTACACCAGTCATCCGGTACCCGTTTTAATTCCCAACATAAATTAAACAAGGTGTACAGCAGGCCTGCCACCACTCCCTCTCCAGCCCTTAGCATCTCGAGTGATACTCTATCGTATCCAGCTGCCTTACCTGCTTTCATGCTTTTCATTGCTTTCATTATTTCATCTACACTTATCTCCATACCCCTTTCCACTTCTTTCGGAATTTCTAGTTCATTTAGTTCAGACGACTCTTCACTCATAAATACGCTTTCAAAGTATTCCTTCCATCTGTTTAAATTCGAAACTTCATCATTCAGAATACATCCATTCTCGTCTCTTATAGCATTTATTATAGGCTGTTTTGTATTTCCCCTGGCAGTTCTTACGAGTTTCCAGAACATTTTTATGTTAGCCTGGAAATTATCAGATATCCTTCTATCATTCTTATCCGTTCTTTCTTTCTTTTTCCTTTTAACAACTTCTTTTACTCTCTTATTTAGACGTCTAAATTCTGCCTTTTTTCTTTCAATCTCATCATTCATACCATAAGAATTACCAGCTTTGGTTGCCAGTAAATCTAACCATGCTTTCTTCTTTGATTCAACTTCCACCCGTACCTCATCATCCCACCATAACGTATTACTTTTCCTTTCATTTGTTCTCTTACTTACACCACATACTTCGGTGGCGGTATCCACCAAACCTTTCTTAATATTATCCCACACAGTATTCAAGTCTAAATCATTCATACCCAACTCATTTAAACATCTAATATTTTCTCTCAGTCTACATTTATACTTCTCTTTCACATCTTTATCTTGTAACTTCTCTATTCTTATACGCTGTAACGCAGTGGTAGACACAGATGTCCGATGCCGCCAACGCTTGAAAAGACCATTAATTCGACATAAGACCAAGTAATGATCCATCCCTACGTTGGACCCCCGGTAAACCCTTGTATCTACGACTGCGCTCCTCATTCTTTCATCCACAATTACGAAATCTATCATGCTTCTATCATCACCTCTTTCCATGTATACATGTGAATTTTCTTATGACGAAAAAAAGTATTCGTCACAAAAAGATTCTTTTCCGCACATACGGTGAGGAGGTCTTCACCATTCTCATTTATACTTTCATCACCAAACATTCCCAATATCCTTTCATAACCAGACCTCTTCACCCCAACCCTTCCATTAAAGTCTCCTAACATAATAATATTTTCATTTTCCTTACATTTTGTCAACACCATCCTTACCATGTCCCAAAACTGCTCTCGGATGTAAGTGGGCTTAGACATATCTGGGGCGTACACCCCTAGCAGGAACTGCTTCTTTAAGCCCACTTTCTTTCGTATCCATAGCAGTCTCGGGCTTACACATTCATACTCTTTCACACATTGACCCATTCTTTCTGAAAGGATGAAACCGACTCCCTGGCATGCCCGTTCGGTCTCGCCTACACCAGACCAATATGCGGTATAGGTGCCATGTGCAGTGGCATCCTTTCCCCTTCGTTTCGTCTCATTCACACATAACACATCTATTCTTCTGTCATTCATCATTTCGCATACTTCATCCATCTTATCGTTCATTCCTCCACATACATTCAGCGTAGCCAGACGGGTTTCCGCAATCCACTTTTCGCCCCTCCGGGAGACAGAACGTGACGGGTGGCGAACCTCGTCGCCGGTTTTTCTCCCGGAGATTCTTCGCACCCCTGCCCCATTTAAGGGGCGCCGGGAACTCGGGGCCATTTCTTTTATTTCTTGAGTCATGGTGCGGAGCAAGGGGTGGTGGTAGATTTTACGCCGCTACCATACGGCGAGGAGCCAAGTCTATTTTTTTTCGGCTTTGTCGCTCGTTTAGCACCACCCGGGGGACATGTGTAGGGTGGGCCTAAGGTTAGGTGGTCGAAGCCTACGGACGCGAGCGACTCATCCCCCCATTAATTAAACTTACCTACTAAGAATTGGACGCAACATAATAATGTTGCGTCCAATTCTTAGTAGGTAAGTTTCGGTCAACATGTGCAACGTTGTTAATACCAATTTGTCAAATTCCCCGAAAATCCACGTGAAATTCCCAAATTTAGGGACAAAACTTCAACACACTTCCCCACCAAGGCCCCTTAATTTTATTTTAAGAAATGAAACAATTTTCAACTAATTTTATAAGATTTATGTTTAACTAACTTTTTTTTACTTTTTTTACCGAAAATGTTAAGTTTGTGCCCTCTCCTATAAAAAAAATGCTTTTGACAAATCACAAAACACACCTATCGCATTCTGAAAATTCTCTCAAGCCTTATAAATATGCTGAATTAAACACATCCTTACATTAGTTATGGAGTGCTCCTCAATAAATCCAAACTGATTCTGGTGAAATAATTTAGTTAAGTATATATCCATTTTTAATATGTGACAGAGCCACGCTCTTGCAGAGCATAGGTGTAGCATGATTGAGTCAGCTCGAACAGAGAAGGACGGCGGGGTATTTAAGTAAAAGAGCTGGCCGAAATTCAAAGCTTATTCCTATTTAGGTTTTTGCGGTCGCAGATTACAAATCCGAAGTCAAAATTACAAAATGCAAAATGGCGGATCTGTATTTCAAAAACATGTCCGATTTAGACAAAAGAGGAATGCCCACTCTTCATAGACACTTCGGCCATGAGTGCCCACATATAAAAGCATATAGATATGATAATATGCAATTAAAACAATGAAATGGTAAAGGAATTGCTTTAAAAAAAGTCGGGGTTTTGAAAATATTTGAAGTTTTTATTTTCACAAATGCAGTTTTTTTAACAACTATTTTTATCGATTTTATCGCGTTTTATTTCTTTGATTTTTAATTCCAGACGTTTCGGGTGCTTTCCAGCACCCATGGTTACGGCAGACTGAGGTGACCGACGTCCCAATGTCAGTGTTAACCCGGAGTACCTTCAGATTTTTAATTTTTATTTATGGTCCGATCTACAGAATGAACTTACTGTGTCTTGAAGTCTTGCAGTGGTATGCTTGGGATTAATTTTAATTTCATTAATTACAGGGTCCTAAGCAGGTGGTAGTACCAAGCCTCCTTCTCTATTGAAAAAAGAATTTATATATTAGATATTATATAGAATTTATATAATAAAATACACTTTACGACTAATAGTGATGACTTGCAATTCTAGCCCTAAGTAAAGATCAGCTAGGGCTTAACTTTATTCCTTCCATAATGCTGCTCCTCTGGTTATTACAGAGTTCTATCCGGTAGCAACCATTAAATCTTATATGCTCACCATAATAGTAGCGAGCTTGCTTTAATTGGTATGTGACACAAGCAATTAATATTAAGTTGCTGTAAGTTAAAACAGGAAATTCCCTAACATTTTAAAGTCTTCAATTATATTTCTAGTCTGCCTGCCCTAGCTCTATTTAGATTGTTTTCCCTAGCATACTCAGAAAAATCATTATTTGTCTCCATATTTTGATGAACTATTTCAAGTATTTGAGCCGCATCATCACTGTCCCTTATTTTTGTGTGGAATTTATTAACTATAGCAGAAGCCACAGCAGTCTATCATCAAATGTGTAGAAGCCCTGTTAAAGTAATTTTGATGAAATATTTTAAATTCAGTTTTAAAAATGCCATTCACCACCTCTACTACCCATATCGACACATAGTCACGGCTCTGGATTTATTAGCATATCTTGTCATTAACTGAGATTCACCATCTGCTGGAGACGTTGCTGCGACCCTTAGACATCCACATCTATCCTCGATTACAAATCAAAATGCGTTGTCACCCGTGAGGACTAAGATCATTTTCTCATTTCCAGTAAAAAGGGTCTCCGGTTCTCTACACTCACCATACAAAACACAGCAGCATTAAGCTACTATTTCACGCTGGTATTCTGTGAGAGGGTGGTACTTCCCCGGTCGAGCCGACCCATTCATGCTACAACTATACTTCTAATATAACTGCAGCATGGCTCTACCAAGTATAACACACATACATAGTAACTGTCACTATGTATTGTTACGAGCTTGAGGTTCGTGACAATAAAAATTGCCGATAGAATTACCTAAATTAACACTTTAATTTACTTTATACAAATTAAAGTTAAAAAACACTAATAATTAAACACACTAATTCACTTAATTCCGCTCCGAAGCTTCGCTTGTGTCGCCGAGTTAAACTCTGTCTCGATCGCATCTTGCGCTGCTATTTATTTAAATTAGCAAAATATCCAGAATGTTCAAGTAAACACGCGCAAGGTACCGAGAGCTCGAGTATAGATTCTCTAGAAACTTAGTTCTTCGGGTGGCGCTGTCGGTCGAAAGATCTGTGATGTCATAAACTGCAACGCTCCCCTCGCTCTCGTTCCTGACACTAGATGGCGCTAGTTGTGTCGTCGACTTCAGCGCGTAACACTGCCCCCTCCTAAGGCATGCTCGTACTGAGCATTATCGGTCCCATAATAACGCGCCAAGCGATCCACATGGACGATCTTAGGAGTCCCTCTTACGCCTTTCTGTAACGGCTCCGCAATGTCAAGGGATGTCCTATCCCGTGGTGCACCAACATTGTACAATTTCGACGCTCCTCTACTCCGTACCTGAGGTCCCCTCACAGCCGCACAACTTGTACATGTACGACACCAATCCTCGACATCGTCACGATAATGGACCCAGTAAAACTGTTCTCGGACCTTCAGTAGAGTTCGTTTACCTCCCAGATGGACTCTTGAACGACCATTATGGCACAGCTGTAGAACATTCGGCACTTTAGCTTTAGGGACAACCATTTGTAAACGACAGCTGTCTCCTCGACCATTGTCCCATTTACGGCACAGGACTCCATCCTGAAGCAGCAAGCTGTCCCATTGGGCCCAATAGCTTTTCGTAGTTGAACTCATCGCTGAGACGTCCCTCCACTTAGGCTTGGTAGCACGGGCCTTCATCCATCCCAGAATCGGCTTGATGTCCGGATCTTCCTGCTGTGCATGTCGTAGGCTGTCCCTCCACCCGTTGCTGAGGTAGTCTGTCCTGAGCATCCTCACGGATACCACTTCCTTACTCTCTTGCCTACCACAATGGTTGCAATCTTCAGGAAAAGGTCTTCTTGACAATGCATCTGCGTTGCCGTGAGATTTCCCGCTGCAGTGTCTGATAGGAAAGTCGTATTCCTGCTGCTGCTGGGCGGTGCTGTTAGCCGCACTTCCTTTCTGAGACCGTTCACCTTCCCTTCCTAGGGTGTGCTTAGGGCAGCTGGACCGAAGATGGCCCCTTACCCCACAGCCATAGCACCTAGGGCTGTATCTTTTATTGTGGTCGCGAACCGTAACTGCTGTAACCTCCCTAGCGTGAGGTGAACGATGATCCTGTCGCCGCCAGGCAGTGCTGTTAGCTGCACTACCCTCTCGAGATCGATCAACTCTCCTTTCCACGGTTCGCTTAGGGCAGCTGGATCGAAGATGGCCCTTTTCCCCACAGCCATAGCACCTAGGGCTGTATCCTCTGTTGTGGTCGCGAACTGTAACTGCTGCAACCTCCCTGACGCAATGGGAACGATGATCCTGCCGCACGGCTTCTACCTCCAGTGCATGGGCCAAGGCGTCCTTAAGCGTCTCGTGGTGCCCGAGCCTCACAGCAGCTCTGACTTCCAGGTCACGGATGCCGTCGATGAATGTCTGCACCAGGTTCCCTTCAATGAGCGCAGGTACAGACCGGTATGCTTTTCGCACCAGCTTCTCCACCTCTAGAGCCCACTGCTGCAGGTTTTCGTTGATGCGCTGCACGCGATCCTTAAGCTGCGCACGAAAGACGTGCTCCAGGTGAGCGTCGCCATATCTCGCCTCCAATGCCTCGAGGAGTTGCTCATAAGTCACTTCCTCCCCGAGAGCTTCCAGAACTGTTAAGGCCTGGTCGCGCAGGCCTAGTGTGAGAGCAGTCATGGCCTGACTTTTATTCCAGCCGTTCGCTTTCATAACAGCCTCGAACTGGATTTTGTAGGCTGACCAGGAAGAAGTCCCGTCGAATGGTGGCACCTTGAACCCACGTAGCGAAGGTGTAGTAGCTACTACGGGAGCTGTTGTTCCATCCCCCAGTTTGAGGTCGTCCAGCGTTTTCTTCACGTCAGCCATTACGTTGTCAACCAGATTGTTTACTTGGTCGATTCGGGTTTCGGCCTCCGACAGGCGGTTGTCATGTTGAGCAACCTTATCCTTCACCTCCCGTATCTCCTTTCCGAAGATAGCGTGAAGTTCCTTCATGAGGAGCATCTGCTCTTCCTTATCGCGTTGTAGTTGCTCTTCTAACCGACGGGCCTGTTCCTCCTGCCGGCGGGCCTGTTCCTCCTGCCGGCGGGCCTGTTCCTCCTGCCGGCGGGCCTGTTCCTTCTGCCGGCGGGCCTGTTCCTCTTGTCCGTTCTGCAGCTGCTCTTTCAACTGACGGGCCTGCTCCTCCTGTCAGCGAGCCTGCTCCTCCTGTCGGCGAGCCTGCTCCTGCAGCATCACCATCAGAGCACCTAAGTCAGGTGCCACAGACGTAGAAGCTGCTGACGGACCGGCTTCCGTGGCCGGCGGCTGGCCCTCAGACATCTGCGGCTTTGCACCATCAAATCTCCTCTGGTCCGTCTCCTGCTGGCGTTGACTTCGGGTACGGACACCCTTCGTTTCCTCCTTAGGTAAAATCGGCATTATTTTATCCCACTTCTGACACCAATTGTTACGAGCTTGAGGTTCGTGACAATAAAAATTGCCGATAGAATTACCTAAATTAACACTTTAATTTACTTTATACAAATTAAAGTTAAAAAACACTAATAATTAAACACACTAATTCACTTAATTCCGCTCCGAGGCTTCGCTTGTGTCGCCGAGTTAAACTCTGTCTCGATCGCATCTTGCGCCACTTATTTATTTAAATTAGCAAAATATCCGGAATGTTCAAGTAAACACGCGTAAGGTACCGAGAGCTCGAGTATAGATTCTCTAGAAACTTAGTTCTTCGGGTGGCGCTGTCGGTCGAAAGATCTGTGATGTCATAAACTGCAACGCTCCCCTCGCTCTCGTTCCTGACACTAGATGGCGCTAGTTGTGTTGTCGACTTCAGCGCGTAACAGTATGTTTGTTATCGCAAAATGTAGTTAGTCACAAAAGAGACATACTCGCAATGCTGATGGAACTGTTACGACCAGGTAAAAAACATTGTGCTTTTAAATAATTAGTTAGCAGTACACTGTGTGATGTATGATCTAAGCTTTGTTGTTCTGGGTGCAATACATTACTCACTTCAGATTGCAACGAGGACGGACAAGATGATTCAGATGGTTCCCGATCTGCAGTTGAACATGATGCTGTTTTATCAGTTCATTGCCAGCAATTATGATATACACGGCATGACAACTGAAATAATGTAAAATACAAAAAATGAAGTCAAAGTGAAAAAATAAAAATAAAATAGATTTAATTATTTCAAACTCAAATATAAATAAAATATTTATCAAGTTAAATGTTACTGCACAAGAACGGATTTAATGCCCTATATTATTTAATAATTAAGGCCTGACAGACTACCAGCAGTCCAAAAACAATGAAAAACCAACTGTCTCCTTTCTTGGTAGTTGATAAAACTGGTCAATCTCATAAATAAGCTAGTATGTTTGTCAGATATAGCTAGGGCAGATGTGAAAAAATAAAACAAGTTCTTGAGTTGATATACAATCAGTGTGAAAACATGTATAATTATCAGATATATGGATCACATTTAATAAATTGAAAAATGTTAAACACTTACCTCACGTAGGGCAAATAGTTCCTCACGTGGAAAATCGAACCCAAACAATGTGTGTGATCTTATTCTCATAAGTGTCAGTGCCACAGCTGATGTATAGGTACATGTTCAAGACGAACTATTGGTGCATTTTGCGAGTGCCACACTACACGTTCACTGTACTCGAAACTTGTACCTAATAAAGAAGCTACAATTATTATATTGATATTATTCAAGTAAACTCAGTTATAAAGCATTTCTTAGAGGAAGACATGCCACATCGTGATATGTACCAACTATTTACATGCTGTGTTCGAACCAATTGTTGAGAGATCAACAATTGCATTTTCCAACAATACAAAATAACAAAATAACAGTGACAGCGGCCTACCTGTCAGATTCGATGTTGCCACTTAACTGTCATAAAATCTATGAAATGATATCGATTTTTATTTGATTAATAATATCATAAAAAGAATAATCTTTGACGCGTTTTAAGTTCTGCACGCTTTTTAAAATATAATTTCCTTTATTTATTGAAACTCTATTTCAAATGTATTTTTAAGAACAGTTAGCTTGTGCTGTATTGTTTTGTTATGCTTTAGAGAATTCGTGGTAAATCAGCTGGAAATTAACTTCTTGAATTATCATAACATGATTCCATTTTAAATGTTATGTTAAAAACAGATAAGAATAACAGTTAACTTGTGCAGTAGCGTTTTGTTATACTCTAAAGAATTCTTGGTAAGTCAGCTAGTAATTCGCTTGTTTAATTATCATAACTATAAATGTGAAGGTTGTCAATGAATTCAACCGAGCCTATAACAACGGTTGTTTTAGTTTTTAACGGTTGACTGCCGCTTTTGATGACTTGAAATGGATAAAAACCTATTTTGCGCAATAAGTTTTTTCTCTTTGGTAATGAATAAACCACAGAAACCCCTATAATGTATAATAGTCCTTTTTTTTTAGATACAAGTAGCACATTTTAAAGAACCGCAAAAACAACTTTGTTATTTATACAAACACTATGAAAAACAAAATAATTTGTTGCTTGCGATAATGATAGTGGTATTTTGACTCGATTTAAAATATATGCTTGTTACTACTGAACTCTTCATGGGCCTGCGAGTCCGACTCGCACTGAACCACTTTTTTTCAACATTTAGTTTTATTCTAATAAATAGTTTTTTCGTTTAAGCGGAGCTCTTTTACTTTAGATTTATTACCTCTTTATCTATAATAAAGAATCTGAGTAAGTAAAGTGTGTAAATACGATTCTTAAATTGTAAAAATAATAATTGGATTTGAACATCTTAAGTAGGTATTTAGTTTTATTTATTTAGAAAATATTAATCTCACAATTATTTATTGTAATAATATAAATTTATCAAACAGCTAACGCCCTCATTAGCAATGTAATGGTGAAAGAATTTTCAAAATCGGTCTAGTAATTTTTGAGATAAGCCAAAAAACGTATTCATTGAAAGTAGCGCCCTCTATAATAAAATTAACCCTATATTAGATATCTAAAATTATACATAACAATCTAGTGGTGAAAGAATTCTCAATGTTGGTCAAGTACTTTACGAGTTTAGCGAATAAAATATTCTTTGATAGTAGCGCCCTCAATAATAAAATGCATCCTACGTTTTAAGCACCATAGCAAAAAACGATTCAACATAGCCTAACCCGCACAGTAAAAACATAACCATCCTTTTTCGTCTGTAGTCGGTAAACATTTGGTTAATAACGGTTGCGTATCGACTGCTTTGAATAAATATCCATTGTCAACGGTTATTTTAAACCTATATCATAACATCGTAATAATTATCGAAAAATTATATAAGCATTGTAATAATGACACCATAAGTAATCGATCGAAAAGGGGAATCGATTTTTTTAATGATTTTTGTGACTGGCAACATTTTTTATTTTATTCACAGACTAATGAATTACGTATTTACCTAATTTTATTTTTATCTTTTCGGTACTTTTAATTTGTGCAAAAATATTATCATTGTTTTAGGATAAATGAATACCGCGAATAATAACCATAAATAAAGATATATTTTTTTAACAAATGCACATTGTTGGGCGTTCCATGGCCGAATATGGGCAATGCCCTTTAGTATCATGGGGTTTTTGGGGTTGCAGATTACGAATTTGAAGTCAAAATTGCAAAATTCAAAGTGGTGAATCCAATACGGCGATATATCTCCATATATTCAATTTTTATTAAAAGTATATATGGAGATATATCGCCGTATGGGATCCGCCATTTTGAATTTTGCAATTTCGACTTCAGGTTCGTAATCAGCAAAATAAAAAGGCAAAAGGATGAATGAAAATAACACTTTATTTAAGGAAAAGTTACGTAAGCTACTGAAGTGACAAATTCCAATCCTGTTCATCTGAAATGTCATCAGTATTATCAAATACATCATCAGAATCATTTGCGTCAATTTCATCTTCTCGATTTCCACCCTCAGCATTGTTGGATTTCGGCACTTCAAAAGGAAGTAGCATTTCTAAACATAAACAAACTTCACGAAAAGACCGTTCAAAGTTATTTTTCATTAACATAAACAAAACGATGAAAAAGTAACACGTGCCAACACTCTCGAGACTTCTCAGATAATGAACGCAAACGCAACGCAACCACACTCAAATTCCCCGCTTATTATATTATCGTAAATGAGTGTCAGTTGCTCGAATTACTTGTTGTGGGAAAATCGACTTATGGCCAGATTTTGAGGCCAGATACCCCTATGTGGGACTCTTGCATATAGTACTAGCGTGAAATAGGAGCATAATACTGCTATCTTTCGAGCCAGTGATGAGAAACGCTGAAACTCTTTACTGCTGTATTTTAATTCTAAATTGAGGATAGATTTATTTTTCTCTGGATCACAGCATTCACTTACCATCAGGTGGGGTATGAGCTCGTTTGTTACTTTTACTTTTATACTGAAAAGGATCGTCAGAAAAAGTTAGTTATATGAATATTCCAAATTGTAAATACAATATTTTTCATTAGGGTAAGAATTTTAAAATAAATAGAAGAGAAGAGAAAAAATAGATAGAATCAGGCGTTACTTTAAGAAGGTGTGAAAAAATAATTAGCTAAGACCCGCGTGATAAAATAAAATAATGTGTACCTACCCACCTGTCACCTACTTCGAAGACCACCTCCCGCTCGCGTGCACAATCCACATTACACCTTCGATAATACAACGACACGTGTTACGCCTCTTAATGAGGCATCCTCAGGTGAAGAGGTCTTTGCGGGGACAGACCGCTTGACGGTTACATTAGATGACTGGAAAAAACTTTCAACCTTCGATTTGAAACTTATTAGATAGCTGAACAATGTGTGCTATCGCGTGTGCAGCTAGGACGCGTTGAGGAGCTGCTGACTCTGCTGGCGGCACGGTTGGGTGCGGACCCGAGTGCGCCTGACGCGACTACCGCGCCGCCACCTGCCCTCGCGCCCACCCCCGCGCCCACCGCCGTGCCCGCCCCCGCACCCACCATTGCGCCTGCAGCCGCGCCTGTCTCCACTCCCACCTCAGCCTCCACTTCCGCCTCTACAGACGCCGCCGCCACCGCACGGAAACGACGCTCCAAGGTATAGTTTCACCAACTAAGTTTTAAATGCTACGAAACCACGACTTTGGACATTCGCAGTCCGTGTTCTTAACTATTCGGTCTGCCGTCTTATAATTAAATTTTATCAATATCATTACATTTTAATGTATTTTAAAGTCGTTTGCTAATTCTACGACATAGAATCTAAATTAAGACGATTTGTCTTTGCTTGACTAGACTTTGTGGTCGGTTAATTTACACATCTTGGTGATCATCCTCTCTACAATTCAAAAAATCATTCTATATTAGAGAGGATTGACGACAATTATCAAGATATAAAGGTGAAATTATATTGGTATGATTTAATTTTCCACTAATATTTTACAAAAATCCTTGTCTTCGAGCGGACAAATAACTTTACGAATTTGATGCATTTGCGAGTAAGAGCCTACCTACGTACGCACTTAGACATGAAATTACATTGTTATCGATTTATCAATCATAGTTCTGTACAAACGACCGACCAGCAATAGCTGATACATTTTTATTACGTGATTTTTAGCTATCAATAAATTGGCTAATTTGTTCTATTAAATCCTTTCATTATTCATAGTACCTGGTTGACCGAGCTTTACTCGGTATTTTTCGCTCGATTTTTATTTAATTCGTGTGTTTTGGAAATTATATTTAGATACAAATTACATACTGATGAAATATAAATAATATTTTTTGATCTTAGCGACATAACAGAAAAATCGGAACTGGTTATTTGAATAAAAAATCATGAGTGCAATTATTTTAATTTAAATTTTCGTGTTTTTGAAAAATACTAAAAAAAGGGCTCGAAAAAATAGATTTTCTCAAAAAAGAAAGGAACATGAAAAAAAAATTAAAAAAAGTCGGTCGGTCGGTCTGGGCTCGAACCGGGGTTTTAAGATTATGTGACCGACCATTATACCAATTAAGCTATTTATAATCACTAAATTTACCTTCTTATTCTAACGATATTGTAGCAGTTTTTCATTGCCTAAAAACACGGACAAAAAGACATTTTCTAAAATTAAATCCTAGCTAGATCGATTTATTATCCCCGAAACTCCCTGGACACTAAATTTTATGAAAATCGTTGGAGCCGTTTCCGAGATCCCCATTATATATATATATATATATATATATATATATATATATATATATATATATATATATATATATATATATATATATATATATATATATATATATATATATATATATATATATATATATATATACAAGAATTGCTCGTTTAATAGTATAGGATATGGTCCTTCCGAGCTGGATAAAACCAGCGTACCTACTGTCGTTTATATTTAGCTTAGAGGAGTTCGGGAGTTCGATCTTATTGTATTATGAAATGAAATGAAATTTTTTTTGCGTTTGGTTAAGGTACACTGAAGATGGTCATATTAATTAAACATCAGCTTAATCAGCCATTATTAATGGCATGCAAATCTTACAAATATAAAATAATGAGATAATAATATTTATGAGTAAAATGTCATCATCATTACAGTCCTTCACAAGTCCACTGCTGAACATAGGCCTCCTCCAAGTAATGACACAAAGCACGGTCCTGAGCCACCTGCATCCATCGACTTCCTGCATATCTTACCAAGTCGTCACTCCATATAGTGGGGGGTCGCCCTACACTACGCCTACCGGTACGAGGCTGCAACTCGAGAATCTTTCTTCGCCATCGGTTATCGGTTCTTCGAGCTATATGGCCGGCCTATTGCCACTTCAGCTTACTAATCCGTTGGACTATGTCAGTCACTCTGGTTTTACTGCGGATATTCTCATTTCTGAGTCTATCACGCAGAGAAACACGTCTCAGATCCATAAGTCATCACTGGCAACACGGTCTGGTTGTACAATCTAGTTTTTAGAGATTGAGGTATACCTGACGAGAAGATATGTTGTAATTTCCCGAACGCTGCCCAGCCGAATCGAATCCGTCGATTGACCTCTCGGTCGAAGTTGGACTTACCTAGTCGGACTATTTGTCCCAGGTAAACGTGAGGTAAACATGATCTTTGTTTTGTCCATGTTCATCTTAAGACCTGTCCGTTGGGAGACATCATTGAGGTCATTGAGCATAGTGCTAAGGTCCTCCAGCGATTCTGCCATAAGGACTATAACGTCGGAAAATCGAAGGTGAGTGATGTACTCGCCATTGATGTTAATACCGTATCCTTTCCAGTCCAGTAGCTTGAAAACGTCTTCCAACGCAGCGGTGAAGAGTTTCGGGGATATAACGTCACCCCGTCTTACACCTCTCTGCAGTTGGATAGGTTTCAAACTCTGGTTCTGTACTTGGATAGCCATCGTAGCGCTACTGTACAAACACTTCAGCACTTCGATATACAGACAGTCAACTTGGCACCGCTGAAGAGACTATAGCACCGCCCAAATTTCGACGGAATAAAAGGCTTTCTCATAGTCCACATACTCCAAGCAAAGTGGCAGATTGTACTCTTTGGTCTTCTGTACAATCTACCGCAGGGTATGTATGTGGTTTATGGTACTGAAACCTTTTCGGAAACCGGCTTGTTCGGGAGGCTGGAAATCGTCGAGTCTGCGTGTGAGACGATTTGTAATGACTTTCAAAAACAGCACGTAGACTCGGCTCAGAAGGGAAATCGGTCTGTAGTTCTTCAAGAGAGCGTTGTCACCTTTCTTAAAGAACAAGACCACCGCACTTCTGCTCTACGCCTCCGGAGTAATGCCACCATGGAGGACGGAATTGAAGAGCTTCTGATGTACTTCAAGTACCGGTGTTCTACCCTCTTTCAGAAGCTCCACTGTAATTCCATCCTCGCCTGGGGCCCTGCCGTTTTTAAGGTGCTGGAGAGGACACTTGCGTGTGGCTCCAACGATGATGTGTACAGCTGCCTATAGAACCTCTCAATCTCACTCAAAATCTCAGGTGTGTCGAAAACGATGCTGCCACACTCAGTCTTCAGCTTTCACAGTTGGCTCTTTCTGGCATACAGATCTCTGGCAAAGACTTTGGAGCCCTGGTTACGCTCGATCGCTTCTTTAATACGAGCAGTATTAAAGTTGCGTAAGTCTCGCCGCATGCATTTGGAGATCTGTCTGTTCAGTTGCCTGTATGGTGTCAAATCTGTTGCAGCCTCATCTTCCATCTAACAGCCATGAGATTAAGAGAGTTTTTCGAGAGTCGGAGAGTTTTTGTGCTCTTCTGCAGCGGGTCTTGCAGAACTTAGCTTCGACCGCATGGACAGTTTCCACGAGCTTGTCATTCATATCGTCCACTGCATTGCAATCTTCTAGGCACTGAAAGCGGTTTCGCAACTCGAGCTGAAAGGTTTCGGGATTCTGGATTAGAGCACGAGGGGGCGGAGCGTTGACTTCATTAGACGAGACCTCTCCAACTTAACGTTTAGGTTCAGTGTGCCTCTAACCATTCGGTGATCGCTGCTAGTTTTCACCCTTGCGATCACTGAGATATAACTGAACGGTTGGCGTCTGGTCGTCATAATGAAGTCAATCTCATTTTTTGTCGAACCGTACAGAAAGTGCCGGCGTCCACTTTCTGTGGGGCCGCTTTTGGAAGAAAGAGTTCATCATAAAAAATCTCTCTTTCTCCATGATGTCGGCCAGCTGCTGGCCCCTTGGGTTCCGTTGCCCTATCCCAAATTTCCCTACCTTCAGCTCACCGTTCTTTCTTGTGCCCAGTTTTGCGTTGAAGTCTCCCATTAACACGGTATAGTGAGTTTTGGAGTAATGCATGGCTCTAGTAATGTCCTCATACATTTCCTCCACCTCCTCTTTGGGATGTTCCGACGTGGGCGCGTAAACCTGTATGACCTTTAGCGAATATCGTTTGGTGATTCTGAGTATAAGGTACGTAACCCTCGTCAATACACTCCCAATCTTTAAAACGTTGTTAACGAGAGACTTGTGGACGATAAATCCAACACCTCCTTGGGACAGATGGTCGCCCTCTCGGTGATAGAACAAGTTGCCGGATTCGAGAATCACCGTGTCCTCCCCCTCTCTTCGGACCTCGGATAATCCTGTAATATTCATTAATTTCTTATATTATTTATATTAATTTCTTCCAGCTCCAGGATCTTCTCGTCAGTCCTCAGGGTGCGTTAACGCTTGTTGCCAGGTCGAGTCGTCGTAGGTAGCAACCGAACCTCCACCGGAGATTCTTAGCACCCCCTGCCCCGCCGTTACCATGGTCACCACCGTAGCCAGGAATAGCGGGGCAACCGGGGACTGGGGGCCGTCTATTTGTGTATTTGTTCATGGCAACTACGGCAA
Source organism: Parnassius smintheus behrii (assembly GCA_036936625.1). Classification (NCBI taxonomy): domain Eukaryota; kingdom Metazoa; phylum Arthropoda; class Insecta; order Lepidoptera; family Papilionidae; genus Parnassius; species Parnassius smintheus. The sequence continues at coordinate 368,383 of JAUPFT010000019.1, forward strand.
TATACCCCATATTGCCATAGTTGCCACGCTTCGCAAGCGGGTTGGCAACCGCAGTTCTTTTTTCGTCGTGCAGTTGCTGTTATCAGGAAGATGCTGCTGCCCATCTCCTGCCTGTTTCCCTCTGTCGCCTTTTGTGACACCCACGGGAAGATATGGGGTAGTGGATATTCTTAACCGCCACTACACGGCGTAGGTAATAGGTACTTAATAAATATTTTACAATTGGTCCAGTAAATTTATATCAGTCTAGTTGCTATTACGTATCGTGGTTTAAATATTCCTCTACAGTATAAAAAGTCTTTTCACTGAGCCATTTGTATAATTCTCTTTTAAATTTAATGTAAAGTAGGTCTTGAATTACTTGTATGGTATCTTGTAATATATTGGCATACACATCCAATAGCAATTTTTATGGAATTTCGCACTCTTGGGTATTATAGTGGAAACCAACCTATTCCTATTTCTAGTGCCTCGATTGTAGAAGTCTTTGGCTTATGTGAAATAATACATATTGTTCTTTACAAATTTTGCCGCTTCAAAAATATATAGACAAGGAAGTGTCAAAATTTTTAAGGATTTGCAATGAACGCTTTTTTATGTCTGTGCTATTACCCCATATAATGAATCCGTATCGCAGGACTGATACAACGTAAGCGAAGTACGCAGTAAGGGCTGTTCTCTTTAATGCTATTTTTGTAATTTATAGATTTCAAACTAGTTTTTGGTCAATTTCTATACCCGAGAATTTCGTTGTTATTGTGTTTTTAAGTATTTGTCCTTCATAATTTATATTTAATGTCAAATTTTGTATATTAATAAAGTTAATTAAATTCGTTTTGTCAATAATAATAATTAAATTATTATTTCTTAGCCAATTAATTATTTGAATTATAGTTTCACTAATGTCATTTTTGTGGTCATTTAATGTCAATTGGTTATCAGTTGTCACTATTACAGATATATCATCAGCGAATAGGATACATCGATACTTGGTCACATTTGGGAGATTATTAATATAGATCAGTAACAGAAGAGGTCTCAGGTCAGTCTCATACTTCCTTGTGGAACGCCAAACTCGTTTTGCTAAACTTAGATCTGTGATTTTCAGCTACATGGTTAGACTCAAGTTTTGCGATTTCGACTGATTGCATTCTATTCTGCAAGTATGTTTTGATCCAGTTCAAAGCAGTGCCTCTAACGTCGCAGTGCTCCAACTTTGCTAGAAGTTGATCATGAGAAACAAAATCGAAAGCTTTCGACATATCATAGAACAGTGCCGACGTAAATTGTCTGGCGTTTAGTTGTGTAAGGGTCTCATTCACTAAGTCATATACCACATGTGTAGTGGATTTACTTTTCCGAAATCCATATTGATTGTGTTGGAGTATCTGATATTAACTTATTACTAATTTATTGGATATTATTGGATTATCAAAAAACGATGTAAATTTTTCATGCACAACCTTCTCATACACTTTGGATAGGATAGGGACCAGCGTGATGGGTCTGTAGTGCGAAGTGCGAATGGCTTCATCAATGAGAATTTTAATTTGTCTGGAAATATCCCAGTTATTGACTGATTTATCAGAAACGCCAAAACAGCACCTAATTGTTTATTACATATCTTGATAATCTTTGTAGATACCTCGTCGTAGCCTTCTGAATTTGTATTATTCAGTGATAAAATTATTTTCATAACATAATATTCGCCAATGGGAGTCAAATAAACAGAATTATTTAAAATGTCACTAGGAGTTTCATGTACTATGTTTGCTTTTTCTTTACTTGTCAATTCAATAAAATAATTGTTAAAAATAGTCGCAATCTATGTAGGATCATTTATAACATTGTTTTTGTATCCAATTGAATCCATATAATTATTATACTGCGGTCTAGTGTCAATTTCTTCCTGTATTACTTTCCATGTAGCCTTACTAATATTTTTGCTTTTTAATACGTATTTGTTATTTGTTTGTATTTTTGCTTGGAATATACATTTCCTTAATAACTTAGAATAGGTATAATAATAATATAATAAATTTATTTATTGAATAAAACCATATTGACACTACAAAGTTGAAGCCCTGACTCCCGAACTAACAATAGCTGTGTGTCGGGAATCAGTTCCTTCCCATTTCCATTAAATTACAATTACAAAATGGCTTATCAGCTTATCACAACTCAGAACAAGGTAACAATTTATTAGGTGTAATATTTTTTTAATATAATTTCTTTTTTTATAATAATTGTACCGCACGATTCTATTTTTACTGCAGCTTTTAATAGCCTTTGAAATCTATATTAAAATGATAAGTGAGCTAGCAGCTGACACCTGATGGTAAGTGGACACCGTACCATGGACATTTGCAATCGAATGCAGTTAAAGAGAACTACCGACGTAATGTTTTCATGTAATTATACTGCTTGTCCGTTCCCTTCAAATCGGAAAATACCCCAGACCAACCTGACCTTACAACCTACTGTTAAATATTTTTTTAAGATACCTCAATCAAAGGGTTAGTATAGGTGAACTTAATGCATAATAATGTGTTTTAAAATGGATATTGCACACAATTTTGCAGGCGCGAAGTAAAGGTGCAGCGCCGCAAGTGCCGACACCGACGTCGCCCGGCGAGGCTTCGAGTGGGCCGGGCCCACTGTAGCGCGCAGCGGGCGAGGCCGCCCCGCCCCGCGCGCCCCGCCCGCCCCGCGCCACCCTATACGCCCGCCCAACGGATACACATCATGCCGACCCCTGTAAATGACACGTTGACGTTAAGGATAAGCGACGACACCACACGTCCAGCCTTTAGTAGAGAGCAAGAGTCGCAACGTGTACCGCCGCCCTGACTTGCACAACTAGTTTCTCTGTCAATACGCTGACGCTAGGGTCGAGTGTCGGTGTCGTCGGGCGTCCCGTACGTTGTAACTGTAGTTGCGGAGCCCGCCGCTCCTTGTACATATTGGTTAGGTAGAGTGTGGAGCATTACGCCGCGATCGCTTAAAGCACCGCCACTCACTGTTGCGTTACATCTGTCGCGGCGATAAATAGCGTTGCTATGCAATAAATAGCTTCTAACGAATATGACGTCACGACTGACTCGCTCGGCTGCTCGCTCGTGCCACCCACTCTGCATATTTCACTTCTGATACGGCTTCTTACAGTAGGATGCAAATGTTTAAGTAATTGTAAAATATCCACCTAAGTCCAGTTGGAAGGAGCTGTAGCCTAAATCGGCCTGTAATATTTTTATAATTTAAGAAACGTAACTAATAAGCTTATTCACTCTTGATAACATATGGTAATAAACGTTAAACAGCGTCAATGAACTGATCAGACTGTAACAAATAATATTTTATTATAATATGCACTACTAGCTGACACGGCAGACTTCGTTCTGTCCTTTAGGTAAGGTGACGCGATAAATTCTTACAGTGTAAATATAAAATTAAATTAATGACAACCGTAGCGCCACCTACCGGATCTTCATTTGTGAATCCCTTCTGGGCATGATTTAAAAATACATTATTGGTACATAAATGACTGCCTCGTTGATCTAGTGGTTATAATAGTGCGACTTCTGATCATGAGGTTCTGGGTTCGAATCCCGGGTCGGGCCAAAGAATTAATTATTGAGTTTTTCCGTCACGAAATTCTCAGTAGTTGTCCGGAGTCAGGAAGTTGGCGGTGTCTCACCCCCGTGCCTCGGAAAGCACGTAAAGTCCGGTCGTGTCGGTTTACCGTCCCATCGGATTATGAGAGTACACCTGTGCTTCCGCATACACTTGGGCACTATAATCCTGTCCTGTGCCGATGGCTAACCTACGTTGAGACAGGCCGTCGTGGCCGAAATTCGGTCTGGAGGATATTATTAGTACATAAATATTTCTATATTTGTTAAAAACTTGACTACAGCGGCATCTATCGGAACCAAGCATAGCTATGAACCATATGAACCGCTTCAACAAAACATAACCTCAACCTTAGTCATTCAGAATTTCACGCACACATGATCACTAACAAAAACACCAACGATTATATTATTACCATAACAGCCTATCAAAAGCGCGCAACTTAACATAGGCCTCTTAGAGGAAAGTTTGCCATAGTTGGCACTCATGGCAGGTGGGTTGGCAACTGCAGTTTTTTATTGTTTTAAATTGATGTAAGGAAATTGCCGCTGCTCATTTTTTTTTCATTTCCTTCTGTCACCTCGTACGACACGCGCGGACAGACATGAGGCAATGGATTCTCTCACACGACAACGACTATATAAATAAAGACAGAGATCAGAGCTTATTCCGTCTAAATGGTTTGTACGATAGCAATTGTAAAATGTGTTAGATTGATGCACAAAATAATTTGAACAAGGTGAACAGAATACTCCTTTGGATTAATGAAACCCCGCTGGAAAATTTCTTAAATTGACTGCGTCGGCACCTAGGCCTAGTTTGTTAGTTAGTTTTAGGTGAATGACAACCAAAGCTAATTTTTCATTTTTAAACTAGTTGTCAATGTTAATTGTGAATAGGAGGGTGAGCTAAAGCAACGCTTGGCACTTGGGCGGCCGAGCGAGCGCCGGACTCATTACACTCGCTAACATTTATATCTAGGAATTATTGTTAAACATATTTATTAAGAATTCACTAGTGTACTTCACATTTAAAAGCAATACTATATAACACTGTTTATTTCGAATTTAATTGTAAAAACATAACTCAAACGACCAAATATCTTCTTACTATTGCATCAGATATATATGTGTATACAGTTACAAACTACGATAATTTTTTACGCTCCGAAATACAATTTGACTTATATTTATGATACACTCAAAGAATATTTTGTATAAGTACCAAGTACAGATAAATTATTCGCGCACGATATTAATTGGAGCGACCGCGCGCAGTCGCGTTTTTTACTAAAGTGTATAGATTTTAACAAACAGTTTATTATCTGTTTAGCGGAACTAGCCACGTAGTTCCGCGGCACACACATATCCATTGTTGATGTGTTGTTAACGTTTTCAAAGTCTATCGCGCGGGAGCCCTCGCCCTTCGCCACTGGCGCCCACGCTATGTCGCAGCTCATATTGTCTTTTTATTAAAAATATATCAATACGACAACTTATTGCCTTCTATTTATTTACCCTACCTATATATCCCATTGTGCCGTATGGCGACGGCGTGAGAGTATGTATCCCTCTATTTCGTCGCTAGCAACGAAATAGAGGGATGCATTCGTAGTCACCCTAGCCCTAGAGTGTCTGAGAATATGAGATAGCGGTATGAAAATCTCGTTTCACGACAGACAAAAAATATCCAGATCATGGTCAAGATGCTCACATCCGCTACTGCAATTGTCAATTTTTCTGTCAGTTTTGTCTGTCACTTTAAAACTGTCACACATTTTAAAGTGGACATTTATGTCTTTTGATTGTCGATTGAAAGAGATATGTCAAACTAAAAATTGAAAAGCAAAAAAATAGTAAACCTTTTTCTTATACCTTAAAACTAAGTTCTTAAACTAATGTAAATGTACCTAAGTATACCTACATTTTTGTAATTATTTTGAGTTTTTAATTAACCTTATTAAATAAGTTCATAAACTAATGTAAGTATACCTAATTAAATAAGATCATAAACGAATGTAAGTATGTAAGTATACCTATACTAAGTATACCTAAATTTTGAGTCGCTCAATTCTCGGCCCATTCCTATTCTAGTCCACATTAATGATTTACGTTCCCTTGTAGAGAATAATCTTATAATTGAGTACTTAGTAGTAGTGTACTTCAGTAAATGCAACCGAAATTCCTCGAAGAGTAGTAATAGTAGTAGGTGTGCTCAGTTTGGGCTCGTTTTGTTAGTTATGGTGAGACCTAGGGTTGCCGTTCTACAAATTTTAAAGTCCCTAGACTAACAGAAAAAATCCGCCAGAAACAGGATTTTTCTTTTTCTTAAAATCCGGTAGATGTCCCAAGGTACATTTTCGTGGTACCGTTGGTCTAACTGAAAAATCTTGCCAAATCGTATACAATAAATACCGAATCTATAAATTCAGAATACCTTAAAAAGAGCGGACTCTATTTCATATAAATTAATTATATATAGTGTATGTTAATGACATGACCACCAAAACAAAAATTATTCATGTACAAAATAAAAAATATTGTAAAAAAAATAAATCTCTTTAAACCACGTTTAAACATTAGTCATCTTATTAAAAATAAAACAATTAGCTCAGTACGTTCTTGTACCTAAATTTCAAAATCAATAGCGAAGTATGGATCTAGATCTTCAAAAAGAACTTCAGCGGAAGTTAAAGCTTCGCCAATGTCTCCATTTCCCATCTTTGGTTTACCTTTACCGACTTGGTTGACAAGATCTTCGGAATATCATACGTTGCGCAATTCTTTTTTAATCGTTAACTGATTTCTAATGAGACGAATGGAATTTAAAGGTTTTTCTGATTGCTTGTTTCACAGTTTGCTTTTAACTACATTCATAGCACCAAATACGCGTTCAAATTCTGCATTTGAGTACGGTAGTGATAATATTACTATTGCAAAATTATATAAATCTTCGAATATGTTTACTCCTGCTGCATTTTTGTATGTTGAAACCTTAGAACATGGTCTCAGGTCGAAACAGAGAAAGTGAATTAACGACATTGAATTGTTAGTTTATGTTCGGGAATTCCCGTGAAATTATATTATATATAGAGTGATACCAACGGTAGATTACGAAATTGAACATATGATAAATTACTTATTTGAAATGAATTACTTCATTAAAAAAAGTCGCCATCTCAAAGGTCCAAATGTCGCCAGAAGTCGCTAAATAATTATTTCTCGCTAAAAAGATTTTTTTTATCCGCTAAACATTGTTAAAATCTGCTAGATCTAGCGAGAAAGTCGCTAAAACGGCAACACTGCGAGACCGTACCTCCGGACAACGGCGGATTATCCTTAAGGCAAACTATACATGTACCTAGGAGTGTGAAGTTAGAAGGGGCGAGCACGGAAGTTTTTAAACGTAAAAAAACTCGCCGAATTTGATTCCTCCTAAATCGCTTACCCTCTCATCACGTTTTTGATTTATGATCACCTGTTAAAGGTACTCGTATCATAATTATTTTGCAATTATTAAACTTTATTATAAATTATAATATAGTTTATTTGCAAAATGAGTAGTTTTAATTTTGGATATAATATGGCCACTCGAGGGGCGCCAATAAGGTGCTAGGCTAGCCTAGAGCGCTGTCGACATTTAATCCGCCTCTGCCTCTGGACTTGATATAGTGACCTGAAAGTGTACTTTGGTGAATGCTACTAGAACTACTTTAAGAGTAGAACTAAGTGTGCCGAGTTCAGCATCGTTCGTTAGTTATGATGAGACCTTACCTCCGGACTTGACAGAGTGCTTCAGTAAATGCTACTGGAACTCCACGAAGAGTAGTACTCGGTGTGCCAAGTTTGGCCTCGTTTTATTAGTAATAATGTACCTCGAATGACTTGAACTGAAATCACGAGAATTTCTCGCACCTCCAGAACATAAACATGATTAAAATAAAATCGTTTTATTGTTCACATTTATAATATTACTAGCAACCCACCCTGGTTTCACACGCGTTTAATTAACATGTGGTGTCATTTATATTAAAAAAAATACTTTCCGAAACATAACACAACATAAACACTCACGCCTGTCACCCATAGGGGTAGGCAGAGACTACGGACTTCCATTTGACACGATCCTGACATACCTCTTTCGCCTCCTTTACATCCATATATCTACGCATACATGCTCGTCGGTTAAGGGTACTTTTAACGTGGCCCATTTTCAAAATATCGCCAATTTGGTCGATTAACTTTTTTCTAGGGCGTCCCTTCCCGACTCTGCCGTTCACATCTGCCATATAAATTTGCTTTGTCACTCTTTCCTTTTTCATTCTTTCTACGTGACCAAACCACCGAAGCATTCCTTTCTTAATCCTGGTCACAACATCATCTTGCATACCACATTTATCTCTTATCACGCAATTTCTCACCCTGTCATTCAGATTCAACCCTAGCATACTCCTTAAAGACCGCATTTCTACAGCATTTATTCTACTTTCGTGCTTCTTCTGCCACACCCAGCTTTCACTACCATACATTAAAGTAGGGACTAACACAGCATTATGAATTACCATACGTGCCTTTTTTGATACATTCTGGTTCTTCACAATAGAGTGTAGTGCCCCATTCACTCTATTCCCTGCATTTACTCGTCGTTCTATATCCTTATCATATCTACCATCCCTGCTAAATACACATCCCAAATACATAAACTCATCCACTTGCTCAATTAACTCTCCTTCTATTCTAATTTCATATACCGTTTTGCTTTCCTCTCTTTCAAAAACCGTCACTTTCGTCTTACTTGCGTTCACTTTCATTCCCCTTTCTTTTAATTCCCAGTTCATTAATGTAACCATTATTTGCAATTCAGCCGCTGATGACGCAAATATGACTTGATCATCGGCATACAAAAGGCATTTGACGGTTAACTCGCCCATTCTTAACCCACATTCTTCATCTTTCAAAGTTTGCAAACACCTTTCCATAAATAGGTTGAACAGCCAAGGGGAAGCCGCACAGCCCTGTCTGACACCTTTTCGGATGCCAAAGCAGTCCGAGTAGACCCCATTGATCCTGACTCAAGCACTAGAATCCCTAAGAAGAGACCTCAATGTCTGTATCAAACCAGCGCTCAACCCATATGAGTTCAGTGTTTGCCATAACACATTCCTGTCCACTCTGTCATAAGCCTTTTCCAAGTCCATGAACGCACAAAAAACTTTCTGGTTTTTAGCCAAAAACTTCTCCGCAATCATGCGCATGGAAAAAACTTGATCTGTACACCCCATTCCCTTTCGAAAACCCGCTTGCACATCCCAAATTTTTCCATCAGTTTCTTTCATAACTCTTTCAATTAACACCTTAGCATACAGTTTACCCACAATACTGTTAAGCGCTCAAGTCGACGGCACTAGCGCCATCTAGTCTTGAACCGAAGAACTAAACTTCTTGAAGTCGAAACACGAACTCTCGGTACCTTGGGCGTGTTTACTTGAATATTCTGGATATTTCGCTGCTAATTTATATAAATAGGCGCTGCAAGATGCGATCGGGGAAGTATTGGAGTTGGCGACACAAGCGAAGCTTCGGAGCGGAATAAAGTGAATCAGTGTGATTAATTATTAGTGTTTTTAACTTTAATTAGTGTAAAGTGAATTAAAGTGTTAATTTAGGTAATTCTATCGGCAATTTTTATTGTCACGAACCTCAAGCTCGTAACAATTGGTGTCAGAAGTGGGATAAAATCATGCCGATTTTACCTAAGGAGGAAACGGAGGGTGTTCGTACCCGCAGTCAACGCCAGCATGAGACAGACCAGAGAAGATTTGGTGGTGCAACGCCGCAGACGTCGGAGGGCCAGCCGCCGGCAACGGAGGCCAGTAGTAGAGTGTCAGTAGCTCCTGCATCTGCAGCACCTGATTTAGGCGCCCTGATGGTGATGCTGCAGGAACAGGCTCGTCGGTTCGAAGAGAGCTGAAGCGCGGACAGGAGGAACAGGCCAGTCAGTTGAAAGAGCAGCAGGAGGAACAGGCCCGCCAACAGGGGGAACAGGCCCGTCGCTTAGAAGAGCAGCTCAAACGCGATAGGGAAGAGCAGATGCTTCTCATGAAGGATCTTCACGCTACCTTCGGGAAAGAGATAAGGGAGGTGAAGGATAAGGTTGCTCAACATGATAACCGCCTGTCGGAAGCTGAGACCCAAATCAACCAAGTTAAGAAAACGCTGGATGAACTCAAACTAGGAGATGGAATTGCAGCCCCCGCAGTAGCTACTACACCTTCGCTACGTGGGTTCAAGGTACCACCGTTCGACGGGACTTCTTCCTGGTCGGCCTACAAAATCCAGTTCGAGGCCGTCATGGAGGCAAACGGCTGGAATAAAAGCCAGGCCATGACTGCACTCACTTTAGGCCTGCGCGACCAAGCCTTAACTGTGTTGGAAGCTCTCGGTAAGAAAGTGACCTACAAGCACCTCCTTGAGGCATTGGGGGCGAGATATGGTGACGCTCACATGAACACGTCTTTCGTGCGTAGCTTAAAGATCGCGTGCAGCGCATCAACGAAAACCTGCAGCAGTGGGCTTTAGAGGTGGAGAAGCTGGTGCGAAAAGCATACCGGTCTGTACCTGCGCTCATTGAAGGGAACCTGGTGCAGACATTCATCGACGGCATCCTCGACCTGGAAGTCAGAGCTGCTGTGAGGCTCGGGCACCACGAGACGCTTAGGGACGCCTTGGCCCATGCACTGGTGGTGGAAGCCGTGCGGCAGGATCATCGTTCCCATCGCGTCAGGGAGGTTGCAGCAGCTACAGCTCGCGACTGCAACAAAGGATACAGCCCTAGGTGCTATGGCTGTGGGGAAAGGGGCCATCTTCGCTCCAGCTGCCCTAAGCGAACTGTCGAAAGGAGAGTTGATAGATCTCGAGAGGGTAGTGCAGCTAACGACACCGCCTGGCGGTGGCAGGATCGTCGTTGCCCTCGCGCTAGGGAGGTTGCAGCAGTTACGGTTCGCGACCACAATAAAGGATTCAGAGATTCCTCATTCTTTCATCCACAATTACGAAATCTATCATGATTCTATCATCACCTCTTTCCCATGTATACATGTGAATCTTCTTAGGACGAAAAAAAGTATTCGTCACAAAGAGATTCTTTTCTACACATACGGTGAGGAGGTCTTCACCATTCTCATTTATACTTTCATCACCAAACGTTCCCAATATCCTTTTATAACCAGACCTCCTCACCCCAACCCTTCCATTAAAGTCTCCTAACATAACAATCTTTTCATTTTCCTTACATTTTGTCAACACCATCCTTACCATGTCCCAAAACTGCTCTTGGATGTAAGTGGGCTTAGACAGCAAGCAAGCAAGAACAGCTTCTTTAAGCCCATCTTCATTCGTATCCATAGCAGCCTCGGGCTTACACATTCATACTCTTTCACACATTGACCCATTCTTTCTGAAAGGATGAAACCGACTCCCTGGCATGCCCGTTCGGTCTCGTCTACACCAGACCAATACGCGGTATACGTGCCATGTGCAGTGGCATCCTTTGCCTTTCGTTTCGTCTCATTTACACATAACACATCTACTCCTCTGTCATTCATCATTTCGCATACTTCATCCATCTTATCATTCATTGCTCCACATACATTCAGCGTAGCCAGACGGACTTCCGCAATCCACTTTTCGCCCTTCCGGGAGACAGAACGTGACGGGTGGCGAACCTCGTCGCCGGTTTTTCTCCCGGAGATTCTTCGCACCCCTGCCCCATTAAAGGGGCGCCGGGAACTCGGTGCCATTTCTTTTATCTCCTGACTCATGGTGCGAACAAGGGGTTGTGGTAGGTTTTACGCTGCCACCACAAGGCGGGAAGCCAAGTCTAGTTTTTCGGCTTTGTCGCTCGTTTAGCACCACTCGGGGGACACGTGTAGGGTGGGCCTAAGGTTTGGTGGTCGAAGCCTACGGACGCGAGCGACTCATCCCCCATACTTACTTACTAAGACATATAAGTATGTATTAGTAATCAGCAACAAATTTGTCGTCTGTAACTTTTGTCCTATGGGATATACTACTCTGTGTAAAAGTATCGGGAATATGTCAATAAAAAGACCCGCGTAAAAGAGGTCGTTCTAATTTTTTTACTGCATGTTGGTAGCACTGTACTGATTTAGCGCGCAAAGTTTGAGCGGGATCTGTCATTTAATTTGTTTTAAACTACACTTTTTGTTGGTCATAGTTTTGAGTTCTCGGCGATTTTTACAATGGAAAATATTGTTGAACAAAGAGTGTATCTTAAATTTTGTGTTTCGAATGATATTTCATGTGGTGAATCACTAAAAATGTTACGAAATACCTACGGCGAATCGTGTATATCGAAAACAAGGGCTTATGAATGGTATAAGGCTTTTAAAGAAGGCCGAGAAGTAGTAGTAGACTTGCCTCGTTCTGGTAGACCTTCAACCACTACGACCAAAGAAAACATCGACAAAATCAAGAAGCTAGTACTCGAAAATCGACGTATAGGTCTGAGAGAGTTGGCTAGTGAGGTGAACATATCTTTTACGTTCGTCCACAACATTCTCATTGACATTTTAGGCATGAAACGCGTCGCCGCTCGACTAGTTCCAAAAGAGCTCAATTTTGTTCAAAGAGCGCAGCGAAAGCATGTCGCTGAAGACGTGGTTTCCCGAGCTTCTACGGATCCGACCTTTATGAAACGTATAATAACTGGCGACGAGACATGGGTTTATGAGTACGACATGCAAACAAGCCAACAGTCTTCAGAATGGCGTCTCGAAAGCGAGCCGAAACCCAAAAAACCGCGGCAAAGTCGCTTCAAAATCAAGGTGATGCTGACAGTTTTTTTTTGACTACCGTGGTGTGGTTCACTCCGGATTCCTTCCAAAGGGAGAAACAGTGAATAAAAAATATTATTTAGGCGTCATGAAGCGTTTACGTGAGAGTATCCGCCGGAAACGTCCAGATTTGTGGCAACACAACTCAAGGATGCTGCAACATGATAATGCACCATCACACACAGCCATTATAGTGAAAGAGTTTTTAGCGAAAAATTCAACAAAATTTCTCGACCAAGCACCGTATTCACCTGATATGGCTCCGTCTGACTTTTTTTTATTTCCCAAGTTAAAATTACCACTTCGAGGAAAACGTTTTGAGTCGATAAAAGCCATAACAAAAAATTCGCTGAATGAACTAAAGGCCATACCGCAAATAGCCTATGAAAAATATATGGAAGACTGGGTGAAGCTTTGGAGATGTTGTATTGCAAGCGATTAGGCCTACTTTGAAGGCGATAAAATAAATTTAGATGAATAATTTGTATTTTTTGTTTTATTGACAAATTCCCGATATTTAATACACAGAAGGTATCTCCGATTTTGTCATTTAGTCTAAGTGACATCACCGAAAGGTCAAGATCACAGAAATCTAAATATAAATAGAAGTCGTAAAAGCGCGTGACCTTGTCGTCTCACATGTGACTCGTAGGCCACAAGCGCGCGAGGAGCGTTTGTTCCGGACATCACTACTGTTTCGTACGCAGAGACGTAAAAATGGTGTTTTGAAGCATATCCAAATGCGAAAATTCTTCCACAACTTGCAAATTTTCAAATAAAGGGATAACATTTCACAAATAAATACTTTAAACAATGTTGTGTTTAATTAAATATAAGTACTTAAATAAAATTATCCACCAGTACTACGATTGTCTTCGAAATTTTAATTGTTTTCACACTTCAATATCTATTGATTTTTAAGCTAGTTCATGTCTACGAGTACTTACGACAGCTAAAATCAGCGATGGATTTATGGTATGGGCAATAAACAAAATTGTTGCGTACATAAATTTCCTAGAACATGGCCGCAGGAGTCTAATGCGAGTCAGTTACGTGACACAACTTTTTTGTATCGATAATTTATTATGTTTGGCTTGTACCTAATGTTAACGAAACGGGAATTAAATGTGATTTTTCGTTAATTATTTATTTACACCTTTCTACTTTTTTCTTTCTAAATATTTTATACCGTTAACCGTTTAAAGGCGATTATCTGTTTTTTTTTTGTATTTTAAATTACTTGATAAATTTTTAATAAGTTATATTGTAAGGATAAGTAATTATATTGTAAGGATAGTAAGTAATAGTCTTAGTCTTATCTCGATCTGTAAGAAGCCGAGAAACTGAAAAGTAGCAAACAACAGAAAGTCAGTTACAGATCTTTAAAACTAATAAAAAATGATAAACATGTCACCCATACATATATTTATTCGTTTGCTGTTTGTATAATGTTGTATTCATTTTATTTATACATCTGTTTATTTAATACAAAGATTTTATTACAAGTTTCCAAAAGATCCGGTTATTAAAGATAAATGAATATACTTATTCTTAACGTATTGTTATATCCCCTTTTTTCTAATTATAAAACGTCTAAAAGCTAAAGCTAAAACTAAAAGCGTCTGTTACTGAGACAACTTCAGTTAATTAGTTTTATCTTGGTGTGAGACTCCTGGAAGATCAACGACGCTTAATAGAAAGTTATCGAAACGTGCGTTGCGATGTACTATGCCCAAGTGAGAGTACGCGCGCAATGTCATTCTCTGTTTTTCGCACACTTTAACTATTGGGCCGAGTGGCTACGCCTCCTGAGATTTTGCGTTTTTACAAAATATTCCTAACGCATTCGTTTCATAAATTTAAAAAATATTTTTAAACAAAATACGCCCGGTTGTGCATTAAGGTATAATAAGTCACGATATGGAGCAAAAATTGATTTCTGTTTATTATCCTAAGAATAATGTATATTTACCAAATAATCTTTAAATTTTATTACTTCTGGTAGATTGTTCTAGAAGAAAGAAAAAATATTGTAATTAGTGTCATCTGTTATCCAGTAACGTCACTATTTATTTTCAAATATATTATTTTTCACTAGAGGGCATAACTAATACACGCGCGTGCTCACAGTTTTTGTATGCAAATGCTCCCAATGTCCGCTCAAATATATATACAACGTGGGGCCTACAATGGCGACTTTAATTTAACACACATATACGTTTTCACACTTTATTTCATGACGAAATTATATTGCCATTAAACGACATTATTTAGGGATATATTTAAAATTTTAGAAAATAGCATGTTAGAGCAACCTGTACTTAAAGAACTGTCGCGCAGTGGTCATTTGCCGGGTTCACGGATCATAACATTGCATCATCGAAATTAAAACGAATAAGCAATACTATTGAAGGAAAGAAGATTTGTCGGCGAGCGGCCGGCGCAGGAGACACCTGCTCCTCTCCCGCACCCCGCCACACTGATATCGAAATATTTTTATAGTACTAGCTGAACCCGTGTCCTTGACACACTTGTTCATAGCAGTGCGCATAATTAGGTCGACTAATATTTTGGTGAATAATTCCAAAATTAAAAATTAATAATTAATATTGTTTTATTTATTAATTTTTGTGTAATTAGGTTATGGTACTGCGATAAAAACGCTTTGTTTTGGTTTTTTTCCAATTTAGTTGGTACATTTACATCTCTTGCGATACGGACGCTTTTATTTGTGTTATTAGTGCTTGTGTAAACCTGTGATCGTGATGGCAAATACACATCCGAACTACACAGCAGCTGAATATGCGGACATGATCCTAATTTACGGAGAATGTCATCAAAATGCCGCCCTTGCGATTAGAACATATCGCGAGAGATATGGCGATACAAGACAATGCCCTACTCATTCTCGCACTATTGTAGGAGCTCTTCAGCGCATCCGCGAAAACCGACCAGTGGATCCTAGGTATCAACGCCCTGATCGACCGCCTACACGACAATACCCAATCCATTTAACTGAAAATGTGATACAACACTTCGAAGAACAACCCAAAACTAGCCTTCGCCAGAGTGCTAGGCATTTTCAAGTCCATCACAGAACCGTCCATAGGATATTAAAGCGCGAAAAGTGGCACCCATTCAAGTTTAGAAAAGTACATACTCTGCTATCGCGTGATAAAATAATAAGAGTTAATTATTGTCAGTGGTTACTGAGAAAAATTGAAGAGGACAGTGACTTTCTTTCTCAAATTTGTTGGACTGATGAAAGCACGTTCACCAGAAACGGCATGTGGAACCAGCACAATCTGCACCACTGGGCACCTAAAAACCAAAATCCGCGCGTTTGGCGGGAGTCAGCCCATCAGTACAGATTTTCGGTAAATGTTTGGGCAGCTATTCATGGTGACAACATCATCGGACCCGTATTCATTGATGGGGCTTTGAACGGCGAAAGGTTTGTTAATCTATTAAATAATACGGTGTCAGAATACACAAACAACCTAAACGTCCATCGATACCAACGAATGTGGTATCAATTAGATGGCGCGCCTGCACACTCTGTAACAACAAAAACAAAAAGTGGCTAAATGACACGTTTGGTGCACAATGGATTGGTAGATTTGGACCTCGTAGGTGGCCAGCAAGATCGCCAGACCTCACGCCACTCGATTTTTTTTTCTGGGGGTGCATCAAAAACGATGTATACGCGGAGAACGTGGATTCGGTGGAACAATTACGCCATCGAATAATAAATGCGTTTGAAAAATTGAAGGAAATGGCTATAAGTGACAATTTATTATCAAATGTGCGAGAAAACATGAAACGCCGTTTAGTTCTTTGTATCTGCCAACAAGGTGGCCTTATTGAAAACAAGAAAATTTAAAATAAAGACAAATTAAAGCAGTGATTAGTGATAACAGTTAACAAATAGTAACACGAGAGTGTGATATGATACGTGTTTGACTAAGCATCTCCGCTGTAGGTACCACTTAGGACGCGCGCCGCTACGCCGGTAAGTTTCTTTGATAAACAAAACACTTTGCGCGGTTGCCAGCCCGCTAAACGCTGCGTTGCCGCTCCGAGTTAACGTAAACCAACTAGGTAAGTATTTTCATGAATGAATTTTTGCAAGGATGATTCCAATTTTAGTTACTTTTTTAATATTTAGTTTGTTTGAAAAAAATAATGTTTCAATTTACGAGTAATTTTAACTTTTTAATGGTCACTAGCCCTACCCGTGTATTAAATTAAAGTCGCCATTGTAGCCATACGTTGTATATATATTAGAGCGGACATTGGGTGCAATAATTAAATTGGTATTTTTTGAAGTAAACTCAAAACCTACCTTAAAGGCGCAAAACTAATTATTCAACAGCTCCTTAAAGCCCAATGGAGGGCATAATAAAGCAAAGTTAATATATATATATATATATATATATATATATGTATTTAAATCTCTTTGCTTTTCGATCAATTTAGTTTGTCGCTTGATTGTTACGAAAATGCGCTAAGTAATAAAATATCTTATCATCTATTAACGAGAAACATACATCGAATGATTTCAAAAGGAAGGATAGGCCCATCTAAATATTTTACTAATAACTTTTTCGTACAAGAAAAAGTAGCGCATCTGTCATAATACAAACGTCATATAACACGACTTAACGAGGGTCGGATTTCGTAGTATAATTATCCTAATTGTATCATTATTTCATAGTTTGTAGTACATAGTATCGTAGTAATACTAAGGGAAAATACCATAATTTTACATAAAGGTCGACTTGTATTATTATTGGGTCCTTTTAATTTTTACCCTACGATATCGAGAATTTCTGTATTGTACATGAGCACCGCGTTTTTTTAATAAAATAAGAATTAGCTCCCTTTTGATCAATGGGTGTTCGATCGATGCATTTATGTTGCACACTTTATACCACTATAATGAGGGGCTATCACGATAAAAAAAACTCTATACTCCAGAAGCAATCGATTTGAAAACAGAATTTCAAAATATTTTATGAATCAGATTTTCAGATTCAATTCAGCAGATATGGTTTCTTTTGTATACTTTTCGTTTTACCCTTATTGAATATAAAATATATTAGGTACCAATATTCAAAAATTAACTTACGCTAAGTTCTTTAGACAAAATAAAACAAAAATAAAAATAAAAATAAAACCATCCAAAAACGTAACGTATAGATAAACTAGACGTATGACTACAAAATCCCGGCACATGGGTAAAAAGGAACATGAAACGTCAAATGTGATATAATTTTTTTAAATAGTATAATTTTATTTTCCATCTATAATATTTTTTAAGGGACTGAATCCAACCCTGACCTAATCTTGGTAACGTAACTAAATTAACTGTAAAATAAAACTTTAAAAATGCGTTTATATAATAATTTAATTGAAACAGAATTAATATAAAGTTACTAACCGATGATACGATATCCCATGTTCCTTTTTAACCTTTGTATTGTAATTTTTGCATCATTTTACCACGCAACTAGACATATTTATGACAGGCAAATCCGTCCTGCGCGCGCACCACTGTCGACCGATTCATGTTGGCCCTAAACTGTTATTTACGGCCAGCGGACTGGTCCGTTTTAGTTGTTCAGTCGGTCTGGTCCTTACACCAGTAATATATAAGTCAATGCATACATCCAAATTTGTCCACGGCCTACAGATTTAATAACTTTGGATAATTTAGCTGTTGATGTCAAAGTTTTATCATTACTGCCAGTTATTACATTACGTCTATATACAATGTTTAATGCTGACTCTTCATTACACAGTACGAATGTAATTTTGAAACTGTGATATCTTCTAAAGTATTCATTTAAATGACATAACTCAAGGGATAATTTTAATTAAGATAAAATGCCCAAGGTAAGTCACATATTTATTAAGATGAAAACTGAATTAGAGAAAACGGACGTTTGATCAAGACTTTTTGAAGAACTACGATTCCTTAGTACATTATTTCGAGGTGTTATGGGTAGTCTTAAAATGTTGTATGTTAAGAACTGCTTTATTATTAAAAACAGTTCTCATCTGTACTCCGTTGTTTAATTGTCACTACAGAGGTATCTCTTCAAGTTTAGCCAGCAAAGTAAGCGCTCTAATATCGATTTTTGACGACTTAATTACAGTATGTTGAACATTTTCTACTATTCAAACTTAATTAGATTGTATTGTACATACCAACCTTCCATAAAACATCTCTAAATGACAGTGAAACACGTATTAAAATCCGTTGTTGGTTGTGTAGTTTAAAAGAAGTAAAGTATTGATTAAAACTACTTTTACGGATTTTATCGCGTTTTATTTATTTTATTTTTAATACCCGAGTTTGCGATCATATTCTAGATGGCCCCAACCATTATGTCAGATTTGATAGACCACAAATCCTCGCGAAAGAACATCGATTCCTACCAAGGATGATACGTGAGGCTATTGAAATTAAAAAACATCCTAATTTCAATAGAGAAGGAGGCTGGGTACATACCACTGCAAGACTTCAAAACACAGTTAGTTCATTCTGCGTAGATCGGACCAAAGACAATAATTAAAAAGCTGAAGGTACTCCGGGTTAACTTTGACATCGGGACGTCAGTCACCTCAGTCCCCCGTGACCATGGGTGCTGGAAAGCACCCGAAACGTCAGGTATTAAAAATAAAATAAATAAAACGCGATAAAATCCGTAAAAGTGGTTTTAATCAATGTATAGTGTTCGCGTAAATATAAGAACATAACATAAACACTCACGCCTGTCACCCAGAGGGGTAGGCAGAGACTACAGACTTCCATTTGGCACGATCCTGACACACCTCTCTCGCTGCCTTCACATCCATACACCTACGCATACATGCTCGTCGGTTAAGGGTACTCCTAATTTGGCCCGTTTTCAATAAATCGCCAATTTGGTCGATAAATTTTCGCCTAGGACGTCCCTTTCCGACTCTGCCATTCACTTCTGCAACATAAATTTTCTTTGTCACTCTTTCCTCATTCATTCTTTCCACATGACCAAACCACCGAAGCATTCCTTTCTTAATCCTGGTCACAACATTATCTTGCAAACCACACTCTTCTCTTTTTACACAATTTCTTACCCTGTCGTTCAGAGTCAGCCCTAACATACTCCTTAACGACCGGATTTCTACTGCGTTGATTCTACTCTCGTGCTTCTTCTGCCACACCCAACTTTCACTACCACACGTTAAAGTAGGGACCAACACAGCATTGTGAATTGCCATACGTGCCTTTTTCGACACATTTTGACTCTTCACAATAGAGTGTAGGGCCCCATTTACTCTATTTCCCGCATTCACTCGTCGTTCTATATCCTTATCATATCTCCCATCCCTGCTAAATACGCAGCCCAAATATACAAACTCATCTACTTGCTCGATCAACTCCCCTTCTATTCTTATTTCACAAATCGTTTTACTTTCTTCTCTTTCAAAAACCAATTTTCCAACCCTGATTGTACTTGTAACAAAATATCAAAAGTAGACAAAACAAAATATTTAGGAGTAATAATTGACCAGCGTCTATCCTGGCATGCACATCTTGAACTGATGATGACTAGGATGCGGAAACTTATATGGATTTTTAAAACTCTTAGACATATAACAGATAAGACCTTACTGTGTCAAATATATGTTTCATTAGCTCAATCCATTTTGACATACTGTATCCCAGTTTGGGGTGGGGCCACTAAAATGAAGTTCTTGGAACTAGAAAGAGTACAGAGATTATTATTTAAAGTGATGCACTTTAAGCCCTATAGATTCCCTACTAAAGAGCTATACACCCTATGTGACCACCTTTCGGTCAGGAAGCTGTATATCCTTAACTCTGTATTAAGATTGCACAAGACGCTGATATATAACCCCAAAAATTGTGATAGAAGAAGAGGACATGCTGTGGCACCAGTAGTACCCATGAAAACGAAATTTGCTAGGAGGCAATTTAGAAGTCAGTCTGCTCATCTCTATAACTATACTAATAAAAAACTTAACATATATGCAACGACCAAGCATAATGTGACAAAACAACTTACAGCGTGGTTAAAGACGATAGAGTATGAAGAAACTGAAAATTTATTGAAATAAATAGAAAAATTACACCCTAGCATAAATACTTTCCACAACACGCACACGCACACACACACACACACACACACACACACGCACACACACACACACACACACGCACACACACACACACACACACACACACACACACACACACACACACACACACACACACACACACACACACACACGAGCGCGCGCGCACACACACACACACACACACACGAGCGCGCGCGCACGCGCGCGACCGCACGCACTTGGTTTAATCTTTACATATGCGCAATCTTATAAGTATCCAAAATTGTTATGGAAGAGCGGGGTCCCCTACCACAGGTATTGATATACTTAAAAGGAGACCCTAGCCTAGTTAATGTATTTAAATTTAAGATACTGAATAAAGAATTTTTGAATTTTTTTGAATTTTGAATTTTTAAAAACCATAACCTTCGTCTTACTTGCGTTCACTTTCATACCCCTTTCTTTTAATGATCTGTTCATTAATGTAACCATCATTTACGACGACACAAGGATAACTTGATCATCGGCGTACAAAACGCATTTGACGGTTCACTCACCCATTCTTAATCCGCATTCTTCAACTTTCAAATTTTGCAAACAACTGTCCATAAATAGGTTGAACAGCCACGGGGAAGCCACACAGCCCTGTCTGACACCTTTATGGATGTCTAACCAGTCCGATTAGACCCCGTTGATCCTAACACAAGCACTAGAGTCCCTATAAAGAGACTCCAATGCCTGTATCAAGCCAGCGCTCAACCCAAATGAGTTCAGTGTTTGCCATAGCACATCCCTATCCACTCTGTCATAGGCCTTATCCAAGTCCATGAATGCACAAAAAACCTTTTGGTTTTTGGCCAAAAACTTCTCCGCGATCATGCGCATGGAAAAGATTTGATCTGTACGTCACATTCCCTTTCTAAATCCCGCTTGCACATCTCAAATTTTTCCATCGGTTTCTTTCATGACCCTTTCAATCAGTACCTTAGCATACAGTTTTCCCACAATGGTAAGAAGGCTGATGCCACGGTAGTTTTACAGTCCTGCTGCGACCCTTTTCCTTTAATATAAGAAATCAGAAGTAAAGTAGGTATAATTCGTTATTTTGAAAAATGGAAAACTACGTATTAATCTAATTTAATACTCTATTAATAAAAATAAAAGTACAATAATATAAATGAAGGAACTATACAGTTAATCGCCCCGTAAAATAAAAAGTGTCGTGCAAACTCTAACATCTCATTTCACACTCTGAGGGTTTGAATTTATCCAAATCTATCTTAGTTAATTAGCTACGTAATAAAATGAAACTAAGTTGTAATATTTCCATGCTTCTTCGTTCTGCGGTTTGAGCTTTGCGCTGGTATTATGAACCTAAAAGCGTGGTCTTACTCCGGTCGAGCCAACCATTCGTGCTACAACCATAATATACCTTCAGCATGGCTCTACCATGTAATATACAGAATACCTTTATGAGTTTCAGCTTAATCGCCCCGTAAAATTAAAAGGTTCATACAAAATATAACACTCTATTTCATCCCCATAGAGATTGAATTTTCCTAAATCATTTCTTAGTGGACGCCTCCGTTATAAAAGGCAGCTACTGTAAAAATTTTATTTATATATATGTATATCACAGGCGGCATATATATGTATATATATATATATATATATATATATATATATATATATATATATATATATATATATATATTATCTTTGCTTTATTATGCCCTCCATTGAGCTGTAAGGAGCTGTTGAATAATTAGTTTTGCACCTTTAAAGTAGGTTTTGAGTTTAGTTCAAATAGGGCCCCAATTTCATTATTGCCCCGGGGCCCTTGGGTGCATAACTACGCCACTGCTTACTCGTACAGTCTAACGTGTACACCTATGTAAGCGCGGCGCACGGGTGCAGGCGATGGCTGGACCACTGTTGTCTCAAACTCGGCCTGGCAAACCGTTGTCGAAGTTGAGGTTAAAGAAGACGTCTTTCTGTCTGATCACTTATCCTTAATAGTTAAATGTGACCTAAGGATTGTTAGGCCTAAATTCATAACACGCGACTTACATCCTAGCTCAGTAATATGGGGGGAAAGAGATCAAAAACAAATATCTATTTTTTTTAATAATAATAATAATTTATTAAAAACTTTAACTTGTAGTACATATAAAAAATTTACATGAGATACATTACAAAAATACTAGTGAGGGTGACGTTCTGTTCTCCTTGCTAGACTAAGAAATTGAGCAAGTCATGGCCCGAAGGGCCGTAGTGGAGGAGGCATGCTCCGAGCTTATGGCCTCGGGAGCGGAAGTCCTAGAGCCTCCTGCCTCGCGACTATGAGCAATTTTTTGCTCTCACGGATGACCTGATTGAGGTGGGGGCCATGCAAGCTAGTGACGCGCGTGAGGCTCGGCTGAGTGGCCTGCTCGAGTCCCCTCGGAAGCAGCCTACTCAGCCGGAGCTGTTGGGACGACTTCCAACTCTGGACCTGTCAAGGTTCTCCGGGGTCCTCTCCGAATGGTTAACGTTTGTGGGACTTTTTGATAGCCTAGTGGACGCCCGGAGGGATTTAACACCAAGCCAGAAGATGGCGTATCTCCTGGCCTCACTGGAGAGAGAGGCCCTAGGCGTCGTCGGCCATTTGAAATTGTCGGACGACGCCTACCAGACCGCTCGGGACCTCCTTGCCGGAAGGTATGCCAACGTACGGCGAATTGCGGACGAGCACTTCAAGCTCCTGTTGAACCTCCCGCTGCTAAAGGACTGGGCCAGACTACGACTGGACCTCGTAAATCCGGTCTTGGTGGCCTGCAATTCATTGAGACGGCTGGATTTGCCGGTGGACGAATGGTCCTTTTTGTTGCTCCATATTGTGCTGTCAAGCCTGCCTCTCGATCTTCCGCTCCATTTTGAGGAGAGGTACGGCGGAGACGGCGCCTCCTATATTCCTCCCTTCAGGGATCTCCTGCGGTTCTTGGAGGAGCAGTGCCGGCAGATCGAAAACGCAGCGGGCACCGTTGAAGACCTACGGACTGCCAACCGAACCGTGCCCAGGGAGAGGCGGAACCCCCCGGGCAAGTCGTCGTCAACCCCCCTCAGATCGAGTGGTGCTCCTGCGGGAGGGCGTCACTCTCTACCTTCTTATAGTGGCCCAGGGGCCAGGGAGGCGCCCCAATACTCATATTGTAAAGCAGCCGAACACCGGGTGACGTCGTGCCCTAAATTATTAGGCAAGCCTGTCCCAGCGAGACGAACCATCACCAGGGAGCGCCGCTGGTGCTACTCATGTTTAGAAAGGCACCTCCAACGAGACTGCCCGCACCAGCGGCCCTGTCCGCACTGCCAGGGCAACCACCACGCCGTTTGTGCCTAGGTGCGAACGGCGCTTCCTCTCAGGGCTCTGCCGGGCCCTAATCCCCCACGGGCGGGGGCGCCCGGCCACGAGCCCTGACAGACGACGCTCGTCGCTCTCCTGCCGACAACCCTGCCCCTGGTTTTGGAGAGGGTTCCTCCTACGACCAGTCGGGGGTCGTTCCCCCAGGGGCGGGGGGTTCGTCACCCCCACTCAGCGGGTTGAGAGGGACTTTACGGCCACTCAGCGGTCAGCGAGACCCTTCTCACCCCCGTTAGCTGAGAGGCCGCGACTGGAATACCATCCCCCCCCCCTTTTGGTCGGTACCGGTACTACGGGGTCCCTGCAACCTCGAATCTGTCCAGGGCCTCAAGGTCAAGGTTCCCAGAAGCTCCCCAGGTCGGCCCGTTCTGCGATTTCCACCCACGGGTCAGTGAGATGCCGCCAGAATGCCGCTTTCCGGACCCCCAGCTTGAGTGCCGGTCCGACGGTGGCAGCTCCAGCTAGGAAGCTGCATCCCTAGCTCCCACCACGGCCGCCTTCACTGATCTTTTAAGCCGTCCACAGTCCACTTGTCAAACTGTTCTGTTGCCGACGGCCTCAGTGAAGGTGTACAACCCGAGTGGCGACTGTTTAACCGTTCGCGCTCTATTGGATTCAGGTTCACAACGCTGTGTGGCCTCCACTCGGTTGGTGGGAAGACTGGGGATCCCCTGGAGCTCTAAATCATGTCCAATGGTAGGTATTGGAGGTGCAGAGCCTCCTGCTCCTAGGGGACAAGCAAAGCTGGTGTTTGGCCCTGCAAGCGAACACCTCCATATCTTAGTTAAGGTAAATGTCCTCGATGACATTGTAGGCTTTCTCCCTAATGTCCGTATAAATGACAGCATGGTTTGTTGTGCGTCGGGCTTGAGACCGGCAGATCCTCAATGGTCTCAACCTGGGCCTATAGATTTGTTGCTGGGGGCCGACTGCTGGGGTTCATCCTTTTAGGCGAGATACGAGCCTTACAGCCCGATGGCTTGTCAGCCATGTCCACCGTATTTGGGCATAGTTTCTTTGGACCGGTTCTGTGGTCTCCACCGCGTCAGACGGCCGACCCGCTCTTTGTGGCGGGCGTGTCTCTTTTGGACGTCGTCCAGCGGTTCTGGGAAATTGAGGAGCCACCATACGCGCCTCGAGTCAACCCTCTGGACCGTGAGTGCGAGTTGTTCTACCAGAACAATACCGGTCGCTGTGTCGACGGTCGCTTTGTCACCCGCTTACCCTTTCTTGACTCACGGCCCCCTTTAGGCCAATCTCGTACCCTGGCCGAAAAGAGGTTGCTTTCTATGGAGCGCCGTATGCAGCGCGACCCAGCCTTTCGCGACAAGTATGTCGAGTTCATGCGCGAATATCAAGAGCTGGTTCACATGTCACCGTCTCACTTCGACTGGCGGTCACAGGAGCACTACTTCCTCGAGGTCCCCTGGGAGTAAGATTCGGGTAGTTTTTGACGGCTCCGCCCCTTCGTCAAATGGGGTGTCCCTGAACCAGTGTCTCCACTCTGGTCCTAAATTGATCAAGGACATATCCGACATTTTGACTCACTTCCGTCGGCATCAAGTTGTTTTTGTAGCCGAAATTCGGATGATGTTTCGTTCAATCAGTGGTCCATCGTGATGACTGTCGATATCAGCTGATACTGTGGCGCGAGCAGCCCAGCGATCCGATACAAGTGTTTGAGTTGAATACCACTACTTATGGACTCCGGTCTAGCCCGTATGTCGCCATGCGGACCCTCCTCGAACTCGCCGAGAGAGAGCGCCTAAGATACGCTCGGGGGGCTTCTATTTTGGAGACTTCGGTCTACATGGACGATATTTGCACGGGTGCCTCCACCGTCGAGGAGGCTCTTGTATTGCGAGACGAATTGATTGCCATCCTGAAGTCAGGAGGTTATGAGCTGCGAAAATGGTTGTCGAACTCCCCTCATATTTTGAAGGACCTCCCAGGAGAGGATCAACAAGACCCTCATCTATTCGAGCACCCCGACAATCCTAATTTGTTGACTGTGCTTGGCATTCAATATCAGCCTGTTCAGGATACCTTCACGTATCGAGTCAAACCGATCCCCCTCCTAAATCATGGACCAAGCGCTCTGTATTGTCAACTGTATCTCGCACCTTCGATCCTAATGGATTCAATTCAATTCAATTTAATTTATTTGCTATTCTTGTTGTACATTTGGTCTTATATTTAAAAAAATGTTCAAAACAGGAACCCTGCAAGGCACTGCAAATATAGGCAATTATTAATATTATTATTACATTCACATTATAGTATTATAAAATTATCATTTAATGAATATTTACAATTAACTTAAATATAAATTGGATCATATTATATTATTTATTTGTTCCAATTTCCTATTTCCTACTCAATCACTAAAAACTCCGGTCATTTTTTTGGCTAAGTGCTTTCTTCAAAAACTCTGGATATCCGGGTTGGGCTGGGACGTCCCTATAAGCGGTGCTCTCTTGCGAGAGTGGCTCTCAATTGTGTCCTCCCTTCCAGACATCAACCGGGTCTCCATGCCAAGGTGCCTTCTCCCTCCAGGGAAATGCAGGGCTACCCTGAACGGATTTTGCGACGCCTCTGAGAAGGGCTATGCTGCTGTTGTATATTTGCGGACTGTGAGCTCTTCTGGCCATACTTCCGTCCATCTCGTACTTGCTAAAAGCAAGGTGGCTCCCATTAGGTCCCGCTTAATTATCCCTAAATTGGAACTGTCTGGAGCTGCTCTTCTCACGCGACTCCTCAACCACGTTCACTCTTCTATGAAATCGTTAATCGACATTACGGACGTCTACGCTTAGTCGGACAGTGAGATAGTAATTTGTTGGCTCCGAGCGGCACCTCACAATCTTGAGGTCTTCGTGTCAAACTGCGTGTCTCAAATCCAGAACTCTGGCACTCTTCTAACTTGGAGACATGTCCTTGGGGAGTTGAATCCCGCAGACCGTGCTTCTCGCGGCTGTGAAGCCCCCTCCTTAGTTAATCACCCGCTGTGGTGGGGGCCCAGTTGGTTAACTGAGTCTCAGTCGTTCTGGCCCCAGAATAAATACTCTGAACCGAATGAATTGCCTGGCCTACGAGCCCGAGTAGGAGTGGTCAAGGATAAGCCTACTCGGGATCTCTCCCTGCTAGAACGGTACAGCTCTCTCGATAAACTCTTGGGAGTGACTGCTTGGTTGCGTCGATTTGTCCGCAATTCGAGAGACCCATCCAACCGAATATCTGATTCCACCTTGTCCCCTAGCGAGCGGCGCAAAGCCTTGATGCATTGGACCCGTATGACGCAAGCGGAGAATTTTGAACTCGTGATTGATACCTTGAAGCGGGGCTTCGTTGTCAGGGCGCGCTGGCCCGCCTGAACCTCTTCCTGGATGACGCGTGGATGCTGCGCGTTGGCGGACGTTTGAAAAATTCTCAACTGCCGTATGGGGCTCGACACCCTTGACTGCTCCCCAAGGACGGCGCCTTTGTTCGGTTGCTGGTAACTCACCACCATGTTCAGAATGCCCACGCTGGGTGCAACGCTCTTTCGGCTATTTTGCAGAGGGAGTTTTGGATTTTGGCTGGCCGACGCACCATTCGGAGCGTCATCTTTAAGTGCACATCTTGTTATAAATTGGAGGCCACCATATCACAGCCGATGATGGGTGACTTACCACCCGACCGCGTCAGGGCCATCCGACCATTCGCTGGAGTCGGAACCGACTTTTTGCTGGCCCCTTCCTCGTTAAGTCCTCCAACCTTCGTAATGCGCGTTCGCATAAGGCCTATCTGTGCGTTTTCGTGTGTCTCTCCACTAAGGCCGTTCACTTAGAACTTGTAAGTGCCCTTAGCACTGAAGCCTTTTTGGCCACGCTGGGCCGCTTCGTATCGCGTCGCGGTTTACCGGACATGATCCGGTCGGATTGCGGAACGAATTATAAGGGCACTGATAGATATTTGAAGGAGGTCATTGAATTTCTGTCCAGCAACAGGACTTATTTAGCTACTGCGATGTCCAAGAAGGGCATCCAGTGGAAATTCGACCCGCCGGCTTGCCCACACCGGGGCGGTATTTTTGAGGCGGTGGTTAAGGTTGCAAAAACGCATCTCCGTTGCGTTATTGGCGAAACTATTTTGACATTTGAAGAGCTTGCCACTGTATTCTGTAAAATTGAAGCGGTCCTCAACTCTCGGCCCCTCTGTCCTCTCTCATCCGATCCGAATGATTTGGAGGTTCTAACCCCGGGCCACTTCCTGATTGGCCAGCTGCTTAACACCCTGCCCGAGTACCCCTTCAGGGAAATAAGCTCTTCGCGGTTGAACAGATTTGACCTGCTGCAACAAATGACTCAGAGTTTTTGGCACCGATGGTCTCTGGAGTACCTACATCTTTTGCAGCAGCGCGTTAAGTGGTTGACAAGACGGATCCCCCTCGGGTTGGAGACCTCGTGTGAGTTAAAGAACTTAACGCCTCGCCTTTGTATTGGCGCCGTGGGCGCATTGTTAAGTTGTCGTATGGACCGGATGGGGTGCCTAGGGTGGCCGAGGTTTTGGTTGGAGATTCGGTTTTGCAACGTGCCGTCGCGACCCTATCCCGTTTGCCAATTTATTCGTGGACATAGGTCCTCATGTCCGGGATGGGGGTTTGTTTAGGCCTAATTTTAACGTTTTGCAACCTGCGTCGGCGCGCGTTTTCGAGCGGGAAACCGGCCTGACGGCGGAGCCGAGGGGGGTCGGGCAGGTGCGGCAGACGGCCGCGCCGGCGAGTATCATCCTTCTTGGTTAGCTAGCAGTGGAGCTGTGTAGTCGCGCGTTTGTTAATATAATTGCCGCCTCGCAGCCCAGACGTTTATACTTCGCGAACCTTACGTTTTTTGCTACGTTGTCCTGTGATATAGTACTTGGACCAGCAGTCCGTGCGTTGTAACGCGTGTTTCGGTTAAATATTGTTGAATTGATTGGATCAACTTGAAGATAATTGACTTGACTTTAAATAATAAGTGGTAAACGAGCATGATTTCCTAGACTCTGAAGTATTTTCTGTGACTGCTTGCCCCTTCGAGGGATCTCATATTAGAATAGAGGTGAAGCCTTTGGATCTGCTGTTCTGCAACCAGCGGGGAAATCAGGTTATATAATATAACACGTACTGAGCATACCACAATCACACACATACTATTACACCTGAATCTTCCTATGGTTAACCCTACTTCGACGGAAAAGGTAAGTTTTGTTCTCTTCCTTGTTAGCCGATATATCTTAATATTCCACAGGTCGTTTGACCCTCACCTAGTCTACTCGTCGAGTGGAATTCCCGATGGGCCTGAGTTCCGAACGGCTATTGTCAGGGTAGCCTGGGGCAGTAACAGTATGTAACAAAAACCCTGTCGGTCGTTTCAGGGACGTAGTACACATAGGCATGGTAATTATGATAATGAACATTTTTTTGGTCGCTTTAAATGGGGTTTTTAGGTTTCTAATAAAATAACTTAAGAAATATTAAATTTCTAAAAATGTTATTTGCTTCTGAACTTACCGAAACGTGCCGACATAATATTATCTACGTCACAGAATAAATAATAGTCTACGGCCGATATGAGGTCACTGACATGGCCGACTCAAAGCAAGCCGCTAAGCGGCGCGTCCTTCCCCAAGGTTTTTGTGTAAATCTTTATATCTATCTAGACTCAGTTATTCTCAGAAAATTTTATTTTCAAAATAATAGAAATTATAATGAAATGGTTACTATTTCTACCCCAATACACATAGTATTTTTTATAGTATAAGGAGACAAACGAGCACACAGTCCACCTGATGTTAAGTGGTTGCTGTGGCCCATAGACATTTACATGTATCCTCGATTACGATTCAAAATGCAGATGCGTTGTCACCCGTGAGGACTAAGATGGAATGCCTCATTTCCAGTAAAAAGGTTCTCCGATTCTCTACACTCACCGTACGAAATACAGCAGCATTAAGCAACCATTTCACGCTGGTATTCTGTGAGAGCGTGGTCCTTCCCCGGTCGAGCCAACCCATTCGTGCTACAACTATACATCTAGTATCATTATGTATATTATAAGTATCGTTTGAATACTTATGTTATAAATTTCCACTTTTTTGCTAAATAGATCTACGAAAATATTTAAAAAGGTTATTTCATGCATAAAATATCGTGATTAATTCCAAATTTGCAACTATTTGTAGGAGAAATTTAGTATGTATTTTTCATATGAAATATTATTCGATAAAGAATTTATGTACTCGTAGTAGGTAGTAATTATTTTTTAAGTAAATTCATATTGTCGTTTATTGCTAGAATATAATAAACAAAACAAAATTAATAGGTAATATACGCGGCGTTTTGCGAGCTCTTTGAACTCAAAAGCCAATGCCGTTGATGGACTTAGGTACTAGGAAAAACCCAAAAAAACTCCACTCTTCGAGTGATAAAAAAAAGCGTCCACTATATGCCGATTAACTACTCGTAACTTTCATCCAATATCTATTATTTATTCTGTGCTAATATTTAGTAGTAATATGTAAAACATGGGAAGTTTTACGAACATAAAATTTTGTCACAATTCAGTGATCAAGAATAAAAATAAAAAAAAGGGTTGTTTATCATCGGTCGATAAAACATATAGGCCGGTGCCGCAAATTTGTGAGAGGCGGACATATTGAACAACATCTTCGTGGTCGTCGTATCTATTATTTATTCTGTGCTAATATTTAGTAGTAATATTTAAAAACATGGGAAGTTTTATAAACATAAAATTTTGTCACAATTCAGTGGTCAAGAATAGAAATATAAATAAGTATTGTTAATCGTCGGTCGATAAAAAATGCTAATTATTAGATTTTGAAAAACATAGCAGCATAATAGTTTAAGTATTTGTTATTGTGTGGATTTATAACACAATTTTTTAAATGTTTCTTGTTATAAAAATGTTTTAATGTATTTTTATTAATCCTAGCTATAATTTAATTTCCTAATAACACTTACGGACGCTGTCTGAAATAAATAAATAAATAATAACTATTATTAAAAAAATAACATAAAAAAATCACAAAATTTTTATCGATTTGGAAAATATCAAAATTATGTTATAGAGCACAATAGCTTTGCCACGTCTATGCAAACAAACAAGCATCAAGCACCAGTAGCGCGTTAGCACTGATATTGACGGTTGTGTTTTATATTGCGAAATTAATATTCCGCCGTGAGTGACTTGTGTGCGATGTCTTACTCAAACGAGGATTATTTTAATATGTTGATGTGTCTAGGGAAATGTAACTGCAATTATGCAGCAGCACGAAGACTTTACGGAACCGTATACGCGTTTGGAGAGCCCTCAAAGATTATGGCAGCACCCATATCATTATCGTCGAGTTCAGTGTCTTCTTCCCAACGACTACGAGCCGAGAATGAATTACTGTAGATGGTTACTTGATAAGGTTGAAGGAGATTCTGAGTTTTTGAACCGCGTACTTTTTACGGATGAATGCTCTTATGTAAGAACAGGTGTATTTAATGCTCATAATGAACACGTATGGTCTACGACAAATTCGCATTCGTATAAACCAAGCCACTTTCAACACCGATGGAAAATCAATGTGTGGGCGGGAATTATAGGTGACAAAATTATTGGTCCGTATTTCCTAGACTACACAATGAGCGGTGAAAACTACGGACGTTTTATGCGAGAAGAACTAAGCAATGAACTTGACAAAATAAATTTAGACCTCGTTCGTCACATGTGGTTTCAACACGATGGTGCTCCACCGCATTTCTCCCGTTGTGTAAGTTTTTTGGATACTGAGTTCGGTGAAAGATGGATTGGCCGCCGTGGACCGGTCAACTGGCCGGCACGATCACCTGATCTCACACCTTTAGATTTTTATCTCTGGGGTACAATTAAGCAGACTGTATTCCAAAAAACATGCGATACCGAGGCAGAAATGCGTATGCGTATAGTCGCAGCCTTTGAAAAAATAAAGTCTGAAATGTCTGTTATGCAACGCGTGCGTTCGGACATTATAAGTCGGTGTCACAAATGTATAGAGGTACAAGGTGGACATACTGAACAACATCTTCGTGCTCGTCAAGTAGATATAGTGATAAATTAGTGTTTGACTATAACAGCTGTGATGTGACGAGGTCACGACCTCAGTGTGCAGTTAGTGTAGGTAAGACGCGCGCGCCCCGTCTTTGATGTACGTCACCGCCGGCCGCCACCCGCCACTGTCGATAATTCCAGGCAGAGGTAATCAATCCACATAAAATTTACAAATATTATTTAATTAAAATTTAATTTGATTATTTTTATGTCGAGTTTTCTGAAGTAAAGTTATTTCTATACGTTTAAATACTGATTCTGATAACGCACTTAACGGGAACCACAGGGGTTTTGTTACATATTGTATAGAACCTTACGATATTGTAACATCACTGTATGTAGTATAAACAATTGTCTTACATTAAGAACGTTGTGATCTTTGTAGAGCTGAATTGTCGGATATAATATGGATCGTAAGGCCTTAATCTTTAAAATTGATCTGTGTGCGATTTCTAAAGGTTTCAAGATAGTTTTTGCGGCACCACCCCAACATGAAATGCAGTAAGTTATGATAGAAAGGCAAAGTGCAAAATAAACGTTGCGTATAATACTCTCATTAGTGACGTGACGAAGTGATTTGAAAATAAAGATTAATTTACGGACTCTGCTGGTTAAATCTTCAATGTGGGCTTTAAAATTTGGGTTTTATCCAGAGTTATGCCCTATGCAATTTCTTGAAGTTCAGTCCAAGTATCTGCAAAGAAGGAAAGGGCGGTGTCATCATCATATGAAACTATCTTAGAATTAATGACTTTAATATTACAGAGGTCGTTAATGAATATCAAGAAGAGAGTAGATCAGAGTATACTACCCTGAGGCACACCGTAAGATATAGAAAGTTTATAACTTGTGATAGTTGCCTATCTTTACTCTTTGAGTCCGGTCTGAAAGGTAGCTACGGAAAAAATCAAGTTGAGAACCCCTGATACCTATATTTTCTAGTTTTAATAAGAGAGTATTGATGAGAACCGTATTAAAAGCCTTAGTTAAGTCTAAGAATATTGTAAGGACTTTTTTGTTGTCGTTAAGCTTACTTACAAATAAGCACGTACATACCCATAAGTACGTACTTATTCAAAAGATAAAACTTTATTTTCAATATTATATAAGAAATTTATTTTTACTTTTGCGGGCCGGCCCAAAAGTGACGCATCTCTGACTGCCATTGTCACGTTTCTTTTAGAACGAACTGACGTAACGCGCGTTTTGTTTATTTTAAAGGGATGAATTTGCAAAAGCTCAATATGGTGATTATATTGCTTCAAATATTTTTTTATTATGAAACTGTTATTAAATTTAACGCAGCAAGCGTTACTTACCATAAATTGAAATATAAAATATAACACATTTTTCGCGATGTACCGTAAGATTTTACGATGTTTATAGGAACCACAGACAATATTATTTAAGAAACAAAAAATATGTGCTGACCTAGAAGTGTGAATAATATTGTTACGCGCTCAAGTCGACGACACAACTAGCGCCATCTAGTGTCAGGAACGAGAGCGAGGGGAGCTTTGCAGAAAATGACATCACAAATCTCTCAACCGACAGCGCCTAGTCGAAACTCGAACGCTCGGTACCTTGCGCGTGTTTACTTGAACATTCTGGATATTTTGCTAATTTATATAAATAGGCGCTGTAAGATGCGATCGAGCAGAGTTGAACTCGGCGACACAAGCGAAGCTTCGAAGCGGAATTAAGTGAATTAGTGTGTTTAATTATTAGTGTTTTTAACTTTAATTTGTGTAAAGTAAATTAAAGTGTTAATTTAGGTAATTTATCGGCAATTTTTATTGTCACGAACCTCAAGCTCGTAACAATATCAATATTTAAATATTGTTATCACATCTAAATTGAGATTTTGTAATTTACGCCTTTTGACACTCGGCTCATCTCTGAGGTCATCGTCAGTTTTTCTCAATCGATTTGGCATCCTCAATTGCCGAGAGTGCTGGCCCTGTTCTTCTCAATGTGCATAAATCACTCTTATTTACAACGTGACCTTATAAAGACCATCGTAGTGCCCATTGTTAACGACAGGACCGCTGAAATCTCGAGCAGGGGGAACTACCGCCCTATATTGCTTGCAACAACAAGCTAAGGTGTTGGACAGTGTGTTTGACTCGGAATTAGAAAAATATGCAAACATACATGACGCTCAGTTCTGGTTCCGACCTGGACTTTCTACTGAAAGCGCAATCCTAAGCCTAAAACACACTGTCCAATACTACACAGATGGCAAGACGCCGTTGTACGCCTGTTTTCTTGACCTCTCCTCCAAGGCTTTTGACCTTGTGTCTATGAGGTACTTTCAAAGGCAGAAAGTTGACGGGAATGGGTGTGCCGGCTGAGTTGCTGGAAATGTTTAGGTTTTGGTATTCCAACCAAACCTACTTAGTAAAGTGGGTTGATTCTCTGTCGGAAGGATACGTGTTGGAGTGTGGGGTTAAACAGGGGGGGTTGACGTCTCCCAAGCTCTTCAACATGTTTAAATATATATGATTGACTGTCTCGGCACAGGGTTTTCCTTTTTTCACTAAACTAAAGCAAACAATGTTTTACCCTTGTTATTAATTATTATTATTACTTGTACTACTAACACACATATGAATTTTAAATTATCTGAAATAAACAAAAAAAAATTATTTGGATATTGTGCTTTAGATAATCAAGTGTATTAAGGTGGCAACACTGTTGTTACCGTAGTCTTTAATTCTTGGTAATATATGATCTATAGGTGGAAGACTGAAGATTTTCTAGAACGTGGTAGAGCCCTGCTGCAGTTATATTAGTAGTATAGTTGTAGTACGAATGGGTCGGCTGGACCGGCAAGGATCACGCTCTCACAGAATACCAGCGTGAAATAGTAGCTTAATGCTGCTGTGTTTCCTATGGTGAGTGTAGAGAACCGGAGACAGTTTTACTGGAAACGAGGCATTCCATCTTAGTCCTTACGGATGACAACGCATCTGCATTTTGATTTGTAATCGAGGATGGATGTAGATGTCTATGGGCCGCAGCAACCACTTACCATCGGGTGGACTGTGTATTAGTTTGTCACTCTATACTAAAAAAACTGTAATAATGTAATTTGTTGTAACCACTTTTGTAACATTAAATATAATAAATAATATAAAGTGAACAGTCTCGATTATTACTGAAGCCACACATGACACACACATTAATGAAAAAATGATTATTTTAAAGTACTTATTGAAAGTGATTTATTAATTTACCACTGGTTCGCAAAAATACCTGTCCTGAGAAGAACCAACAAGAAACCGTGCGGGACGTTTTTTAAACAACAATAAATTTATTTTGTTACAATGTTTGAATGAATTTTTATAGAACCAGCATGGTGGCGATCACCTCATTCCCAGGGGTTATTTTCCTATAATAATAAGTTTTTACATACTATATTAGGAACTGTTCATTGTCTCGTATTAAATAAGTTGATGTTAAAAAAAATTGAAATAATGTTCCAATTAAGACAGTAGGATTATTTTTTTCTCAGTTATCTGTTTCTACCTGTAATTTTTTGGGAATTACTGCATTAAAAAATAGGCGATATTTATTTTATTTAATTTAAGCTCGTTCTCGTTTTCGGCTTCTTCAGGAACACAAACCATCTTCAGATTTTTATACCAAGACTCCAATTCTTCTGCTATTTTTTAATCAAATTTAGTAAACCCTTTTTTTGCTTCTAATATGATTTGATTTGATGATTCTTCATACATTTTTTTAACTCAGTTGGAAGTTCATCCTGTTCCTTTCTTTTTGTTCGTGTAGCTCTAGTTTTACTTCTTTACCGGTAACGTCAAAGTAATTAATCTTTGTTATGAATAATCTTAGAAGCAAGATCTTTTAAATCATAAAACACATGATATTTAGGTAAATTCTTTTGTTTTTTTATGGCTCCTTGACTACCTTCCTCTGTTGAATAGTATTTATTTTCCTACAACTTGCACGTTCGCATATTGAAATCCAGTCTTGCATTGAACATACTGATGTTTCTTTTGTGATTCCATGTATGTACCTATGTCCGGATTCTAAAACTCTACAATCTGTAAATGTTCAATATTCTAAACAGCTCACAAAATAATTGCTGCCACATATTGATTTTTATTTTGACCTGAGCAACTACCAGGCTCCAGCCAACTAAAAGTTTCAATAATTTAACCACTCTATAAAAAAGCAATGCATGTATATATATATATATATATATATATATATATATATATATATATATATATATATATATATATATATATATATATATATATATATATATATATATATACCCTGTGGTTCCCGTTAAGTGCGTTATCAGAATCAGTATTCAAACGTATAGAAATAACTTTACTTCAGAAAACTCGACATAAAAATAATCAAATTAAATTTTAATTAAATAATATTTGTAAATTTTATGTGGATTGATTACCTCTTTAGAAATAGAAATAGAAACTTTTTTATTCAATGTAGATTATAAAAATACTTATTGAAAGTCACTTTTTTAATTTACCACTGGTTCGCAAAAAAAACCTCTGTCCTGGGAAGAACCAGCAAGAAACCCAGCGGGACTATTTTTTTAAAAAATAGCTTACAATCATGTTTACAATCAACAACACAAGACAAATTAGAAATAGCTTGGTAGCGATCACCCTTCCCAGGGGTTATTATCATCTATAAATTCTTTAATATTATAATAACCCTTTTTATACAAACTTAGTTTAATAACATTTTTGAACAAATTAGAAATAGCTTGGTAGCGATCACCCGTCCCAGGGGTTATTATCATCTATAAATTCTTTAATATTATAATAACCCTTTTTATACAAACTTAGTTTAATAACATTTTTGAACTTTGTGTATGACAAATTTTGTATATTTTCTGGGATTTTGTTGTAGTCGAGTAACTGGTACTACCAGCTTGTGTCTGCTCCTAGTATTTACAGAATGAATATCACTTATTTTCGCAAAACTACTTTTATTTTTGTGTATGTACATTACATTTTCATAAATGTATTGAGAGGCCAGAGTTAATATATTAATTGCCTTAAATTTTTGTCTCAGTGACTCTTTTGGTTTTAAATTATATATTGCTCTAAGGGCCCTCTTCTGTAAAATAAATATAATTTCAGCGTCAGTCGCATGTCCCCATAGCAAAATACCATACGACATAATGCTATGGAAATAACTAAAGTAAACTATTCTAGCTGTTTCAACACTGGTAAGAGTTCTAATCTTTTTTACAGCATATGCACTAAGTCTGCTAGCTAGTTTTGATATATGGGGGAGCCATTGAAGCTTTGCGTCCAGTGTAATTCCAAGAAAAATGGTGGTATCAACAAGACTCATTTCCTCCCCATTTAAAATTTCATTAGTATTGACATGTTTAACATTAGGAGTTACAAATTTCATACATTTAGTTTTAGTTCCATTCAAATGCAAATTATTAACATTAAACCAATTGACTAACTTAGCTGTAGCATTATTTACTTCGTCGTAATTTAATAACTGTCGTTTTAATTTGAAAATTAACGGAGTATCATCAGCAAATAATACTATATCATGGTTATCCCCTACTATGTAAGGTAAGTCATTAATATATACAAGAAACAGAAAGGGGCCGAGAATTGAGCCCTGAGGCACGCCCATTTGTACAATCGACCCGGAAGAACTCATACTATTAATAACAACTTTTTGTGTTCTGTCACTTAAATATGAAATAATTAATTTAAGAGCATCGTTTCTTACACCGTAGTGTTGAAGTTTCCTGATTAATGTTTCATGGTGAACACAATCGAAGGCTTTGGATAGGTCACAGAACACACCCAAAGCATCCTGTGAATTCTCCCATGCATTAAATATATATTTAATCAGCTCAACACCAGCATCAGTTGTCGAGCCATACCCTTGTGAAACCAAATTGATTTTTATGAAGTTATTTATTTACATTAAAAAAATTAACAACTGATCAAGAATAATTTTTTTAAAAATTTTACTAAGTGTTGGCAGTACAGAAATAGGTCTAAAATTAGCGGGGTCCAATGTACTACCAGATATAAATAAAGGTATTACTTTACTATGCTTCATTAAAGCAGGAAACACACCAGATTTGATACTACTATTAAAAATAATAGATAGTTGAGGTGCGATTGTAACTTTAACAGAAATCCCCCACAAATTTCTTCATTAGGTTCTCTTAATATCAATAGACTTAAAATATTTTACAATATCTTTTGATGAAACTTTATGAAATATAAAATTCTTTGTACACACATTTACATGTTGTTTAAGTAATGATTCGGCGACGGTAGGAGAAGAATTCAGTGACTTAGTGGCTAAGATCGGAATATCAGTAAAATATTTCTCAAAAACCATTGCAACGTCCTGATCAGATTTAGTTAATTTATTGTTAAAACTTAACTGGTAGTTTGAATTGCGAGAGTTGACCTTACCAGTTTCACTATTAATTATACTCCATGTCAATTTAATTTTATTAGAAGCAGTCTTTATTTTGTTGCTTAAATACAGTGACTTGGCTAAGGAGCACACTCTTTTAAATATTTTGGAATATTTTTTTACATATTCCCTAAATTCGACGCTAGGATTATATGACCTTTCATTGTAAAGTTCATATAACCTTTGTCTACTCTTATGGACTCCTACTGTCGCCCATTCATTAAATGCTTTACGATTATTCAAGGAGAATGTTTTAGAAGTAAAAGTATTATTAAATTCATTGCAAATGAGCTTAAATAATGTTGCATACAAAAAATTTGGATTATTTTGGTATGAAAGTAATGGAAGTTTTTTTACTTTGTTACTTCTAAACTTCTCCAAGCGATGCGCATTTACTGGAACAAATACTACTTTTTTATCTACTACAACCAGCCTGAAATTATCAGCGGCGGGTGGCGGCCGGCGGTGGGGTACATCAAAGAAGGGGCGCGCGCGCGCGCGTCTTACCTACACTAACTGCACACTGAGGTCGTGACCTCGTCACATCACAGCTGTTATAGTCAAACACTAATTTATCACTATGTCTACTTGACGAGCACGAAGATGTTGTTCAATACGTCAACCTCTCACACATTTGCGGCACCGGCTTATGTGTTTTATCGACCGACGATAAACAACCCTTATTTTTATTTTTGATCACTGAATTGTGACAAAATTTTATGTTCATAAAACTTTATGAACATAAAATTTTATAATATTTAGTAGTAATATTTAAAAAATGTCCCATGTTTTAAATATTACTACTAAATATTAGCACAGAATAAATAATAGATATTGGATCAAAATTAGTTAATCGGCATATAGTGGACGCTTCTTTTTATCACTCGAAGAGTGGAGTTTTTTGGGTTTTTCCTAGTACCTAAGACCTTCGTCGGCTTTCACTTTCGAGTTCAAAGAGCGCGCAAAACGCCGCGTATATTACCTATAATTTTGTTTTATTCATTATATTCTAGCAATAAACGACAATATGAATTTATTAAAAAAAATAATTACTACCTACTACATAAATTCTTTGTCGAATAATATTTCATATTGTGACGGCCCAATATTATTATTAATAATTAAATTCAATATAAAGGGACGTCAAAAATAGTCTTAAAATATATATATTAAGCAATAAAATTACATTAATAAGTAAGCATAAAATTAATATAAATACATTTCAGATATTAGACCAATACCATGGTAAATTAAAGGCAAATATTGGCTTTCATAATAAAAATAATAATAAATTTATTATAAAAACTTGTAAAAATATTTAAAACATGATAAACAATAGAAATACAAGTCGAAAATATTATAAAAATAAAGATAAATAACGTTTATAAGATAATTAGAAAATTTGTTAAAAATTGTCT
Organism: Parnassius smintheus behrii; assembly: GCA_036936625.1. Taxonomy (NCBI): domain Eukaryota; kingdom Metazoa; phylum Arthropoda; class Insecta; order Lepidoptera; family Papilionidae; genus Parnassius; species Parnassius smintheus. Next base: position 408,403 of record JAUPFT010000019.1, read on the forward strand.
AAGTTGTGGAAGGAGTTCATGTATAAAAGAAAATTTTCCTAAGTTATGGAAGGTGTTATGTACAGATTATTTATTGACAGGCCTGTTGGTCTAGTGGTTAGTGACACTGACTGCTATGCCGGAGGTCGTGGGTTCGATTCCCACTCAGGACAAATGTTTGTGTGATGAGCACAATCAGTTGTTCTGTGTCTGGGTGTAATTTATCTATAATATTTATGTATTTAGAAATATGGAATATTATGGTGGTGGTGGAATATTATTAAAAAAAAAGAAAACAGATGTCTTGTATGGAGGAGCTGCCGGAGATAAATTCCTGCAGTTGTACATATACCGGGTGGCCCATAAGTCCCTTGAAATGTAAAAAAATAATAAAAAAAAACTAATGACATTATGAAAAAGGTTTTTATTTTGTCATAATCCTTATAAAATGGAAATTATTTTTTGAAAATTACATCATCTAAATGTAATCCGTTACGATCGCGGCACTCCGACGTAAGCGACGTTTAAAATTATCCATCACTGCGCGGCAAGTAAGCTCTGTAATGTTTGCCATTTCTCTTTGGATATTTTCTTTCAGGACGTCAATTGTCCGTGGGTTGGTTTCGTACACTTTAGTCTTAAGATAACCCCATAAGAAAAAGTCCATTGGGGTCAGATCTGGACTACGTGGTGGCCAAGGAATATCTCCTCTTCGAGAGATCACTTTATTAGGGAAAAGTTGACGGACGACCGGCATAGCGACGTTAGAGGTATGGGCAGTTGCTCCATCTTGTTGAAACCAGGTCCGCGTATTGAAGCCTGGAAAATTCTGCAACTCTGGTGTAAAAAAGTCCTGGATCGTAGCTACATACCGTTGTGAAGTAACAGTAAGCGCGCGGCCTCTGCCGTCCTCAAAAAAGTAAGGGCCTATAATGCCATGCGCTGACATAGCCGCCCAAACTGTCACTTTAGGGCTATGTAAGGGCTTTTGATGTTTGCGATTTGGATTTTCGCAACTCCAGTAGCGACAATTTTGCTTATTGACATGGCCGTTGACGTGAAAGTGAGCCTCATCAGAGAATAACACGTTATTAAAAGAAGTAAAGCGGTTCAACATTTCATTTGCGAAATTTAGTCTGTGGATAGTGTCAGTATCTTTTAATTCCTGTACTATCTGAATCTTGTACGGGTGAAGATATAAATCTTTCTTTAAAATTCGCTGTAACGACGTATCTGGGTAAGTTTAATGCACTGGAACGCTTACGAGTAGACTGGGTAGGATTTTCACGAATTGAGTGTTTCACTACATCGATGTTTTCTTCCGTCCGTGATGTCCTTGGTCGACCTGACCGTTGTTTATCCAACGTCGAACCACTCTCTTCGAACTTAATAACCCAGTTCTTAATCGTTTGAACACTTGAAATGTCTTTAAAGTTGCGTAAATTCTGATATTCTCGAAATTTACGCCGCGCAATGGCAGCCGAATCATTGTTTCGATAAAACTCGCGCACGCAAAATGCACGGTCCGCACCGGTGAAACGCTCCATTGCGACTGAATTCCCAGAAACCGTCGGTACTCCCCCCGCACCGCGCGCGCCACTCATGCGCGCCTTTTGTATTTTATTCGAAATTTACATTTCTAACGACTTATGGGCCACCTTGTATATGGGGTGGTCGGGAGCCCGACTGCCTGAAGTACTGTAGCACAATGACTAGTCCTATATTAGGGACTTATGATAATAAACTCAATGATACAAAAGCAATACTATAGAAGGTCTCCATGATGAATTTGCATTAAAATAGTAGGGTCGTGGGTTGGATCCCTATATATGAATGACTTATGAAAGTAAGGTCTATGATACAAAAGCAATACTATAGAAGGTCTCTATGATAAATATGCATTACAATAGTAGGGTCGTGGGTTGGAGCCCTATATATGAATAACCTATGAAAGTAAGGTCTATGATACAAAAGCAATACTATAGAAGGTCTCTATGATTAATATGCATTACAATAGTAGGGTCCTGGGTTCGAGCCCCATATATGAATGACTTATGAAAGTAAGGTCTATGATACAAAAGCAATACTATAGAAGGTCTCCACGATGAATTTGCATTACAATAGTAGGGTCGTGAGTTCGAATCCTATATATGAATGACTTATGAAAGTAAGATCTATGATACAAAAGCAATATTATAGGAGGTCTCCTTGATGCATAAGCATTGAATGGGGTGGTCGGGTGACCGGCTGCTCCTAGTACTGTAGCAAAATGACTAGTCCTTATTAGGGACTTGAAAAGGAATATGATGGTGGCGTGTATGCTGCTTGACGAGCAATTGGTCGGAGGTAAACTTGGACTCGCTCACCATCTTATCTGGTGCTCATCATCTTAGTGCTGGTGGTAAGCGGGTTTGTTGTAGTAATACGGCTTTCCCGTGGACATCGCACACCCATACCGTTTGTGGGCGGCGTAGTAGCGCATAGCGATGCGTCGTCTATATTTCGGATTGGGATGATGAGTGTGTTTGGTAGCACTTTTAAGTGTAACAGGCATACTCAACTTCATGTCTTAGTGTATTAGCGCTATGATACGTGGAGTTTTGTTCATTGGCGTCTTAGTAGCGTGCTACTATGATACGTTGGTGATATTTTTTATATAACAACAATAAAAACTTTGTTACCAAAGTCGATAGGGATCATGTGGGTGTGTTGTGAGGGGGCGCCATCCGTATGATAGTTGCATTGATGCTTACTGCTACTTGCGGTATTGCGTCTTGTGATGGATCTGCGGGTGTGCTGCGCCTGATTCGACGCACTCTTGTGGTTCTGGTCGATGGAGCTATACGGGTGGTGATGTCTGCTGGGATGTATGGGGGACCTTGGAATGGTGTAAGCCCGACGATAGTCGTATTGATGCTTGTTGCGTTCTGCAGCATTGCGTCGTTGTTTGGTGGGCCGCTCATTCTCAATGGCGCCCTCTGCGTCTTGGTTTGACTCACACCTAAGTAGCTTTGCCCAAGTCGGGTCCCTTCATTGCGGGGCTGCAGACTGTCTACCCTCCGCGATGTTTTATATAACAACACAATATTATATCTCTGTAACTTTCCCACCTTTGAATGATTGAAGGCAACTTGTTGGTGGGTGAGACAAACATGATCGAAAATGCATTTACTCAACGTCAGTGACACAAACCCATTCTGATGGCGAATTATATCTCTTATCTTATAACTGCCTTTTGGCTATATCTGCCGTTGTATTGGTTGGTGGAGCATATGTGTCGACCTCATTCGGGTGGTAGCTGGCGGGAGGATCTGAGGAGACTCTCAAGGCTGCGGTCGAAAGCCGCACAACGTGGGACCCCATTCCCTTGAGGTGAGCGATAGACTCATGAAACGCTCTGCGGCTAGTAGCCGTGCTGATCATGCAATTGATGTTGTGATGTGTGCGTGATGCCATACACTTACATCACGTCTGCAGGAGCGGCGGTCTGGCAGGTGGTGGCTCTCACGGAGAGTTTACGGCCAGTGTGCCTATTTGCCTAAACCGTGTGACGTACATTCACTGTGGCTGGATTCGTTCGTATTCTGTATGTCGTTTACACGCATTGACATGCGCGACTTCGGTCGATGTTTGTGCTTACGCACTAACAAGGGGCCAAGCCTCTTTTACTGGTTCGCCAGTTATTTTGCTGTGGACTACGGTCCAGTTCCCGAATTAGCGTTCCCTTCGGGGGGAGTGCATCAAAATGGTTGGCGCTCACCGTGCACGGCGTGTGTAGGGCCGTGTGCCTCCCCTACATTTTTTAAATAAATGTAGGAGAGCGAAGCCCTTGTATCGGGTATTTTGTATAAATATATTTTGAGCCTTTTCCGAGCGGGAAGGGATAAATAATATTAAATTAATAATGTAAACCTGATACAAGTGGAATTGGGACGTTTTATGTTCTTAACCTTTCTCGAGCCCTGTCTTCGTGAACGGGGTTCACTTAGCTTATAAGGCACTACCAACAGCTTTCAATTGCTCTAGTGAATATTCATTCTTCCAAAAGACACCTAAAAGAACTAAGTTACTAAACAAATACAACGTAAATAAGGGTCCTAAGTCGATCACGCCAAAATATTACAAACGGCCTATTATTAAACCTTTAGAAAGATCAAAACATATCTTATTTATCCTGGTCATATATATATATATATATATATATATATATATATATATATATATATATATATATATATATATATATTATTTTTATATAGAGAGGGGGGAGCGTTACAATATGAAAAATACATACTAAATTTCTCCTACAAATATACATAATGATACTAGATGTATAGTTGTAGCACGAATGGGTCGGCTCGACCGGGGAAGGACCACGCTCTCACAGAATACCAGCGTGAAATGGTTGCTTAATGCTGCTGTATTTCGTACGGTGAGTTTAGAGAATCGGAGAACCTTTTTACTGGAAATGAGACATTCCATCTTAGTCCTCACGGATGACAACGCATCTGCATTTTGAATCGTAATCGAGGATACATGTAAATGTCTATGGGCCACAGCAACCACTTACCATCAGATGGACTGTGTGCTCGTTTGTCTCCTTATACTATAAAAAATACTATGTGTATTGGGGGAGAAATAGTAACCATTTCATTATAATTTCTATTATTTTGAAATTAAATTTTTCTGGGAATAACTGAGTCTAGATAGGTATAAAGATTTAAGTACACAAAAACCTTGGGGAAGCACGCGCCGCTTAGCGGCTTGCTTTGAGTCGGCCATGTCAGTGACCTCATATCGGCCGTAGACTATTATTTATTCTGTGACGTAGATAATATTATGTTGGCATGTGTCGGTAAGTTCAGAAGCAAGTAACATTTTTAGAAATTTAATATTAAGTTATCTTATTAGAAACCTAAAAACCCCATTTAAAGCAACCAAAAAACAATTTCATTATCATAATTACCATGCCTATGTGTACACCTATACGTCCCTGAAACGACCAACAGTGTTTTATATGTATTACATACTGTATATATATATATATATATATATATATATATATATATATATATATATATATATATATATATATATATATATATATATCATCATCATCATCATCATCATCATCATCATTACAACCCTTCACAAGTTCACTGCTGAACATAGGCCTCCCCCAAGTAACACCACAAAGCACGGTCCTGAGCCACCTGCATGCATCGACTTCCTGCATGTCTTACCAGGTCATCACTCAAGAAGAAGAAAGAGTTCATCATAAAGAGTCCCTCTTTCCCCATAAAGTCAGCCAGCTGCTGGCCCCTACGGTTCCGTTGCCCTACTCCAAATTTCCCTAACTTCAGCTCACCACCTTCTCTTGTGCATAGTTTTGCGTTGAAGTCTCCCATCAACACCGTGTAGTGGGTTTTGGAGGAATGCATGGCTCTCGAAATATCCTCATACATTTCCTCCACCTCCTCATCGGGATGTGCCGAGGTTGGTGCGTAGACCTGTATGACCTTCAGCGAATACCGTTTGGTGATTCTGAGTATCAGGTACGCGTTCCTCGTCGACACACTCCCAATCCTTACAACGTTGTTGACGAGAAACTTGTGGACGATAAATCCGACACTTCCTTGGGACAGATGGTCGCCCTCCCAGTGATAGAACAAGTTGCGGGATTCGAGGATCACCGTGTCCTCCCCCTCTCTTCGGACCTCAGATAATCCAATAATATGCCAGCGCAACTTGTCTACCTCTTCTTCCAGCTCCAGTATCTTCTCGTCAGTCCTCAGGGTGCGTGCGTTATATGTTGCCAGGTCGAGTCGTCGTAGGTGGCAACCGAACCTCCACCGGAGATTCTTAGCACCCCCTGCCCGCCGTTACCATGGTCGCCACCGTAGCCAGGAATAGCGAGGCCGCCGGGGACTGGGGGGAGTTTATTTGCGTCGTTGCTCATGGGGGGATATTTGCCATAGTTGCTGTTCTTTAAGTTGTTGTTACGAGCTTGAGGTTCGTGACAATAAAAATTGCCGATAAAATTACCTAAATTAACACGTTAATTTTCAACACTTCCCCGATCGCATCTTGCAGCGCCTATTTATATAAATTAGACGGAAATATCCAGAATATTCAAGTAAACACGCGCAAGGTACCGAGAGTTCGAGTTTCAAATTCACGAAGTTTAGTTCTTCGGTTTGAGACTAGATGGCGCTAGTGCCGTCGACTAAGACGCGTAACATTGTTATACGGACGAGCCAAACTTGCTTATATGTCACTTTAGAGAAGTAAACAACGTATTCACTGTCTAATGGTTTATTGCAGACTGTTTTTACAAATGTAATGCAAAGTGTGATTTGACTTTACGCGTACCGCCCGCCAAAAAGGGCATGACCCTTTTTAAAAGATCATTATATCTACAATCTAAGTACAATATGTAATAGTACAAAAATATTTAGACATAGTTATTCAAATGTTATACATTAACAATCAAAAAATAAACATGAATAAAACTCAATTATAATCAATAGGCAAATGACACAGTTTTAACACACTTCTTTTAATAACACTATCACCGCACTTTAGACTATAAACTCTTGTGACTCCATCTAATCCAGGATGTTTGGCAAGTATGCGACCCAGCATCAACTTTCCAGGCGGCAGTTTATCATGCTTAATGAGAACAATTTCATTGATAGCAAATTCACGTTCCTTTTTAAGCTACTTTGGTCTTTGTTGCAACCTTGTGAGATATTCATGCTGCCATAGATGCCAAAAGTCACCTAAGAGTTTTTGAGTGTATCGCCAACGTGCTTGTAGGCTAATTTTTGCGTCACATAAGTCTGGATCTGGGACAGAAATAGGAGCTTCACCGATCAAAAAATGGCCTGGTGTTAAAGGGCTTATATTGTCTACATCAGATTGATCAATAGGTGTTAAGGGCCGAGAATTTAGGCACGCTTCAATCTGGCACAAAAGAGTAGACATCTCTTCATATGTTAAATTCTTCGTCAGGACTCTCTTCAAATGTCCTTTTATGGATTTAACCCCCGCCTCCCATAAACCACCAAAATTAGGGCTATAAGGTGGAATGAAGTGCCACTGGGTGCCACCCAAAGCCAAGGCGCTTGTAATTTGATTTTTTATATTTAAATTAGCTTCATTCAAATCTTCCGACAATTCTCTGTTTGCTGCTATGAAAGTTCTGCCTTGGTCACTCCACAGGTGAGCGCAACGTCCTCTCCGTGATACAAAACACCTAAAAGCCCCAATAAAAGCTTCTGAAGTTAAATCACTTACAAGTTCAAGATGGATGGCTTTAATAGACATACATATAAAAATAGCTATGTAAGCTTTACTTGTTCGTATACCTCTCCCCTTTGACATAAGTATTTGGATTGGCCCGGCAAAGTCTACGCCACTATGTAAGAATGGGCATGACGGGTTAACTCGTTCAGTGGGTAGATCACCCATTATTTGTCCTTTTGCCTTGGCTCTAATTTTAGCACATATCAGACATTTAGAAATATGAGATTTTATTACACCTTTCGCCCTTATAATCCAGTACTTTGTTCTTAAGTATGACAACATTAATTGTACTCCACCGTGCAGCGTCCTTTTATGAGCGTCGGCTACAATGAGTGCTGTCAGTGAAGATTTAGCATCTAAAATAGTTGGAAATTTACTCTCTTCACTAATATTTGCATGCCGTAGTCTTCCTCCTACTCTAAGAATCCTTTCTTCATCAAGAAACGGATTTTTTATTGGAAATGGATATTGGAAGCGACTATTTCTCCGAACATATTTACGATCAGTAATTGTTTTTATTTTGTCGTGAAAATCCTCCACTTGTGCCTTCTTTATACATAAATTTACGGCTTGTTGTAATTCTTCAGTTGTAATCGCGTTTTCATTGTACTGTCGCCTTTTGAAATTTAAAAATCGTCTGCTGTATACAATTATCCTAAGAAGTTCTTCTAGTGAGTCAAAACACTCAAAGTTCAAAAACTGGTTTGTATGGTCATTTTTTATTTCTGTCACATTTAAATTTATTTTTATTAATTTTTTTATCCAATTGTGTTGAAACTATGTTAGGTCTTGAAAATATTATTTCTTTCTGTAACAACCATGGTGGTCCATGCCACCATAACTGATTTGTGAGAAGAACTTGAGCAGAGGAACCTCTTGACGCAACATCCGCTGGATTGTTCTGAATTTTTACGTGGTACCATTGGCCATTTTCAACATTCTCCATTATCTCAACAACACGATTTGCGACAAATGGCTTCCATCTATTTGGTTCGCCAATAAGCCATGCCAAAACTACTGAAGAGTCAGTCCACGCAAAAACTTGTGTGGAAGGTATTCTCATCGCTTCAGCCACGTAATTTAGAAGCTTAGCTAATAAAGTTGCGCCACATAACTCAAGGCGAGGCAAAGAAATCGTTTTATTGGAGCTACCTTGGTTCTGGCAGCTACAATGCTTGTCTGTACGATATCGTTTTCATCTACTGTTGTACAATACACAACTGCAGATATTGCTTTTATAGATGCATCACAGGTAAACCGTGTAGTGATGTGGTTTCTTTATTAGCAGTTTTTGTATAAATCCAATGTTTCCTTAGCATTTGATTGACATTATCTAGAACATAACGTATTGTCAGCCACTCTTTCCGTAGTTCTTCGTTTATATTGTCATCCCAGCTTACTCCTTCTAACCATAGCCTTTGAATAAATATTTTAGCCTTGATAATCACGGTTGCTATCCATCCTAAAGGATCAAACATCCTTTGTACATCTGCCAATATACTACGTTTAGTGACGTTCCTTAGAACAGGTGGTAAAATCACTGTGTATTGAAAATCATCTTCACCTAAATTCCATGTCAGGCCGAGTGCCTTTACTATGCCATCGATTTTAATATTCAAGCAAGCTCTTGTTGATATTTCACTTGGTTCTAATAACCTTAACAAATCAGCACTATTTGATATCCATTTCTGAAGTTTGAAGCCGCCTCTCTTAAGAATAGTTTTTATTTGTTTACATACTTCTATGGCTTGTCGAACAGTTTTACACCCAGACATTAAATCGTCTACATAAAAGTCCTGACGTATTATTCTCGCTGCATTTGGATAGTCTTTGGCTTCATCATCTGCAATTTGCAATAAGGTTTTGACGGCTAGATATGGTGCTGATGCTGTACCAAATGTTACTGTCAACAACCTGAAATCCTCTATTTCGTTAGATTTAGATGAATTATCTTTATTTTATACGTGGTAGAGCCATGCTGCAGTTATATTAGTAGTATAGTTGTAGCACGAATGGGTCGGCTCGACCGGGGAAGGACCACGCTCTCACAGAATACCAGCGTGAAATAGTAGCTTAATGCTGCTGTATTTTGTATGGTGAGTGTAGAGAACCGGAGACCCTTTTTACTGGAAACGAGGCATTCCATCTTAGTCCTCACGGGTGACAACTCATCTGCATTTTGATTCGTAATCGAGGATAGATGTAGATGTCTATGAGTCACAGCAATCACTTACCATCAGGTGGACTGTGTGCTCGTTTGTCACCCTATCCTATAAAAAAAAATATCTCTCCACAAAATTCTTTGAAAGTCTGTATGTTCCTTTTTTAACAATATCATCCTATACATTTTTTCAACATCGCTTGCGAAACAAATTTTGTGCATCCGCCATCTCATAATGATACTTCTTAAATCTTCCTGTAAAACGGGTCCTACTAAGAACTCATCGTTAAGAGATATTCCTTGAGAATTTTTACATGAAGCGTCAAAAACAATACGCATTTTGGTTGTTTCTTTGTCGGTGCGTACTACAGCATAATGAGGCAAATAAACTGCGCACTTGGTTATTTCTTGTTTAGGAATCCTTTCCATGTGCCCCATTGTAAGATATTCTTTTATGACCTCCTGATATTTCTCTTTAAGATGTGGTATTTTATCTAATTTTTGTTCTAACTCTAAAAATCTTTAAAATGATATTTCTCTGCTGTTTCCTTTATGCGACTTCGGGTTATCTACTTTAAATGGTAATTGAACTATGTACCTTTCTTCACTATTTCTCGAATAGGTATTCTTAAATATTTCTTCACATTTCTCTTCATCCTTCGTATATATCTTCTTTTAGGAGTCGAGTCTACTTCCCATAACATTTTCAACATATCATCTACTTCGGTTACTTGGTGCATTACTATCATTGTTTGTTCTTGTTGTTGTAAATTTAAAACATTTGTGCTAATCTTCTTTTTATATGTAAACTTGAATAATAATTTTTAAGGCAGACCGGCAGGTAAAACAAATAGTGATTAATTAACTTTTTATATTTCATAATAGTTTCATTATTTTAATATTATATTCATAAATATAGTATTTAGTATATATAAAATTTATTACATATATAGGTATACATATATATTATACAACATTATTTATTATTACATATACCCTATATATTTATTTTTTACCATTATTAATAATAATAGATTAAATGTCATCGGATGAAGACTCATTTTATTCTGCATGTTCTTCTTTTAATATTACCTCACCCGCAGACGGTTCTTTTATCGATAACGTGGGTAATTATTTGCACACGAAATTTGCCTCTACAAATTGTTTAAATGTATGCCATATAAATGCGCAAAGCATCCCTGCCCATTACTCAGATCTACTTGACACATTTTCCTCACCATACATCCATGCTCTACTTATCTCAGAGTCCTGGTTAAACCCTCCCTATCCTCCACGTTGTACAGTCTTCCTGGATTTGTACTTATACGTTCTGATCGCACTGGCAAAGGTGGAGGTGGCGTAGCCATTTACTTGCAATCGGAATATGCATATGATGTCATTGCAATATCACCATCAGAATATAGAGGATCTGCTGAGTACCTATTTCTAGAAGTAAAAATTAAGGGTTTGAGGGTCGTGCTCGGAGTTGTTTACTGCCCTCCTTCAACTGATTATTTTTCCCATAAAAAAACAAAAAAATAAACACTCACGCCTGTCACCCAGAGGGGTAAGCAGAGACTACGGACTTCCATTTGACACGATTCTGACATACCTCTTTCGCCTCCTTTACATCCATATATCTACGCATACATGCTCGTCGGTTAAGGGTACTTTTAACGTGGCCCATTTTCAAAATATCGCCAATTTGGTCGATTAACTTTTTTCTAGGGCGTCCCTTCCCGACTCTGCCGTTCACATCTGCCATATAAATTTGCTTTGTCACTCTTTCCTTTTTCATTCTTTCTACGTGACCAAACCACCGAAGCATTCCTTTCTTAATCCTGGTCACAACATCATCTTGCATACCACATTTATCTCTTATCACGCAATTTCTCACCCTGTCATTCAGATTCAACCCTAGCATACTCCTTAAAGACCGCATTTCTACAGCATTTATTCTACTTTCGTGCTTCTTCTGCCACACCCAGCTTTCACTACCATACATTAAAGTAGGGACTAACACAGCATTATGAATTATCATACGTGCCTGCTTTGACACATTCTGGTTCTTCATAATAGAGTGTAGTGCCCCATTCACTCTATTCCCTACATTTACTCGTCGTTCTATATCCCTATCATATCTACCATCCCTGCTAAATACACATCCCAAATACACAAACTCATCCACTTGCTCAATTAACTCTCCTTCTATTCTTATTTCACATACCGTTTTGCTTTCTTCTCTTTCAAAAACCATCACTTTCGTCTTACATGCGTTCACTTTCATTCCCCTTTATTTTAATTCTCAGTTCATTAATGTAACCATCATTTGCAACTCAGCCGCCGATGACGCAAATATGACTTGATCATCGGCATACAAAAGGCATTTGACGGTTACTCGCCCATTCTTAACCCACATTCTTCATCTTTCAAAGTTTGCAAACACCGGTCCATAAATAGGTTGAACAGCCAAGGGGAAGCTACACAGCCCTGTCTGACACCTTTTTGGATGCCAAACCAGTCCGAGTAGACCCCATTGATCCTGACACAAGCACTAGAGTCCCTATAAAGAGACCTTAATGCCTGTATCAAACCATCGCTCAACCCATATGAGTTCAGTGTTTGCTATAACACATTCCTGTCCACTCTGTCATAAGCCTTTTCCAAGTCCATGAATGCACAAAAAACTTTCTGGTTTTTGGCCAAAAACTTCTCCGCAATCATGCGCACGGAAAAGACTTGATCTGTACACCCCATTCCCTTTCTTTTTTCCCATATTGAATCGGTAATCGACTCCATCAGCACTGATAACAAACATATTATAATAATGGGTGATTTCAATACCAACTTGCTAAAGGATTCTCCTCAGAGTCGCAAACTTAAAGCCATCATGGACTCGGCAGATCTCTATATTCTACCATCTGGTCCAACTCACCACAACATGGACACCGAAGATTCATGGTTAGGCATCGTTTGCACTAGTTCAGCGGATCATGTTTTATATCATGATTAACTGGCTGTTCCCGCGTTTTCTCGACATGATCTTTTGGTCATGTCGTATAAATTAAAGCCTCCCAAGCCAAAGCCAGTGATTGTGTATACGCAATTTCAATAAAATTGACACCATTCGACTACACCGCGATGCTAAGAATATGGAATGGGGCCCATTGCTGGATGCAAATAATATGGAAGACAAAATTGCTCATTTGAACAGCCAAATCCTCAACTTGTTCGATAGGCATGCACTAGTTCGAGCAGTCAGGTTACGCCGACCTCCTGCACCGTGGATAACTGACGAAGTGCGTAGAGCAATGAGAAGAAGAGATCGAGCTTTTCACATTTTTAAAAAGAATCGGAACAGTACCACCTTTCAACAATATAAGCGAGCACGAAACCGCTGTAATCAGGTGGTAAGAACAGCCAAACGCCGCTACTTCCACAATAGTATTTCAAACTCCTCTTCTGCAGATATATGGAAGTTCCTTAAATCCCTGGGATTTGGAAAATCACATTCCAATTCTCTAATCCCAAATATTTCACTCAATGACTTGAATATACACTTCTCTTCTGCATCACGTCTGCATTTGACCACCAAAGCTACGACTCTCCAGGAACTTAATTCCATGCTTTTGTTATCATGTAATTCTTTCGACTTCAGTTCAGTGACTGACGATGATACTAGAAAAGCCATACTTTCAATTAAATCTTCCGCAACCGGATATGATGAGGTTAGTAGACCTATGATACTTCTCATACTCGATATTATTACTCCAGTTCTCACTCACATCATCAATTTCTCCCTCTCTACTGGTATTTTCCCTAAGTTATGGCCAAAAGCTTTCATCTTGCCTCTTGCGAAGGTACCCAATCCATCCCTACCCTCCCATTTTAGACCTATTTCTATACTGCCGTTTCTTTCCAAAGCCCTTGAATCAGTGGTACACAAACAAGTCACCTCTTTCATTTCAAAATGCAACTACCTTAGTACATATCAATCTGGCTCCCGCCCGGGACATAGTACCACCACAGCGCAACTTCAAGTTACAGAAGATTTTAGAGAGGGCATGGAGAGGTCATGTTTGACTGTTCTGGTCCTAATTGACTTTTCAAACGCATTTAATTGTGTCGATCACGACTTACTCCTTGGATTACTTTCACGCCTAAACTTCTCTCCGTCAGTACTGAACTGGTTTTCCTCTTATCTTCGCGGTCGCCAGCAGGCTGTTCTGGCTGGTCAGGATTTTTCCGACTGGTGCGATCTATATCTAGGTGTACCGCAAGGCGGCATTCTCTCTCCTCTCTTGTTTTCGTTGTTTATCAATCTTCTAACTACCCACCTTCAATGTTCATTACCACCTCTATGCTGACGATCTTCAGTTGTACTCACAAGCGTCCTCGGTTAAAATTGCTACTGCTATTGCAGCTATTAATCAGGACTTACAATGCATTTCAGACTGGTCACAGCGATTTGGTATAACGGTAAATCCCAGTAAATTCCAGGCTGTTATCATTGGTAGTCGTCGATTGGTGTCACAACTTAACATACCTGATCTACCATCCATTTGCTACGAAAACTGTGTAATTCCTTTCCGCACTAGTGTCAAGGATCTGGGTTTAATTATTGAACTGACCCTTAGTTGGAGGTTACGGGTGTCCAAGATTTGTCGTAAAGTCACAGGCATACTTCGTTCCATCTATCGTCTTAAGTTCTTTCTGCCTCCTTCAACTAAGCTTCTACTCATCCAATCTCTAATTCTTCCATTATTTGACTATGCCGATGTTTGTCTTTCTAATATCTCTCAGGAGCTGCTAAGCAGGTTGGACAGGTTACTTAACAACTGCATACGATTCATCTTTGGTCTGCGCAAATACGATCACGTATCAGAATTTCGCTCCCAATTAAATTGGTTGACTATACGCCAGCGCAGAGATTTTCGAATGCTGTCCTCTCTGTTTTCAGTTCTTAATGATTCTTCCTCACCCCTTTACCTAAAAGAAAGATTCCAATTCCGTAGTGACACTCATTCTCTCAATCTCCGGTCTTCACACAATTTATTACTGTCTACTCCTCTCCACCATTCTGGGTTTATGTCAAATTCTTTCACATTAACTTCCATCTCCCTCTGGAACAAATTGCCTGTTGACCTGCGCATAATACCTGCTAAAAACGTGTTTAAAAGAAAACTATACGAATATATCCGTAACCAACAAATTTGAGTCCACTTACTTTATATGTTTATAGTTATTTGTATATAAATTTATGAAGATATATATTTATATATATATATATATATATATATATATATATATATATTTTATGTACGTGTAGCGTGTACATTTTGAATTGAATGAGATCATGACAACTTTACTGCCCATAACTCACTCTCTGTTCTACCCAAGGTTAGCTGGTAGAGAATGCCATATAGCATTAAGCTCGCCTTTTGTACAAATCTTTGGTGCAATAAAGAATAAAAATAAAAAAATAAATAAATTGTCGTTTACGCTCCCGTAAACAATCCAACTCAGTGCAGTATTTTGCGCACAAGGCGTTCCAGGTGGACCTTTGATGACTTCACTCTGCAAGATTTGTGCATTATTATTGACTCCTAACAACAAATCAATAGATCCTGTTGTGTGGAAATTTGGATCTGCTAAACTAAGTCCTTGGAGATGAGGCCATTCGTAAAACGCAATTGATTTTGTGGGGATTTTAGTAGTCAGTTGTTTTGATATGACATACGCTTTTACCTTGAGGCTGAATTCGCCTTGATACTGTGATATTACCTCTACCTGAACTACTTGATTTATTTTTGACATTACAGATCCAACACCAATAATGTTTCCCTTAACCTTATACCTTTTAGCCCTTAAAGATTGAGCTGCTTGTTCACTAATTAAACAACCCTGTGATCCCGGGTCAATGAGGGCTCTGAATACAGTTGTGTAATCTTCACTTCGTACTGTGACTATTGCTGTACCTAATAAAACTGTATTCCTCATTGCTTGAGCTTGTGACGTCATCATTGTATTGATTTGAAGTTCTTCTGTTTCTTCAACATTTGTATGTAGAACCTTCGGTTGTGTTTCCTTTTGCTTTTCACCTTGGGGACTCGTAGCTTGTGAATGATGAAGAAGAGAGTGATGACGTTGGTGACAAATCCTGCATGTGCTGGATGAACGACAAGCTTTGACTGGGTGACCAGGAATTAGACAGTTAAAACATATGTTTTTTGTCTTTACTAATTCACTCCTCATTGTTGGTTCCATTTTACCAAAATTCTTACAGTGACATAGAGCATGATTCCCGTTGCACAACGGACAAACCCTCTCCGTAGTTGTAACATGATATGAGCGCACTGTAGTTCTATCCTTTGTTGAACCTGGCGATAACAACTCAAGTGTTCGAAATTTCATTTCCATAAATTTTGTTAATGTCATCAAGGTGGGCAACTCATCGCCCATTTCTTTCCTTACAAATTCTTGCCATTACTTATGGGATTCCAAATCTAATTTATTTACGACCAGATAAATCACCATTGTACCCCAATGTTCGGTAATAACGTTTAGGTTTTTCAAGCTGTTAAGACATTCGGTCGTAAGGTAACGGAACCTGTAATGGACAGTGCACCCGTGATGGACATTTCGTTCTTTATCTATCAAAAGTAGCCAAACTATGAATATTTCCTATAACTGGCAATATTCTCCACAAGTGATAGACCCAACCGAAGCTATGTTTTTCATTTGCCAATACGTGAGACATTTTGTTCGTTCACAGGAAGAGTTCAAAAACGTGGTCGTGACGTTTAGTTGAATAAATACTACATTATTGTAAGCATCGTAATGCTGGTGATTTCAACAATTACGTTTTTTCTGAAATAGTTATGCATATTTTATTAAATGTCTGTTTATTTCGTGTTTTAGGAGTAGATCAAGAATTGTAATATAACCTTGCATATTTTAAAACGGCAAGAATAATAAATAATTAAAGGCTATGTTTAACACTGGATACTCTAACATGTTACTACCCAGTCATGTACATTTTGTTCATTACTGGATTTTTGAACAAATTCGCCAATTTTGTATTCTGTGAACTCTGAAAATAATATTTTACGTTTTATTCTTGAAATATTTAAGAAATTATAGCGTAATCCAGTAATGTACAACCATGTCCATTACTGCCTGTCCGTAACTGGTACTAAGAATAAAAATGCTAGAACAGTACATGCAAAGAGAGAGTACATAAGTACAGACCATAAAAAGACTGAGCACATAAGAACAGACCACGCCAGAACAGAACACACTAGAACTGAATGCACAAAGAGAGCATAAAGAGGAACAGAGTGCGGAAGTACAGATCCTAACAGAAAATAATACACAAGGACTAAATGAAATTGGGCAGATTATAAAAGTGAACACTGGAAAACAGAATGCAAGAGCAAAACACAAGCACCAAATTTTTATGTACAAAGAAAGAACATAGAAGAACAGAATGTGCAAGAACAAATCACAACAGAACAGAATACGCAAACACCGAATGCACAAGGACAGGACAAAAAAATCGATCATCAAACTGGACAAGGAAACAATGAGCAATCTTTTTAATTAGTATATGCTACACCACATAAATCTGTTATAACTAATTCACCAGTGTCGTATCATTCAACCTCTACAACATTACCAAAAAACTGGGTAGTCCCGTCACCTTTTTAACGTGTCTTATTTTGGCCCAAACCTGAAACTAAGAAGCGACGTACCAAGTAACGTGTACCGTCAGCTATAACTAGTGAAACATGTAGATATTACATGAGAAAAAAACTAAAATGAAAAGAAAAAAAATAAGAAGAGGGAAAACGAATAAAACAAATAAAAGACAGAAAAATATTATAGGAAAAGATGATTCTAGAAAAGAAACAGCAACAAAAAACAACGAAAAATATAAGGCAACAATATTTGTTTACCGATGATGACAATGATGACTCATGGAAGTTGAGAATGCTGAAAGCGGGGACTCCGAATATGCTCAAAGTGGCAAATCAGACTCTGAAAATGAACCTTTGCGTAAAATAGATTCTATACAAGAAAACTTAGTGTATGAAGAAAACTATAGGTGTTACCAATGGCTCCTACGTTAGTGTAAAATATGAGGGAGAATATTTTCCGGGTATAATAGAAAAAACAGAACGAAATTTATACGAAATAAATATAACGGTATTATGTGTAGGACACACTTTCAGATGGCCAGATCAGCCAGATAAAATATAGTACAATGCAGAAGATGCTATAGAGAAATTTAATGACCTTTTGCTGTTAAATAAGCTATATTTAGAGTTTATTATTTTACTTGCTTTTATATTTCTAATACAAAAACTACAAGTTTTGTGCTCAATAAAAATTATTAAAGACTGATTAATATAAATTACTTGTTTTATTTTCTTCCTTGCATAAATGTTCAGTGTCCATCACTAGATGTTCATGACTGGAGGTTGTTCCAACATTGGAGGTCCAAAACTGGAACTAGCCCTGTCCATCACTGGTGTTTTTAAATGGTTTTTTTTAAGTATATTTCTAAAAGTTGTAAGAATATTGTAGTTTTCATTAAATGAACTTATTACCAATAAGTTCTTTAATCGTTTGCAACCGCAATTGCATCAACATGAACGTTTATCTACAAAAGATAGTAGAAAACATAAAAAATTGGTCTTAAACTGTCCATTATGGGTTCCGTTACCTTAGTGTCGAGTAAAGATTTAATTTGACTTGCGGACTGACTTTGCAATTTTTTTTTTTGGTTAAACATTTGTTTTAGAATGGAGGTCACTATGAGTCATTTATTGCTATAACGCTTCTTTAATATATCCCATGCTTGTGCATAATTCGTTTCGGTTACCTGAATATGTTTCAATAAACTTTCGGCATCACCCGTAACACTAGACTTTTTTTTTATAGGATAGGGTGACAAACGAGCACACAGTCCACCTGATGGTAAGTGGTTACTGTGGCCCATAGACATCTACATCTATCCTCGATTACGAATCAAAATGCAGATGCGTTGTGAGGACCCGTGAGGACTAAGATGGAATGCCTCGTTTCCAGTAAAAAGGGTCTCCGGTTCTCTACACTCACCATACGAAATACAGCAGCATTAAGCTACTATTTCACGCTGGTATTCTGTGAGAGCGTGGTCCTTCCCCGGTCGAGCCGACCCATTCGTGCTACAACTATACTACTAATATAACTGTAGCATGGCTCTACCACGTATAAAACTGTACTTCAAGTAATTTAGTTTTTGAACACAACTGTTTCATTTTTATCAACAAGTGTTAAAAGGGGGATAAGTCGCTCGCGTCCGTAGGCTTTGACCACCTAATCCTAGGCCCACCCTACACGTGTCCCCCGGGTGGTGCTAAATGAGCGACAAGCCGATAGCACAGACTCGGCTCCTCGCCGTGGTAGCGGCGTTAAATATACCACCCTATTCGCACCATGAGGAATGAAATTAAAGAAATGGCCCCGAGTTCCCGGCGCCCCTTTAATGGGGCAGGGGTGCGAAGAATCTCCGGGAGGAAAACCGGCGACGAGGCTCGCCACCCGTCACGTTCTGTCTCCCGGAGGGGCGAAAAGTGGATTGCAGAGGCCCGTCTGGCTACGTTGAATGTATGTGGAGCAATGAATGATAAAATGGATGAAGTATGCGAGGTGATGTATGATAGAGGAATAGATTTTTTATGTGTAAATGAGACGAAACGGAAGGGGAAGGATGTCACTACACATGGCATGTATACCGCATACTGGTCTGGTGTAGACGAGCTCGAGCGGGCATGCCAGGGAGTAGGTATCATCCTATCAGAAAGAATGGCGCAATGTGTGAAAGAGTATGAATGTGTAAGCCCAAGACTGCTATGGATACGATTGAAAGTGGGCTTAAAGAAGTTGTTTGTGCTAGGGGTCTACGCCCCAGACATGTCTAAGCCCACTCATATCCGAGAGCAGTTTTGGGAAATGGTAAGGATGGTATTAATGAAAAGCAAGGGAAATGAAAATGTTGAATTAATACTAGTTTTTACGGAATTTATCGCGTATATTTAACTTTTTAATATCCGACGTTTCGAGAGCTTTACAGCACCCATGGTCACGGGAAGGACTGAGATGTTTAACGTCCAGATGTCATAGTTAACCGCAGTTACCATAGATTAAAATTTAACTTTTGTTCCGATCTACAGAGTATGTACTTATGGTATCATGAAGCCTTGCAGTTGTATGCTTGGGTTGGGATTTAATTTTATTTATTATAGGATCCCAAGCAGATGGTAGCACCCAGCCGTCTTCTCTATTGAAATTAGGGTGTTTTTTGATTTCAATAGCCTCGCGAATCATCCTTGGAAGGAATCGGTGTTCTTTAGCGAGGATTTGTGGTCTATCAAATCTGATGTAGTGACGGGGGCGATCCTGTACATGTTCACAGACTGCAGACTTCCCGGAGCGTCGATTCTTCACATCAGCTATATGTTCTTTGACGCGAGTTTTAATTGATCTTTTAGTTTGTCCTATGTAGGAGAGACCACATTCACAATCAAGCTTGTACACTCCTGCATCTTGCAGAGGGACGTTACACTTGACTGATGGTAAAAACTGACCAATCTTCTTCGGCGGCTTGAAGTATGTTTTGATGGAAGCGCGCTTCAAGATGTAGCCAATCTTGTCAGTGACTCCTCTAACATATGGCAGTACAGCAGGTACACGCTCGACTGTGGCCGGCTTTACTCGTTCTCTGTGACGTAGCCGCGGGACCCGAAGCTTGTTGTCATGCAAAACTTGCTTGACGTGTTGGAGCTCGGCAGCCAGGTGTTTACTGTCACAGATCCCTCGTGCTCTCTGAAACAAAGATTTACCCACGGTAGCTAACTGTGAAGGATGGTGGTGAGAATCACCGTTTAAATATCTATCTGTATGGGTCTTTTTTCTATACACAGTATGGCTCAAGGTGTTATCAGGATTCCGAATTACTAACACATCTAGAAAAGCTAAGGAATTGTTTGCCTCTAACTCCATTGTGAACTGAATTTTAGAATTTATAGAGTTAAGATGGTCTAAAAATGCAGTTACTTTATCTAAAGGTAGAATTGTGAAAGTGTCGTCTACGTACCGCTTGTAGAATCTTGGATTTATGGGAGAAGTAAGCAGGGCTTTCTCCTCAAAGTCTTCCATGAATATGTCGGCGACAATGGGAGATACAGGTGAGCCCATCGCCACACCATCTACTTGCTTGTAGAACTCCTCCTTCCACAATAAGTAGCCAGATGTAAGGCAGTGTCTGAGTAATACTGCATATTCTACGGGCATGTTGTTTTCCTCCAGCCTCCTAGTTACAATTGAGATGCAGTCTTCAACAGGTAAGCATGTAAACAATGACTGCACATCAAAACTGACCATAGTTTCATTGTCTGCCAGACGCAGATCTTTAATCTCGCTGACAAAATGGTAGGAATCCTTTATGTGTGCTCTTGTGTGTCCCCTGAGCGGTGAGAGTATTTTCGCTAAGTGTTGGGCCAATCTGTAAGTTGGTGAATCGATTTGGCTCACTAAAGAAACTTTCACAAAAAAACTTTAAACTTGTAAACAATTAAGGTTTTATCCAAAGGACTCAATTATGCTGTAAGTCCGCGCAGATTACCGTCGCCTTGATACTGTGATATTACCTCTACCTGAACTACTTGATTTATTTTTGACATTACAGATCCAACACCAATAATGTTTCCCTTAACCTTATACCTTTTAGCCCTTAAAGATTGAGCTGCTTGTTCACTAATTAAACAACCCTGTGATCCCGGGTCAATGAGGGCTCTGAATACAGTTGTGTAATCTTCACTTCGTACTGTGACTATTGCTGTACCTAATAAAACTGTATTCCTCATTGCTTGAGCTTGTGACGTCATCATTGTATTGATTTGAAGTTCTTCTGTTTCTTCAACATTTGTATGTAGAACCTTCGGTTGTGTTTCCTTTTGCTTTTCACCTTGGGGACTCGTAGCTTGTGAATGATGAAGAAGAGAGTGATGACGTTGGTGACAAATCCTGCATGTGCTGGATGAACGACAAGCTTTGACTGGGTGACCAGGAATTAGACAGTTAAAACATATGTTTTTTGTCTTTACTAATTCACTCCTCATTGTTGGTTCCATTTTACCAAAATTCTTACAGTGACATAGAGCATGATTCCCGTTGCACAACGGACAAACCCTCTCCGTAGTTGTAACATGATATGAGCGCACTGTAGTTCTATCCTTTGTTGAACCTGGCGATAACAACTCAAGTGTTCGAAATTTCATTTCCATAAATTTTGTTAATGTCATCAAGGTGGGCAACTCATCGCCCATTTCTTTCCTTACAAATTCTTGCCATTACTTATGGGATTCCAAATCTAATTTATTTACGACCAGATAAATCACCATTGTACCCCAATGTTCGGTAATAACGTTTAGGTTTTTCAAGCTGTTAAGACATTCGGTCGTAAGGTAACGGAACCTGTAATGGACAGTGCACCCGTGATGGACATTTCGTTCTTTATCTATCAAAAGTAGCCAAACTATGAATATTTCCTATAACTGGCAATATTCTCCACAAGTGATAGACCCAACCGAAGCTATGTTTTTCATTTGCCAATACGTGAGACATTTTGTTCGTTCACAGGAAGAGTTCAAAAACGTGGTCGTGACGTTTAGTTGAATAAATACTACATTATTGTAAGCATCGTAATGCTGGTGATTTCAACAATTACGTTTTTTCTGAAATAGTTATGCATATTTTATTAAATGTCTGTTTATTTCGTGTTTTAGGAGTAGATCAAGAATTGTAATATAACCTTGCATATTTTAAAACGGCAAGAATAATAAATAATTAAAGGCTATGTTTAACACTGGATACTCTAACATGTTACTACCCAGTCATGTACATTTTGTTCATTACTGGATTTTTGAACAAATTCGCCAATTTTGTATTCTGTGAACTCCGAAAATAATATTTTACGTTTTATTCTTGAAATATTTAAGAAATTATAGCGTAATCCAGTAATGTACAACCATGTCCATTACTGCCTGTCCGTAACTGGTACTAAGAATAAAAATGCTAGAACAGTACATGCAAAGAGAGAGTACATAAGTACAGACCATAAAAAGACTGAGCACATAAGAACAGACCACGCCAGAACAGAACACACTAGAACTGAATGCACAAAGAGAGCATAAAGAGGAACAGAGTGCGGAAGTACAGATCCTAACAGAAAATAATACACAAGGACTAAATGAAATTGGGCAGATTATAAAAGTGAACACTGGAAAACAGAATGCAAGAGCAAAACACAAGCACCAAATTTTTATGTACAAAGAAAGAACATAGAAGAACAGAATGTGCAAGAACAAATCACAACAGAACAGAATACGCAAACACCGAATGCACAAGGACAGGACAAAAAAATCGATCATCAAACTGGACAAGGAAACAATGAGCAATCTTTTTAATTAGTATATGCTACACCACATAAATCTGTTATAACTAATTCACCAGTGTCGTATCATTCAACCTCTACAACATTACCAAAAAACTGGGTAGTCCCGTCACCTTTTTAACGTGTCTTATTTTGGCCCAAACCTGAAACTAAGAAGCGACGTACCAAGTAACGTGTACCGTCAGCTATAACTAGTGAAACATGTAGATATTACATGAGAAAAAAACTAAAATGAAAAGAAAAAAAATAAGAAAAGGGAAAACGAATAAAACAAATAAAAGACAGAAAAATATTATAGGAAAAGATGATTCTAGAAAAGAAACAGCAACAAAAAACAACGAAAAATATAAGGCAACAATATTTGTTTACCGATGATGACAATGATGACTCATGGAAGTTGAGAATGCTGAAAGCGGGGACTCCGAATATGCTCAAAGTGGCAAATCAGACTCTGAAAATGAACCTTTGCGTAAAATAGATTCTATACAAGAAAACTTAGTGTATGAAGAAAACTATAGGTGTTACCAATGGCTCCTACGTTAGTGTAAAATATGAGGGAGAATATTTTCCGGGTATAATAGAAAAAACAGAACGAAATTTATACGAAATAAATATAACGGTATTATGTGTAGGACACACTTTCAGATGGCCAGATCAGCCAGATAAAATATAGTACAATGCAGAAGATGCTATAGAGAAATTTAATGACCTTTTGCTGTTAAATAAGCTATATTTAGAGTTTATTATTTTACTTGCTTTTATATTTCTAATACAAAAACTACAAGTTTTGTGCTCAATAAAAATTATTAAAGACTGATTAATATAAATTACTTGTTTTATTTTCTTCCTTGCATAAATGTTCAGTGTCCATCACTAGATGTTCATGACTGGAGGTTGTTCCAACATTGGAGGTCCAAAACTGGAACTAGCCCTGTCCATCACTGGTGTTTTTAAATGGTTTTTTTTAAGTATATTTCTAAAAGTTGTAAGAATATTGTAGTTTTCATTAAATGAACTTATTACCAATAAGTTCTTTAATCGTTTGCAACCGCAATTGCATCAACATGAACGTTTATCTACAAAAGATAGTAGAAAACATAAAAAATTGGTCTTAAACTGTCCATTATGGGTTCCGTTACCTTAGTGTCGAGTAAAGATTTAATTTGACTTGCGGACTGACTTTGCAATTTTTTTTTTTGGTTAAACATTTGTTTTAGAATGGAGGTCACTATGAGTCATTTATTGCTATAACGCTTCTTTAATATATCCCATGCTTGTGCATAATTCGTTTCGGTTACCTGAATATGTTTCAATAAACTTTCGGCATCACCCGTAACACTAGACTTTTTTTTTATAGGATAGGGTGACAAACGAGCACACAGTCCACCTGATGGTAAGTGGTTACTGTGGCCCATAGACATCTACATCTATCCTCGATTACGAATCAAAATGCAGATGCGTTGTGAGGACCCGTGAGGACTAAGATGGAATGCCTCGTTTCCAGTAAAAAGGGTCTCCGGTTCTCTACACTCACCATACGAAATACAGCAGCATTAAGCTACTATTTCACGCTGGTATTCTGTGAGAGCGTGGTCCTTCCCCGGTCGAGCCGACCCATTCGTGCTACAACTATACTACTAATATAACTGTAGCATGGCTCTACCACGTATAAAACTGTACTTCAAGTAATTTAGTTTTTGAACACAACTGTTTCATTTTTATCAACAAGTGTTAAAAGGGGGATAAGTCGCTCGCGTCCGTAGGCTTTGACCACCTAATCCTAGGCCCACCCTACACGTGTCCCCCGGGTGGTGCTAAATGAGCGACAAGCCGATAGCACAGACTCGGCTCCTCGCCGTGGTAGCGGCGTTAAATATACCACCCTATTCGCACCATGAGGAATGAAATTAAAGAAATGGCCCCGAGTTCCCGGCGCCCCTTTAATGGGGCAGGGGTGCGAAGAATCTCCGGGAGGAAAACCGGCGACGAGGCTCGCCACCCGTCACGTTCTGTCTCCCGGAGGGGCGAAAAGTGGATTGCAGAGGCCCGTCTGGCTACGTTGAATGTATGTGGAGCAATGAATGATAAAATGGATGAAGTATGCGAGGTGATGTATGATAGAGGAATAGATTTTTTATGTGTAAATGAGACGAAACGGAAGGGGAAGGATGTCACTACACATGGCATGTATACCGCATACTGGTCTGGTGTAGACGAGCTCGAGCGGGCATGCCAGGGAGTAGGTATCATCCTATCAGAAAGAATGGCGCAATGTGTGAAAGAGTATGAATGTGTAAGCCCAAGACTGCTATGGATACGATTGAAAGTGGGCTTAAAGAAGTTGTTTGTGCTAGGGGTCTACGCCCCAGACATGTCTAAGCCCACTCATATCCGAGAGCAGTTTTGGGAAATGGTAAGGATGGTATTAATGAAAAGCAAGGGAAATGAAAATGTTGAATTAATACTAGTTTTTACGGAATTTATCGCGTATATTTAACTTTTTAATATCCGACGTTTCGAGAGCTTTACAGCACCCATGGTCACGGGAAGGACTGAGATGTTTAACGTCCAGATGTCATAGTTAACCGCAGTTACCATAGATTAAAATTTAACTTTTGTTCCGATCTACAGAGTATGTACTTATGGTATCATGAAGCCTTGCAGTTGTATGCTTGGGTTGGGATTTAATTTTATTTATTATAGGATCCCAAGCAGATGGTAGCACCCAGCCGTCTTCTCTATTGAAATTAGGGTGTTTTTTGATTTCAATAGCCTCGCGAATCATCCTTGGAAGGAATCGGTGTTCTTTAGCGAGGATTTGTGGTCTATCAAATCTGATGTAGTGACGGGGGCGATCCTGTACATGTTCACAGACTGCAGACTTCCCGGAGCGTCGATTCTTCACATCAGCTATATGTTCTTTGACGCGAGTTTTAATTGATCTTTTAGTTTGTCCTATGTAGGAGAGACCACATTCACAATCAAGCTTGTACACTCCTGCATCTTGCAGAGGGACGTTACACTTGACTGATGGTAAAAACTGACCAATCTTCTTCGGCGGCTTGAAGTATGTTTTGATGGAAGCGCGCTTCAAGATGTAGCCAATCTTGTCAGTGACTCCTCTAACATATGGCAGTACAGCAGGTACACGCTCGACTGTGGCCGGCTTTACTCGTTCTCTGTGACGTAGCCGCGGGACCCGAAGCTTGTTGTCATGCAAAACTTGCTTGACGTGTTGGAGCTCGGCAGCCAGGTGTTTACTGTCACAGATCCCTCGTGCTCTCTGAAACAAAGATTTACCCACGGTAGCTAACTGTGAAGGATGGTGGTGAGAATCACCGTTTAAATATCTATCTGTATGGGTCTTTTTTCTATACACAGTATGGCTCAAGGTGTTATCAGGATTCCGAATTACTAACACATCTAGAAAAGCTAAGGAATTGTTTGCCTCTAACTCCATTGTGAACTGAATTTTAGAATTTATAGAGTTAAGATGGTCTAAAAATGCAGTTACTTTATCTAAAGGTAGAATTGTGAAAGTGTCGTCTACGTACCGCTTGTAGAATCTTGGATTTATGGGAGAAGTAAGCAGGGCTTTCTCCTCAAAGTCTTCCATGAATATGTCGGCGACAATGGGAGATACAGGTGAGCCCATCGCCACACCATCTACTTGCTTGTAGAACTCCTCCTTCCACAATAAGTAGCCAGATGTAAGGCAGTGTCTGAGTAATACTGCATATTCTACGGGCATGTTGTTTTCCTCCAGCCTCCTAGTTACAATTGAGATGCAGTCTTCAACAGGTAAGCATGTAAACAATGACTGCACATCAAAACTGACCATAGTTTCATTGTCTGCCAGACGCAGATCTTTAATCTCGCTGACAAAATGGTAGGAATCCTTTATGTGTGCTCTTGTGTGTCCCCTGAGCGGTGAGAGTATTTTCGCTAAGTGTTGGGCCAATCTGTAAGTTGGTGAATCGATTTGGCTCACTATGGGACGTAATGGAGCATTGGGCTTGTGTATTTTTGGTAACCCATACAACTTTGGTGATTTGGCGCACGTAGGTATTATCCATTTTACGTCCAGATTTAATTTTTCGGAGTGTTTCTTTATGAGGTCACTAGTTGTTTTTAGTGTGCTATTTGTTGGGTCGTTTTTAACCTTTTTATAAGTACTTACATCCGACAAAAGTTCTTGTATTTTAGAATTATAATCTGACGTATCCATGACTACCGTGGCGTTTCCCTTATCTGCGCGGAGAATCGTAAGTTCTGGTTTATTGCGTAGGTTCTTTAACGCTATAAATTCGTCTCTGGGAAGATTCGGTTTAGGCACTGAACATCGACGTAACATAGACGAAATGTCTTGACGTATCGCCTCCAAATCTTCTTTCCGCATATTGTTTTTAAATAAACAGTCCTCGACGCTACAGATAATTTCTTCGTACGGTAATCTGCGCGGACTTACAGCATAATTGAGTCCTTTGGATAAAACCTTAATTGTTTACAAGTTTAAAGTTTTTTTGTGAAAGTTTCTTTAGTGAGCCAAATCGATTCACCAACTTACAGATTGGCTCAACACTTAGCGAAAATACTCTCACCGCTCAGGGGACACACAAGAGCACACATAAAGGATTCCTACCATTTTGTCAGCGAGATTAAAGACCTGCGTCTGGCAGACAATGAAACTATGGTCAGTTTTGATGTGCAGTCATTGTTTACATGCTTACCTGTTGAAGACTGCATCTCAATTGTAACTAGGAGGCTGGAGGAAAACAACATGCCCGTAGAATATGCAGTATTACTCAGACACTGCCTTACATCTGGCTACTTATTGTGGAAGGAGGAGTTCTACAAGCAAGTAGATGGTGTGGCGATGGGCTCACCTGTATCTCCCATTGTCGCCGACATATTCATGGAAGACTTTGAGGAGAAAGCCCTGCTTACTTCTCCCATAAATCCAAGATTCTACAAGCGGTACGTAGACGACACTTTCACAATTCTACCTTTAGATAAAGTAACTGCATTTTTAGACCATCTTAACTCTATAAATTCTAAAATTTAGTTCACAATGGAGTTAGAGGCAAACAATTCCTTAGCTTTTCTAGATGTGTTAGTAATTCGGAATCCTGATAACACCTTGAGCCATACTGTGTATAGAAAAAAGACCCATACAGATAGATATTTAAACGGTGATTCTCACCACCATCCTTCACAGTTAGCTACCGTGGGTAAATCTTTGTTTCAGAGAGCACGAGGGATCTGTGACAGTAAACACCTGGCTGCCGAGCTCCAACACGTCAAGCAAGTTTTGCATGACAACAAGCTTCGGGTCCCGCGCCTACGTCACAGAGAACGAGTAAAGCCGGCCACAGTCGAGCGTGTACCTGCTGTACTGCCATATGTTAGAGGAGTCACTGACAAGATTGGCTACATCTTGAAGCGCGCTTCCATCAAAACATACTTCAAGCCGCCGAAGAAGATTGGTCAGTTTTTACCATCAGTCAAGTGTAACGTCCCTCTGCAAGATGCAGGAGTGTACAAGCTTGATTGTGAATGTGGTCTCTCCTACATAGGACAAACTAAAAGATCAATTAAAACCCGCGTCAAAGAACATATAGCTGATGTGAAGAATCGACGCTCCGGGAAGTCTGCAGTCTGTGAACATGTACAGGATCGCCCCCGTCACTACATCAGATTTGATAAACCACAAATCCTCGCTAAAGAACACCGATTCCTTCCAAGGATGATTCGCGAGGCTATTGAAATCAAAAAACACCCTAATTTCAATAGAGAAGACGGCTGGGTGCTACCATCTGCTTGGGATCCTATAATAAATAAAATTAAATCCCAACCCAAGCATACAACTGCAAGGCTTCATGACACCATAAGTACATACTCTGTAGATCGGAACAAAAGTTAAATTTTAATCTATGGTAACTGCGGTTAACTATGACATCTGGACGTTAAACATCTCAGTCCTTCCCGTGACCATGGGTGCTGTAAAGCTCTCGAAACGTCGGATATTAAAAAGTTAAATATACGCGATAAATTCCGTAAAAACTAGTATTAATTCAATGTGTAGTGTTCGCGTAAATATAAGAAATCATAATGAAAATGTTGTTATGCTAGGAGATTTTAATGGAAGAGTTGGGGTGAGGAGGCTTGGTTATGAAAGGATATTGGGAACGTTTGGTGATGAAAGTATAAATGAGAATGGTGAAAGCCTCCTCACTGTATGTATGGAAAAGAATCTTTTTGTGACGAACACTTTCTTTCGCCACAAGAGGATTCACATGTACACTTGGGAAAGAGGTGATGATAGAAGCATGATAGATTTCATAATTGTGGATGAAAGATTGAGGGGCGCAGTGGTGGATACAAGGGTTTACCGAGGGTCAAACGTAGGAACGGATCATTTTTTGGTTTTATGCCGAATTAATGGTCTATTCAGGCGGTGGCGCCATCGGTCATCTGTGTCTACCACTGCGTTACAGCGTATTAGAACAGAAAGATTACAAGATGAAGGTGAGAAAAACAAGTTTAAATGTAGACTGAAAGAAAACGTAAGTGGTTTGGATGAATTATGTATGAATGAGTTAGACTTGGAGAATGTATGGCAAAATGTTAAGAAAGGTTTAGTAGATGCAGCTACCGAAGTATGTGGTGTTAGTAAAAGAAAGAATGAAAGGAAAAATAATACGTTATGGTGGGATGATGAGATACGTACGGAAGTTGAAGCAAAGAAGAGAGCATGGCTAGATTTACTAGCAACTAAGGCTGGTAATTCTAGCGGTACGAATGATGATTTTGAAAGAAAAAAGGCAGTCTTTAGACATCTAAATAAAAGAGTAAAAGAAGTAGTTGAAAGGAAAAAGCAAGAAAGAACGGATAAAAATGATAGAAGAATATCGGATAACTTCCAGGCAAATATTAAAATGTTCTGGAAACTCGTAAGAACTGCCAGGGGATGTTCAAAACAGCCTAAAATGAATGCTATAAGAGATGAGAATGGCTATATTCTGAATGATGAAGTTTTGAGTTTAAAGAGATGGAAGGAATATTTTGAAAGCATGTTTATGAGTGAGGAGACAACGTATGAACTGAATGAAATAGGAACTCCGAAAGAAGAGGAAAGAGGTAGCGAGATAAGTATAGATGAAATAATGAAAGCAATGAAAAGCATGAAAGCAGGTAAGGCTGCCGGATATGATAGAGTTTCACTCGAAATGCTGAGGGCTGGAGAGGAAGTGGTGGCAGGCCTGCTGCACACCTTGTTTAATTTATGCTGGGAACTGAAACGGGTACCGGGAGACTGGTGCAAAGCCGTGATAGTCCCAGTATATAAGGGAAAAGGGTCGCAGCAGGACTGTAAAAACTACCGCGGTATCAGCCTTCTTAGCATCGTGGGAAAACTGTATGCCAAGGTACTAATTGAAAGGGTCATGAAAGAAACCGATGGAAAAATTTGGGATGTGCAAGCGGGATTTAGAAAGGGAATGGGATGTACAGATCAAGTCTTCTCCATGCGCATGATCGCGGAGAAGTTTTTGGCCAAAAACCAAAAGGTTTTTTGTGCGTTCATGGACTTGGAGAAGGCCTATGACAGAGTGGATAGGAATGTGCTATGGCAAACACTGAACTCATTTGGGTTGAGCGCTGGCTTCATACAGGCATTGGAGTCTCTTTATAGGGACTCTAGTGCTTGTGTTAGGATCAACGGGGTCTACTCGGACTGGTTTGGCATCCATAAAGGTGTCAGACAGGGCTGTGCGGCTTCCCCGTGGTTGTTCAACCTATTTATGGACAGTTGTTTGCAAAATTTGAAAGTTGAAGAATGCGGATTAAGAATGGGTGAGTTAACCATCAAATGCCTTTTGTACGCCGATGATCAAGTTATTCTTGCGTCGTCGGCGGCTGAGTTGCAAATGATGGTTACATTAATGAACAGATCATTAAAAGAAAGGGCTATGAAAGTGAACGCAAATAAGACGAAAATTATGGTTTTTGAAAGAGATGAAAGTAAAACGATATGTGAAATAAGAATAGAAGGGGAGTTGATCGAGCAAGTAGATGAGTTTGTATATTTGGGGTGCGTATTTAGCAGGGATGGGAGATATGATAAGGATATAGAACGACGAGTGAACGCAGGAAACAGAGTAAATGGGGCCCTGCACTCTATTGTGAAGAGTCAAAATGTGTCAAAAAAGGCACGTATGGCAATTCACAATGCTGTGTTGGTCCCTACTTTAACGTATGGTAGTGAAAGTTGGGTATGGCAGAAGAAGCACGAGAGTAGAATAAATGCAGTAGAAATGCGGTCGTTAAGGAGTATGTTAGGGCTGAATCTGAATGACAGGGTGAAAAATTGTGTGATAAGATAAGAGTGTGGTTTGCAAGATGATGTTGTGACCAGGATTAAGAAAGGAATGCTTCGGTGGTTTGGTCATGTGGAAAGAATGGATGAGGAAAGAGTGACAAAGAAAATTTATGTTGCAGAAGTGAATGGCAGAGTCGGAAAGGGACGTCCTAGGCGAAAATTTATCGACCAAATTGGCGATCTATTGAAAACGGGCCAAATTAGGAGTACCCTTAACCGACGAGCATGCATGCGTAGGTGTATGGATGTGAAGGAGGCGAGAGAGGTGTGTCAGGATCGTGCCAAATGGAAGTCTGTAGTCTCTGCCTACCCCTCTGGGCGACAGGCGTGAGTGTTTATATGTTATGTATGTTAAAAATAAATCTTGAAACGTCGGCCAATCTTCGTAACTGCCAGAAAATGATGGTAATTGTATTCTGGGCAACTTGACTTGGGGAACTTCACGCTGCAACATCTTATTTTCACCAACGCAGGCTGATTGTGTAACCGTAGAATGTAATGAATCTAATAAGTCCTTCATATCCGCTTTTATTTGCATATAACTTTCTTCACACGAATAATACACGTCTTTATTAAAATATTCAAAGCGTTTTCGTTGTTCCTTAGGCATAGATTTTAATAAATTTATATGTGCGGTCTTAAACGAGTTCCAATAGTCATCAAGGCAGTTAATTTTTGTTTCTATATAGCCCTTAGTTAGACGTGCCTTTGGACATTTTTTAAAGTTATCGTGGATTTTAACAATACAACAGTGCAAATCTTCAAGTTCACTTAAAATTTGTTCCGTGTTTTCCATGTTAAATATTGAATAATATGACGGTTATTCACTTTATTTGTACACTAATAACTTTAATGCAACTTGTTTGGTATTAGCGTCCAGGCTCTTTTGTTCTCCGACTCGACGTTATCAGTCGCCTATTCAATAAAAATCCGGCTCGATGCAGACCACTATGTTCCTTAAGAGGATAGAGTAAGTCAGCTCAAATTCTAATTTCGCCCCCACTTCCCCGCGCGTCGTATGCTATGTACCGACATGTTTGTAATCAATAATACTGTAACTAGATAGGTCGTTAGATACTTATTTCATTAGGTTTATCATATTTATGCCTGTTTCTTAACGCCAACCCAGTCGCTTCTTATTGTTATAACGGTTATTTCCCATTTTAATTTTACTTCGTCCTGTTGCGTAATGTGTATTAAATCGTAAGCGACACAACTTCTCCCTTCAAAAGCCGGAGCGATACTAACGGGGCGACAGGAATCAAGCGTACGCGCCGATAGTTTAGGTAATTTCTTTTTACAGTGAAAATAATGGTATTTAAAAAAAGTAAATAACATACGCACTGCTTTATAGTTAGTTCAGTTAGTATGCAAAGTTTCATGATCTTATTTAAAGTATTTTATGAATAACAGCGGTTTATTGTTCAGTTTGGAGGCAACTTTGGATTTTTTTTCTATCGAGAAAATTTTACGGAATCGTGTTTTAGTCTAACATAGTCCTTAACATTAATCCTCAACTTTACCATATATTTATTTCAAAATTAATGCTGCAATACTTTCGGCATAACGGAGGATCTTGCTTAGCCATTTGAGATTATATTTCCCCTTAAGTTGTTATACGAACGGGTCAAACTTGCTTATATGTCACTTTAGAGAAGTAAACAACGTATTCACTGTCTAATGGTTTATTGTAGACTGTTTTTACAAATGTAATGCAAAGTGTGATTTGACTTTACGCGTACAATACAACAGTTGCCATAGTTGTATTTGACATAGTTTATATATATATATATATATATATATATATATATATATATATATATATATATATATATATATATATATATATATATATATATATATATATATATATATATATATATATATATATAGAGTAGAAGAATGCACATTTGTTAAAAAGAATATGCACCTTTTTTCAATACACTCCCGGCCTCATTTTTATGTCCTAGTAAAAAAATTAGCTCCACCTATCACAAAATTACAAACAGTTAAATCAGGACCCCATGATATGTGTGTAAAAATTTATAAAAAAATTCCCAAATGTTTACAAAAAGAAGAATCGTTGTCAAAATTTCAAAGAAAGCTTAAAAAGTATTAAATTGAAAAAAGTTTCTAATCGTTGTCAGAGTTTTTCAGTGAAAAATAAATAATTGTTTAATTTGATTATGTATATCTCTTTCATATCGTTGTATATATTGCAAATGTTTATTAAACCTAAAAGTAATGTTTAGTACAAGTAAATAAAATTAAATTCATATTTCTAAATTAATTAAATTAAATTGACATATAACATAATATAATATAATATTGCTATTGCTACGCCCTATCAGGGCTCATGTTTGGCTCTAATATATCCAACATAAGAACTATTTATGTAACCACATGAACGCAATAAAATGTTTGAGTTTGAGTTTATTTCAGGTACATATGCTGGAATACATTCAGTTAAATAATGTTATAAAATAGCTTCAATTTCGCAGCTACCTTTTTACCTTTCAGTTCAGACCATAGAAAACAGTACGCATTACTGGGCAGACCTGCTTCATAAGCAGTGAGCTTAAACACGCACATCTGTCGAGAAGAACACAATAAGCTCACTTTGCAGTGAGGAATCCGAAGTACAGCCCGCAGACCTAATGAAACTGAAAGAACCTTGCGGCAGGTTTTTTTTATTAGTTGTTACCAGGAAAACGTTGCTTCTCTCTTCAAGTTTAATAAATCACCCGATAACGTGGTTCTCAAAGTAACCTATAAGCGCTACAGAAATTATTGCAATTCTTTGCTCAAGAGCGTTAAACGCGATTATGAAAGAAATAAATTTGCTGAGGCTGGAAAAGACTCAAAACGTATTTGGGAGACAATAAACCAAGTTACCAATACTAGCCCTAGAACAACACCAGGCCACGAATTATTACAATTGTGTCCATTCCCATGTGAATCGGCCGATAGAGTTAACTCCTTCTTTATCAATGCTGGCAAAATCCTTGCTGAAAAATTTGACCAGACGACAGCTATATCAACCCATGCTACTTCTGCGGTTTCAAGTCCTAATTTAATAGAAAACTCTTTCGTTCTTTTAAATACAGACGAAGAAGAAGTTGAACGGATTATCATTGCATTAAAATC
Organism: Parnassius smintheus behrii; assembly: GCA_036936625.1. NCBI lineage: Eukaryota > Metazoa > Arthropoda > Insecta > Lepidoptera > Papilionidae > Parnassius > Parnassius smintheus. The sequence goes on from JAUPFT010000019.1 coordinate 442,879, forward strand.
AGATAAAGCTGTTGGATGGGATGGTATCTCCGCTGGTCTTCTGAAAAATTACAAAGACATCCTAGTGCCTCCTCTGACATTTTTATTATCAACTTGTGTTTTACGGCAGGTGTTTTTCCAAGGGTGCTGAAAAAAGCTGTTGTTCATCCAATTTACAAAAATGGTGATCAAAGTCTACCTAATAATTATCGTCCTATATCAATACTGCCGTCAATCTCTAAGGTTTTTGAAAAAATCATAAACTCTAGACTAGTTAACTACCTTGAGCAAAAGAATTTATTATCAAATGTCCAGTTCGGTTTTCGTGCGAAAAAATCAACATCAGATGCTTTACTTTCGGTTACCAACTACATTACGCAAAACTTAGATAGGGGTAAAAGAGTTTAGCCATCTTTCTCGATCTAGAGAAAGCTTTTGACACCGTTTCAATTCCACTGTTGCTCCAAAAGCTTGAGGATATTAGCGTGCGAGGCTGTCAACTTACATTATTTTCTAGCTATCTCAGTGGCCGATGTCAGTGTGTCAAGTTGTCTAATAGTGTCATCAGCTCTGATTCTCCTGTCTTTTTTGGTGTTCCTCAGGGCAGTATATTTGGTCCGACCCTATTCCTCATTTTTATTAATGATTTGTGTAACCTTAATCTTCACAATGGCAAGAAAATTACATTTGCTGATGACACAGCTCTCCTTTTTTCTGGAAGCACCTGGGAGGACATTTTCCGGCAATCTCAGGTTGGGTTTAATATGGTATGTGCTTGGCTTAGGAAGAACATACTAACTCTAAGTTGTAAGAAAACTAAATATATGCCTTTTGCAATCCGTACCTCATCCTTACCTGGAGACGCGCATAAAATCATTGCTCACTGTTGTGCTAATTCTAACACTTTAGATTGTTCCTGTCCCGTTTTAGAGAAGACTAATAGTATCAAGTATCTTGGCATATTATTTGACAACACCTTAACATTCCGTTCTCATATTGAAACACTATGTGGTAGAGTGCGTAAACTGATTTTTATATTTAAAAAATTAAGACATGTTGCTAATAGAGAAGTACCAAAATTGGCCTATTATGCTTTGTGTCAATCTTTATTAACATACGGAATTGAAGTCTGGGGTGGTGCAGCCAAAACACATATTATTGAACTAGAGCGTGCGCAAAGATCACTTTTAAAAGTTATCCATTTTAAACCCTACTTATACCCAACTTTAGATTTGTATAGAATTAGCGAAGTTCTTACAGTTCGACAACTATTTGTGCTACATATAGTTTTAAGACAACATACAATTTCAAAAATAACTCAAAAGGAACATTGCCACCGTAATCATCTGGTAGCTCAGTCAGTGCCTTTCTTCACATCTTTTGCTAGGAAATTCTTTACTTTTTTGGGTCCGTATTTATATAATAAATTACACCAAAAATTATCTATTTATGAAGTCAACAGATGGTCATGTAAACATAGACTTGTGGAATATCTTCAGACTCTTTCATACACAGATACTTGAACAATTACTCCAAATTATCTCATAAATATTCACGGACATACACGCAGACATGCTAACAGTCACAAACTCTCATACTTACCCTACAAAAATACGTGGTTTTTGTATCTTTTATTTTATATTTTTTCTCTAAATATTATTATTTCTAACCATAACATAAGTGATCTCCTTATACTATTATACTTGTTGCCAAGTAAATTGGGGGGGGGGGGGGGCTGGTGACCTGTAATACGGGTCTTTGAACCTACACGGGCACCAGTCTCCCATGAATGACAAAATATTGTTAAAATAGAGATGTAACACTAATGTATCTTCCATGTCGTTTGTGGTGAGAAATAAATAAATTATTATTATTATTATCTCTTCCAATTCTCTATTCTAAGACAAGTGTCACTGCATCACCGTTTGGCGCCTACCCTCATTAGAGACTAAGTCTGTTTATTTTTTGTGTAAGAGGAGACAAACGAGCATGCGGTTCACCTGCATGGTAAGCGACAACCGCCACCCATGGATAACTACAACACCCAGGGAATTGCAGTTATTATTATAGAATAAGGGTGACACGAGCACACCGCCCATGTTGGCAAGTGGACGCTGTGGCTCACAGACTACATTTATCCACAATTAAGAATCAAACGACAGATGCGCTATCACCCCCGAGGATTAACATGGAACGCCTAGCTTTCAGAAAAAAAGGGCCCGGTTGTCCATACTTACCATACGAAATACAGCAGCATTAAGCTACTATTTGGCGCTGGTATTAAGAGACCGTTGTCCTACCTTGATCAAGCCGACTCATTCATGTTACACTATAATTGCAGCGTGGCTATATCACATATAAAAGATGCGTTGCCAGCCTTTAAAAGAGTAGGTTATGAATATCAAAGATTTAAATAGTTAGATGCGCCTTCACCTTGAAAACTGTGGCATTATTTTTGGATGTGTTCGTTTGCAAGACGCTGACACGCGCACACTAATGCACTAGTGTTATCTCTTATTATCGTACAGAAATTGTGTATACTATTTTCTCTGTCGCACAAATGAGCACCGATTGCGAATGAGTGAGCTCACTCATTTGAGAATGGACACATTTCGGAGTGGTCATACTATGGTAAGGGCGCATCTAACTACTTAAATCTGTGATGAATATATTATAGTATAGTAGTAGTAGTAGTTCTTGAAGGTTCCTAAGGTTTCTGTTAGGTCTTTTCTTTGATTTTTGTATTTCGTGTAAGGGATAAGGAAGAGGAAGTAAAACAAGAACACAGCTTTACCCTAAATTTAATATATACAAAAGGAAAGAGCGCGGCTGCGAGCCGCTCGTCGGTCGGTAGTAGCGCTAGTACTATCTAGTATTAGTATAGTACTAGCAATTACAAATTGGAAACAATCGTATTATATATTTCATTTATCAATTTGCAGTCGCTTTAGCGTTAAATATTTACGTGTTAGCTATTTATAGTTTTGGGGCAGTGAATACTCACTCGTACTTTCCGTACGATGCTACATTCTTATTTCTAAAATACCAACTCGACTCCAAAAGCGAGGCATTAGATTGTAAACTTTATGTCGTATTACATAAAGATATCATTTCTCTAATTTAAATCAATTTAAAACGCACTTTGAACGGTGCACTATTAAATGTAGAAAAATGACCTGTAAGTAACACGATCCCAAAGTGAGACATAGAATTGTGAACTTTATGTCGTATAACGTAAAGATCGTTTCTCTAATTTAAATTAATTTAAGACGCGTGCACCTTTAAATTTGGAAAAACGGTCTGCAGGTGACATGATATAAATTTCACATTTCAACGTCTCAATTTGGAGCAGAGCTGGAGTTTAGTAGTTACAGCGGGGGCGTCCATAATCATTATCGGCGCACATCAAACAAATATCAGATAACCGTCCCGCCGTCCATCCATAGTAGCGTACAACGTGCGGTCAGATCCATTGCAGCAATGTGCACTACGTACTAGAGAAGAGGCCAAGATTTAGTTGTTACGAGCCCGCGGGCTGAAGCTTAGTCTGTGCCGTACAATGGTTCTCTGTACGGTCTCCCAGCAGCAGCCGCACTGCACTGGTACTGTGCGCGGTGTTTGTTCTAGTGCGTAGTGCACATTACTTAAGTGGGTCAGATCTCGTGGCCCGTAGCCGCTAACGTATAGTGTATGCTGTCTAAATAACTGCATGAGTTGCCTGAACAAGTCCGTCGCGCGTGTCGGCTCGCCGTGCGACTCTATCGCATCACTCGCACTGTTCGACTTCGGTTTTAACTGAACTTAGCACAATCATATAAGCAACAGTTTCGTAGCATCGATGAAGCTTGCGTTTTGACTTCTATTGGTTCAATGAATATCCGTCGCGCGTGTCGGCTCGCCGTGCGACTCTATCGCATCACTCGCACTGTTCGACTTCGGTTTTAACTGAACTTAGCACAATCATATAAGCAACAGTTTCGTAGCATCGATGAAGCTTGCGTTTTGACTTCTATTGGTTCAATGAATAGTCAAAGGGCGCATTCCCTTACTTCTCGATTCAATATTGAAGTGTCGTCAACAACTTTAACTTCGTTTCCATTCTTGAAAAATCTCTATAAAAATGTCATTTTAATATGCAGCATCAAAATGATGGACGCTTCGTCCGTAATGTCCGTGTGGAACGGTAAGCAGTAGGCAGTAAGGCGACACTATGGAACGCGGACTGTTATGCGTCATTTATTTCGTGCGAGTGTAACGTTGTGAGCATGCGTGAGCACGCATGCGAGCCGCGCGTGTGTTGACAGTTGATGCCACTGATAGCTAGTGACGGCCAGTGGCGATTGATGGCAGCCAGTGGCAACTAATGGCAGCTAGTGGCGGCGGTCAGCTAGTGCGGAGTGATGCGACAGGTGCGACAGCGCCGAGTGCGCCGACGAGCAGATGTCCTGCAAAGGACACAATCAGAATTAGAATAATTTATTTCACAGATCTTATAAGACTTTTTACCTACTGAGTCAACCCGCTTTAGCTTTATAATGCGGCGATTTAAGGTAATTATCAAAGACCACTTATTTTATCGATTTTTCGATTTCTCAAAATAAAATTCTCCAAGACTTTGGAATAAATTATAGCCTATTATACCACTCCTGGCACTGTTGTCTGTCCGTTCGTCAAGTTCCATCAAAATTAGTTCAGCCATCCCGAAGGCAGACAGGGAGCCGGGCGACGACAGCGTCACACACAAAAGTGATTATTTATGTGTTAATGACATGCAAACTGCTCTCACTCTCAATAACAGGACAGTTATTTCGATATCACACACAGACAATCAATTTTGTTTATATCAGAGATGACAAAACATCTACACTTTGATTCTTAACCAAGGATATATGTACATGTCTGTGGGGCACAGCATCCACTTACCATCAAGCGGACTGTGTGCTCGTTTGTTACCCTTATTGCAAATCAAAAGCCCACCTGATACGAGAACTGCGGGAAGTGCTCCTCCTGTATGCGAGCGAGACCGGGTTCGTTTTCTGGCGGCGTCAGCTCCACGGACTCGCCCGTGAACTCAGAGTCGAAGTACCGCGTGTCAGTTTCAGATTCCACTTGCGGCTTAAACGGAGGCGGGATCTGCGCACAAAAATTGGAAAAAGCTACAGTGCCTTATCGCCTCAAGTAGGGTTGCCAACCATACTGTTAAAAACATCTCATAAATCGTAGGCAAACACTACGGACTTCCATTTGACTTGATTCTGACACACGTTTCTCGCCTCCTTTAGATCCATATAATATACTTTACTTTTCGTAGAAAATGTTGGCAACTTTACCTCCGGGGACTAAGATTGTATATCTCACAGCCTGTAATTAACTCCATGTCTATCCAGCTGGCCACTACAGTGGACGCACGCTTGCGCTGAATGGCAGTTATAGTCCGATCATAAGGTGCCTGGTTTAAATTTTTTAAGCCTTAATCAGTTATTGAGTTTTCTTTCCAGAAATTCTTAGTATAAACCTAGAAGTTAGCGGTGTGTTAGTTAGAGCCGTGGTAGCTCAGATGGTTAACGCTCGTTGTAAATATAACAGAAGGCGAGTAATCTGGGTTCGAACCCCACCGGCACCAATGAAATTGTTAATTGCAATTTTAAGTGCTGATATACTACGTGCTCGACGGTGAAGCAAAACATCGTGAGGAAACGTGCATGTCTGAGGAATAAGAAAAAAAAATATGTTCGTCGACATGTGAAGTTCGCTAACACGCATTGGGGCAACGCGGCGGACACTTCCTTGCTCTAAAACCCTCTCAGAAATGAAGGAGGCCTGTGCCCAGCAGTGGGACGTACATAGGCTGTAACTTTACTTTTTTTTACTTTTAGAGGTGTTTGACCCATATGCTTCGGAGAGCACGTAAAGTTGTTGGTCCTGCGCCTGATCACTCTCCGGTTGCGTTGGACTACTGTCCCATCGGATTATGAGACTATAGAGAGCATCTGTATTTGTACATACACTTGAACGCTATAAATCTGTCTCGCACAGATGACTGATCTTCGTTAAGACTGGCTACCATGGTCAACATTTGGTTTGGAGGTTATTATCGTCAGGGAGTTTATAGAAGTATGCAGACCTAAATAATGTTTGGAGATGGTTGATAATAAGTAAATTGAGTTCATGTTGACTCGTGAGTGGTGAGCAGTGAGCGTGGAGGTGAGTGGTGTCGCTCTTTTTTGGTGAATAGGTCAAACCAGTTGATGGAGCTACTACCAGTGCAATTAATAAAAAATGGGACTAAAAATGACGGCGCATCTTTTCATCTCTCGCTCGTAAACTGTTGCTATCTATACCCACACCCGTCAGTGAAAACTGCAAAAGAAATACGTTGCGATATACGTTTTTCGTACGTTCTATAACTTCAGTGCAATTTGTCATAAGAATCAAAAAATAACAAATGCCATAAACCACAAAAAACAGTCCAGTTTTTCAATTAGTTAACCACTGAGAGCTTTTTTTCATTATTGTTTAATTTTGTTTGTTAATATTTTTGTATAAAATATTTAGATGTCATTGAGACATAAGCAACCATTTTTCAAATATTCGTCTGTCTGTGTATCCGAGCTAATGTTCGGAATGGCTGGACTGATGGCAACAAATTTCACGAACAAAAGGAGAGTAATACCAGGAGTGATCTAGACCAAAATTTTGTCTGAAAAATATTGAGATTCAATTAAATAGATATATTGAGAAGACAAAATAAAAGAACTTTAATGATTATCTTAAGTCTAAATAACGCCACATTGTAATGTTGGGAGGTTCGGGGAATAAATGATACGTCTATAATGCTCTTAAATGTAGATTTATTACTCCATGAATGTCTATTAGGCTATCGTATATACCTACATGAGCGTACACTTCACACACACACACACACTACAACATTATGAGAAAACACCCAGGCCAAGCCAGAGCGGGTCGCTACTTATAAATTTAATTTAAAATTAATAAACATACTTGCGTGTACAATTTTTTTCAAATATTTTCTCATTAATAAATTAATAAATAACTGCCAATCAACCGAATAATATAACGTTATTAGCGGGTTTTCGTTATTGGTACTGAGCATGTTGACGATACGGGCTCTATGAGGCGCAATTTCTAATCCCACTCTTTATCCGTACGGACTTATAAAAAGTTTATGGACATTTGTGATAAGCAAATTGTGTTAGAATGAAACGGGTAAGAGTGGTGTCAGTATTTTTAGAGCGATTGTAGTACGGAGAGCTATGACTGCAATCACTTGCCATGTAAGTGAACGTGTACCGGGCCCGGCGGCCAGGCGGCGCGCCGGCTCCTTGGTGAGCAGTGAGCGTGTATGTGAGTGGTGTGGTACCTTCTTAGCGACGAGGTCCTGCCAGTTGATGGAGGCGAAGAAGGAGTGGTTCATGATGTCCCGCGCGTCCTCGGGCCCGGCGCCCAGGCGGCGCGCCGGCTCCTTGGTGAGCAGGCCGGCCAGCAGCGCGCGGCACTCCACCGACAGCGCGCGCGGGAACCGCACCTCCTCGCTCAGAATCAGCGAGAACAGCACCTGCCAAATGCCTTTCTTTCAACTGAAAACTTCTTTCGATTCATTATTAGTTGAGACTGGATGAATGAAAAAGGCGACAGTAAAAGGAGACAAACATACAGGTGCCCCAAGAGTCGACAACAAGCCTACTAAGCAATAGTAAACAGTAAAATATTTAAAAAAAAGTTTGTTATGTGTTTTAAGGATTACAGGCACCTATAAAAATCGTGAAAATCTACACCCTGTGACGGTCTTTTAACTCCTGTTGCTACAGACTTTAATATATTTTTTTTAATTTTCTTTTTACTACGTAATCATGAATAACGCTTTTGAAAACTGTTGCTTAAAATTTACAGCCAACTGCTCCAGTCCAGAAGGAAATATGTAATTTGTTTCACAACCAAATATTCAAAATTAATACTTTGCCCAGTTTTAAATAACTGTACTTAAAAAAAAACTAGAATTTTACAAGTAACTTTTAAAGTTGGCGCATTCAATAAGGATTCCAAAATAATATAAGACTACCAAAAATATTTATTAAATTATGGAATTTTTTTTTTTAAAGAAACCCAGTTGTAAATTAATTTTCACCACGAGCCATAGTAATGTTCACTCCATGTATTGGCTTTAAAATTAGTATCTCTGTACTCGGATAGCCATGGCTAGCCAAGTACAGAACCAGAGTATGAAACAGACGATACTTACTAAATAAGATTTGTTTTCTTCACCAAGTTTTTCCACGTCAGGTTTACATTATGTCATTACATTATTCTCCTATATTGTGTATGTAATGTCTAAAATATGAATAAAAATGACGAAATCGTAAAGATGTTTCCCTTAATGTATTTCCTAATCGCTAAGGTACACAATATGTACTTAGGTTGTGGTAACTATTCTTAATTATTTAAAAGACAATTTAATAATTCTTAAATATTAATTTAAGAATTATTAAATTGTCTTTTAAAAAGCTGATGTGGGGTAAAACGTCGTCATAAAGCCTTGTCTCTGAAAGGTGGCTTAAAACCATCTCTATACTAAGTAAAATAGAAATAGGAAAAACAAAACATATAGGAGCCAAGTAATAGCGATGGCAGTGGGCTGATAATATATCTAGAAGAATTGAAATCCGATGGGGAAGAAAGTTTTGACTGTCTCATACCGGAGTGAGGACCTATGTACAACACGTAACATAATTTAATTAACACACTTTGAGAAAGTAGTTTGTTCAGAATCGTTAACTGAATAGATTCCCATCATTTTTAATATAGGTAATTTTTTATCCCAAAAATAATTTAAACTACGTAAATTACAGTCACACTATATCCGTACACTCAAAACAAACTGAAATGAACCGTAATTTAAGACAATAAGACTTTTAACGAGTGCAGTTTTATTTGTATTATTACTAATTCTGTCATTCAATAAAAATAAAGAAAAATGAACTTTATTTCAAGCACGTTAAAGTCTTTGCTTTCGTGGATTTGTACTGTGACCACAACATTCTTGCGGAATTAGTATAACTATAGTCAACCAAATCTAAGAAATACACTTTGACAGCTGTCAGACTTATTGCACCAAGCATGCCAACCAAAAAATCGGAACGTACAATATTCGATTCTTAAAAAAATCCATATCGATTATTTAGAGTTACTAATCATTTACAGTTTAGTTTGAATAATACCAGAATAAATTAAAAACGGATAATTTAAAACACAAGAACACAAGATTTATCAGTTTCTTCATATTTGTTGTTACTGCTTATTTCTAGAGAAAACAGTTGTAGAAATTTAAGATTGAAACTAGATTAAAAATAAATTAATTCAATCACTTTCAGTACAACTAGTACAGATATCGTTGTTTATAATAAGTATTACCAAGTCGAGCAAAAAAGCGGCACGGCCGTACTATACTTTTCTCGAAGCAATTCAGGCCATTTTCGACCCCCTATAACTTCGTAGTGGATAAAACTAAAAGCCTGAATTTTCAGTAACCAAGTAGGCATTGTATAAACATAGTATATTTTATTCAATTTGAACCAGTAGTTTAAGAGTTATAACTAGTCAAAGTTTCTTAATTTTGTCACTCACTGGCTGATCGATCATCAAAAATCTAAGGCACTTCTAGCAGACATAGAAGCTTCAAATTTAGAATGCAATTAGGGTTTAGTATGTAAATCTAGAAAAAACTAAAATATTTTTTAATGTTGCTCCAGTTTTCTAGATACACCAACTGCATAAATAACTTTGTAATATCATATAAATGTATAGAATTACGTGCCGTGTAGTGGCGGTTGAGAATATCCACTATCCCATATCTTCCCGTGGGTGTCGTAAGAGGCGACAGAGGGTGACAGGCGGGTGTGTAACAGTGGTAGAGCCACGCGACCATGTTTCTCCACTTCTGAGCGCGGGTGCTCAGGCTGCCCCGCGTATTCTGGGAGGGAGGGGGGGGGGCAAAATTCCGCTCAAGACTACAACTGCTCGGGGCAAACGGAGCAACAAGACCAAGGCGACCCCTGCCACGCTGTCCGTGAATTTCTGCAATATCAGGGGACTTCACTCTAACCTAAACGCCGTCCACTACCATCTCGAGACGGCGAGGCCGGCTCTGCTCTTTCTGACCGAGACGCAGGTGTCCTCTCCTCTCTCCTACCCGGGGTACAAGCTGGAACACTCCTTTGTGCCTCGGGCTGGAGTTTGCGTTTACGTCAGAGAGGACATCTGTTCTCGACGCCTCGGCAGACTTGAAGGTTCGGACCTGTCCATCCTTTGGCTACGCGTAGACAGCGACGACCATCCGCGCGTATACGGCTGCCTCTATAGGTCCCATAGCGGTAATGCCGAAACAGACCGACTCTTCGACCACGTCCAAATGGCTGCAGATTCGTTGCTACAGCAGATCCCCTCCGCAGAGATCGTGATCCTCGGCGACTTTAACGCCCATCACGCCGAATGGCTTGGTTCACGTTTAACCGATCATGCGGGGAGATCTGTTCATGATTTTGCCTTGACATATGGTCTGACACAACTGGTTACTTCGCCTACGCGGATTCCAGACGTGGAGGATCATGCACCTTCCCTGTTGGACCTTCTGCTGACCTCTCACCCGGACGAATATCAGATTTCCGTCGACGCCCCTTTAGGCTCCTCGGACCATTGTCTGGTCCGGAGTGTTGTGCCACTCACGCTGAAATCGCGGTTGCATTCTGCAGGCTGCCGCCGTGTTTGGCACTATAGGTCAGCCGATTGGGATGGGTTGCGGTCTTTCTTTGCATCCTACCCTTGGGGGCGGGTTTGCTTCTCGCCGGATGATCCCAACGTTGTTGCGGATTCTGTTACTGATGTGGTGCTTCAGGGTATGGAACTTTTTAATCCTTCCTCTGTGGTGCCCATTGGAGGCAAATCTCAGCCATGGTTTGGTCGCTCCCAACTGACCCAATAAAACCGTTCTCGTATCTTCAGTAGAGTTCGTTTAACTCCCAGATGGACTCTTGAACGACCATTATGGCACAGCTGTAGAACATTCGGCACTTTAGCTTTAGAGACAACCATTTGTAAACGACAGCTGTCCCATTGGGCCCAATAGCTTTTCGTGGTTGAACTCATCGCTGAGACGTCCCTCCACTTAGGCTTGGTAGCACGGGCCTTGATCCATCCCAGAATCGGCTTGATGTCCGGATCTTCCTGCTGTGTATGTCGTAGGCTGTCCTTCTACCCGTTGCTGAGGTGGCCTGTCCTGAGCATCCTCACGGATACCACTTCCTTACTCTCTTGCCTACTACAATGGTTGCAATCTTCAGGAAAAGGTCTTCTTGACAATGCATCTGCGTTGCCGTGAGATTTCCCGCTGCAGTGTCTGATAGGAAAGTCGTATTCCTGCTGCTGCCGGGCGGTGCTGTTAGCTGCACTTCCTTTCTGAGACCGTTCACCTTCCCTTCCTAGGGTGTGCTTAGAGCAGCTGGACCGAAGATGGCCCCTTTCCCCACAGCCATAGCACCTAGGGCTGTATCCTTTATTGTGGTCGCGAACCGTAACTGCTGCAACCTCCCTAGCGTGAGGTGAACGACGATCCTGTCGCCGCCAGGCAGTGCCGTTAGCTGCACTACCCTCCTGATATCGTTCACTTTCCCTTTCTGCGCTTCGCTTAGGGCAGCTGAATCGAAGATGGCCCTTTTCCCCACAGCCATAGCACCTAGGGCTGTATCCCTTGTTGCGGTCGCGAACTGTAGCTGCTGCAACCTCCCCGACGCGATGGGAACGATGATCCTGCCGCACGGCTTCCACTTCCAGTGCATGGGCCAAGGCATCCTTAAGCGTCTCGTGGTGCCCGAGCCTCACAGCAGCTCTGACTTCCAGGTCACGGATGCCGTCGATGAATGTCTGCACCAGGTTCCCTTCAATGAGCGCAGGTACAGACCGGTTTGTTTTCCGCACCAGCTTCTCCACCTCTAGAGCCCACTGCTGCAGGTTTTCATTGGTGCGCTGCACGCGATCTTTAAGCTGCGCACGGAAGACGTGTTCCAGGTGAGCGTCGCCATATCTCGCCTCCAATGCCTCAAGGAGTTGCTCATAAGTCACTTCCTCACCGAGAGCTTCCAGAACTGTTAAGGCCTGGTCGCACAGGCCTAGTGTGAGAGCAGTCATGGCCTGACTTTTATTCCAGCCGTTCGCCTTCATAACAGCCTCGAACTGGATTTTGTAGGCTGACCAGGAAGAGGTACCGTCGAACGGTGGCACCTTGAACCCACGTAGCGAAGGTGTTGTAGCTACTACGGGAGCTGTAGCTCCATCTCCAAGTTTGAGTTCGTCCAGTGATTTCTTCATGTCAGCCATTACGTTGTCAACCCGATTGTTTACTTGGTCGATTCGGGTTTCAGCTTTCTCGATTCGGTTTTCAGCTTTCGCGATTTGGGTTTCAGCTTCCGACAGGCGGTTGTCATGCTGAGCAACCCTATCCTTCACCTCCTTTATCTCCTTCCCGAAGGTAGCGTGAAGGTCCTTCATGAGGAGCATCTGCTCTTCCAACCGACGGGCCTGTTCCTCTTGTCCGCCCCGCAGCTGCTCCTCCAAACGACGAACCTGGTCTTCCTGTCGGCGGGCCTGTTCCTCTTGTCCGCCCCGCAGCTGCTCTTTCAACTGACGGACCTGTTCCTCCTGTCGGCGAGCCTGCTCCTCCTGTCGGCGAGCCTGCTCCTGCAGCATCACCATCAGAGCACCTAAGTCAGGTGCTGCAGATGTAGGAGCTACCGACGGGCCTGCAGCCGGTGGCTGGCCCTCCGACGTCTGCGACGTTGCACCACCAAATCTTCGTTGGTCCGTCTCCTGCTGGCGTTTACTTGGGGTACGGACACCCTCCGTGTCCACCTTAGGTAAAATCGGCATGATTTTATCCCACTTCTGACACCAATTGTTACGAGCTTGAGGTTCGTGACAATAAAAATTGCCGATAAAATTACCTAAATTAACACTTTAATTCTCTTTACACAAATTAAAACTTAAAACACTAATAATTAATCTCACTAATTCACTTTATTTCGCTCCGAAGCTTCGCTTGTCTCGCCCAAATCCAATACTGCCCCGATCGCATCTTGCAGCGCCTATATATACAAATTAGCAATGAAGCATCCGAAATATTCAAGTAAATGCGCGCAAAGCGACGAATGTTCGAGTGTAGATTTTCTAGAAACTTAGTTCGTCAGGATGGCGCTGTCGGTTGAAAGATTTGTGATGTCATTTTCTGCAAAGCTCCCCTCGCTCTCGTTCCTCACACTAGATGGCGCTAGTGTATGGCGTTGACTTATTCACGCAACACTATTAATGCTGGTGTTCTACGGGGCTGCGTGCTATCGCCAACGCTGTTTCTTCTGCATATCAATGATATGTTGCATACCCGTAACATTCATTGCTATGCAGATGACAGCACTGGTGATGCTCTTTACACCGGCCGAGCCAATATTTCTCGGGAAAACGTCTCCGAGTGCCGGGACAAACTTGTGTCTGAAGTCGAGTCTTTGCTGAACAGAGTCTCGGATTGGGGACGACTAAATCTAGTCCACTTTAACCCCCAGAAGACACAAGTTTGCGCGTTAACCGCTAAAAAGAACCCCTTTGTCGTATCCTCTCAGTTTCAAGGCACTCCCCTTGTTGCCTCAGCCAGTATCGGAATCCTCGGCGTCGACATATCGAGTGACGTGCAGTTTCGTGGTCACTTGGAAGGGAAGGCCAAATTGGCCTCTAAAAAGCTTGGCGTGCTCAGCAGAGCGGGACAGTATTTCATGCCGGCACACCGCCTGCAACTTTACAAGGCACAGGTTCGGCCGCACATGGAATGCTGTTCCCATCTCTGGGCTGGGGCTCCCCAGTACCAGCTCCTTCCACTTGACCGCATCCAGCGCAGAGCGGCTCGAATCGTCGACGACCGAGTACTTTCCGATCGGCTCGATTCACTGGCGCTGCGAAGAGATGTTGCATCTCTTTGCGTATTTTATCGCATCTATCACGGGGAGTGCTCTGAGGAATTGTTCGGATTAATCCCAGCCGCCAAATTTCGTGAACGCACTACACGGCAAACGTCCCGATACCATCCACACCATCTGGATGCTTGGCGGTCCACCACTGTACGTTTCACAAGGAGTTTTCTTCCACGTACAACCTCTCTGTGGAATAGTTTAAAACCGGCGATTTTTCCGGACCGACACGACCTGGGACCTTCAAGAAAAGAGCTTACTCCTTTCTAAAGGGCCGGCAACGCACCCGCAATTCTCCTGGTGTTGCGGTTGATCATGGGCGGCGGTAGTCACTTAACATCAGGTGAGCCGCATGCTCGTTTGCTCCTTCTTCTATAAAAAAAAAGATGGGCAGCAGCATCTTCCTGATAACAGCAATGATATAATAAAAACTGCGGTTGCCAACCCGCTCGCCAAGCGTGGCAACCATGGCAAATATCCCCCCATGAGTAACGACGCAAACAAACGGCCCCCAGTCCCCGGCGGCCCCGCTATTCCTGGCTACGGTGTCGACCATGGTAACGGCGGGGCAGGGGGTGCTAAGAATCTCCGGTGGAGGTTCGGTTACCACCTACGACGACTCGACCTGGCAACATATAACGCACGCACCCTGAAGACTGACGAGAAGATACTGGAGTTGGAAGAAGAGGTAGACAAGTTGCGCTGGCATATTATCGGGTTATCCGAGGTCCGAAGAGAGGGGGAGGACACGGTAATCCTCGAGTCCGGCAACTTGTTCTATCCCCGGGAGGGCGACCATCTGTCCCAAGGAGGTGTCGGATTTATCGTCCACAAGTCTATCGTCAACAACGTTGTAAAGATTGGGACTGTGTCGACGAGGGTCGCGTACCTGATACTCAGAATCACCAAACGGTATTCGCTGAAGGTCATACAGGTTTACGCACCAACCTCGGCACATCCCGATGAGGAGGTGGAGGAAATGTATGAGGATATTTCCAGAGCCATGCATTCCTCCAAAACCCACTACACGGTGTTGATGGGAGACTTCAACGCAAAACTAGGCACAAGAGAAAGCGGTGAGCTGAAGGTAGGGAAATTTGGAGTAGGGCAACGGAACCGTAGGGGCCAGCAGCTGGCCGACTTTAAGGAGAAAGGGGGACTCTTTATGATGAACTCTTTCTTCCAGAAGCGGCCCCACAGGAAGTGGACCTGGTCGCGCCCCGACGGTTCGACAAAAAATGAGATTTACTTCATTATGACGACCAGACGCCAACTGTTCAGTGATGTCTCAGTGATCGCAAGGGTGAAAACTGGCAGCGATCACCGAATGGTTAGAGGCACAATGAACCTAAGCGCTAAGTTGGAGAGGTCTCGTCTAATGAAGTCAACGCTCCGTCCCCCTCGTGCTCTAATCCAGAAGCCCGAAACCTTTCAGCTCGAGTTACGTAACCGCTTTCAGTGCCTAGAAGATTGCAATGCAGTGGACGATATGAATGACAAGCTCGTGGAAACTGTCCATGCGGTCGGAGCTAAGTTCTGCAAGACCGGCCGCAGAAGAACACAAAAGCTCTCCGATAACACTCTTAATCTCATGGCTGTTAGACGGGAGATGAGACTGCAATCGTCAACAGATTTGACAGCATACAGGCAACTGAACAGACAGATCTCCAAATGCATGCGGCGAGACTTACGCAAATTTAATACTGCTCGTATTGAAGAAGCGATTGAGCGGAACCAGGGCTCCAAAGTCTTTGCCAGAGATCTGTCTGCCAGTAAGAGCCAACTGTCAAAGCTGAAGACTGAGTGTGGCAGCATCGTTTCCGGGACACCTGAGATTCTGAGTGAGATTGAGAGGTTCTATGGGCAGCTGTACACATCATCGTTGGAGCCACACGCAAGTGTGAGTAACGATCCAAGAGCGGGTCTTATCCGACACTATTCCGATGATATCCCGGACGTCAGTCTGAGCGAGATTAGAATGGCTCTCCAGCACCTTAAAAACGGCAAGTCCCCGGGCGAGGATGGAATTACAGCGGAGCTTCTGAAAGCGGGTGGAACACCGGTACTTGAAGTCCTTCAGAGGCTCTTTAATTCCGTCCTCCATGGTGGCACTACTCCGGAGGCGTGGAGCAGAAGTGCGGTGGTCTTGTTCTTCAAGAAAGGTGACAACGCCCTCTTGAAGAACTACAGACCGATATCCCTTCTGAGCCGCGTCTACGTGCTGTTTTCGAGAGTCATTACGAATAGTCTCGCACGCAGACTCGACGACTTCCAGCCTCCTGAACAAGCCGGTTTCCGAAAAGGCTTTAGCACCATAGACCACATACAAACCCTTCGGCAAATTGTACAGAAGTCCGAAGAGTACAATCTGCCACTTTGCCTAGCGTATGTGGACTATGAGAAAGCCTTTGATTCCGTCGAAATTTGGGCGGTGCTACATTCTCTTCAGCGGTGCCAAGTTGATTGTCGGTATATCGAGGTGCTGAAGTGTTTGTACAGTAGGGCTACGATGGCTATCCGAGTACAGAACCAGAGCTCGAAACCCATCCAACTGCAGAGAGGTGTAAGACAGGGTGACGTTATATCCCCGAAACTCTTCACCGCTGCATTGGAAGATGTTTTCAAGCTACTGGACTGGAAAGGATACGGTATTAACATCAATGGCGAGTACTTCACTCACCTTCGATTTGCCGACGATACAGTCCTTATGGCAGAATCGCTGGAGGACCAAAGCACTATGCTCAATGACCTCAATAGTGCCTCCCAACGGATAGGTCTTAAGATGAACATGGACAAAACAAAGATCATGTTTAATGTCCATGTCGCACCTATGCCGGTAGTTTTTGGGAGCACTAAGCTCGAAGTTGTTGACGAGTACGTTTACCAGGGACAAATAGTCCGGCTAGGTAAGTCCAACTTCGACAGAGAGGTCAATCGACGGATTCAACTCGGCTGGGCAGCGTTCGGGAAATTACAATGCATCTTCTCGTCAGGTATACCTCAAAACCTGAGAACTAAGTTGTACAACCAGTGCGTGTTGCCAGTGATGACATATGGAACTGAGCGTGGTCCTTCACTGCTGGCCGTATGAGGACGCTCAAAGTCGCTCATCGAGCTATGGAGAGGGCTATGCTCGTCTTTCTCTTTGCGTGATAAACTTAAAAATAAGGACATCCGCAGTAGAACCAGAGTGACCGACATAGCCCAACAGATTAGTAAGCTGGGCCGGCCATATAGCTCGAAGAACCGACAACCGTTGGGGAAAAAAGGTTCGCGAGTGGCAGCCTCGTACCGGTAGACGAAGTGTGGGGCGACCCCCCACTAGATGGAGTGACGACCTGGTAAGACATGCAGGAAGTCGATGGATGCAGGTGGCTCAGGACCGTGCTTTGTGGCATACCTTGGGGGAGGCCTATGTTCAGCAGTGGACTTGTAAATGGCTGTAATGATGATGATGATGATGTATAGAATTGCAAAGTTACATTTTCAGTGAATGAATCAGTGTACTTGTATCTGTTTAATAGGTGTAGATAGGTACGTTGTTGGTATTCAAGAAGTAGAAGGTACCGGAAAGGTAAAAAAGTATGAATATCTTATCTACAAAAAGAAGTGAGATGCCATTAAAAAAGATAGTTTGTAAAAAAAACAAGTCTCGCAACTCAATTCTTCTACCATAAAAAGTTGTGAGCTCGATGTAATACCAAGTCGGTTAATTTATTTAGTCCCTACTTAAGGGTCCTTCTGTTTTAAGTTATTACATAATTACCTAACGTAACAACATTTTATAGTGACCATATCAATGTTAAAAATGTTTTATGTTTTAAATATACAGATTAACTTGGCCATCGCATGAAAACACAACGTATCTCACAAGTAATACATATTATATTAAATTAGATCGCTTAGTGTGATTGCCAAGTCAATATATAGATATTTAAAACATAAAACATTTTTAACATTGATATGGTCACTACAAAATGTTGTTACGTTAGCCAATTATGTAATAACTTAAAACAGAAGGACCCTTAAGTAGGGACTGAATAAATTAACCGACTTGGTATTACATGGATCTCACAACTTTTTATGGTAGAAGAACTAAGTTGCGAGAATTGGTTTTTTTACAAGCTATGTTTTTTAATGGCATCTCACTTGTTTTTGTATTTAAGATAGTCCTACTTTTTTACCTTTCCGGTACCTTCTACTTCTTGAATACCAACAACGTACTTATCTACACCTATTAAACATATACAAGTACACCGATTTATTCACTGCAAATGTAACTTTGTAATTCTATACATTTATATTATATTACAAAGTTATTTATGCAGTTGGTGTATCTAGAAAACTGGACCAACATTAAAATATTTTAGTTTTTTCTTGATTTATATACTAAACCCTAATTGCATTCTAAATTTGAAGCTTCTTATATTTATATTAATGTTAGTATTGTAGCAAGCAGCACCTCGTGGTCGCGGTTGTAGAAGGGCAGCCTCCCGCAGGCCATCTCGTAGAGCACGACGCCGGTGCCCCACCAGTCGACGGCGGGCCCGTAGTCCAGGTCCTCCAGCACCTCGGGCGCCAGGTACTCCGGCGTGCCGCAAAACGTCTTCGTCGTGCGTCCGTACGTGATGTTCACCTGCCACGCACAATGCCATTCACTCTACACAATTACATCTCTCATTTGAGAAAACGTTACGTCAGATAGTGTAAAATGTTTTATGTTCGTACATTACATTTACACAAACATATTGCAATGCCATAGTTAATATGATTATTTCTTCAAATTTTTCTCTAAGGAACTCTTTACTATCCTACTAATATTATAAACGCGAAAGTTTGTAAGTATGGATGGATGTTTGTTACTCTTTCACGTAAAAACTACTGAACGGATTTAGATGAAATGTTACAGTAATATAGTTTATACATCAGAATAATACATAGAATACAATTGATAAAGATTTTGTGTAATCTGGCCATAATGTAACGATAAGTATCAAGTAAGTCGGAAAAATTCTTGCCCTCTGAGAGCTATCCTGGCGTGCGCTGCCCGAACCGTTGGAGTTACACGAACACGAAGATAATATACCGTACGAATGTTTGCCTTAAGTAGTTCGAAATAAAATTACGCGACGGCATATAACATATATCTACACGAGTACACGACCCGAACGCGGGCAGACGCGGAGGGCAGACGTCTTTGACGGTTATGTTCAATTTGCGTCCTTTGATTCTCGAAGAGATTTATTATTTAGTACAGTAGGTAGGCATAATTATTATTTTTAGTTAGTATAATTTAAGTAGAAATATATATAATACTTTTTATTTTAATTTCAGTTGTATTACAATTGTTTTATTTTTTGTTTATTTGATTATAGGATAAGTAATACTTACATATACTTACAAATTCAACGTAAATATACTACAGTACCTAAGTATAGTACAGTTTAATACAGTATAAGTTAATAAAGTATAATATTAATAGGATATTATAAACGCGAAAGTTCGTAAGTATGGATGGATGGTTGTTTGTTACTCTTTCACGTGAAAACTACTGAATGGATAATGATTTCTTACATTTAGGCGAACACTACACATTGAAATAATACTAGTTTTTACGGAATTTATCGCGTATATTTAACTTTTTAAATACCCGACGTTTCGAACGCTTTACAGCACTCATAGTCACGGGCGGGACTGAGATGTTCAACGTCCATATGTCATAGTTAACCGCGGTTACCATAGATTAAAATTTAACTTTTGTTCCGATCTATGCGGTATGAACTTATGGTATCTTGAAATCTTGCAGTTGTATGCATGGGTTGGGATTTAATTTTATTTATTATAGGATCTTATTTATTATAGGATCCCATCTGCTTGGGATCCTAACACATAACCCGCGTGGCGCCAGCGCACTACCTGCCGCGCCGCTCCCGACTGACGCGAACAGTTCGTTAAAAACATTAGAAACCTCATGCGGGTCAGATATTGGTTCATTGTTGATATGCAATTTAATATTTTCATTATATTTTTTTACCTTAACATGCTTTGTTTTTTCATTTATTATTTGCCACATACATTTAATTTTATTAGTTGCTTTATTCATTCTTTTAATTGATTGTAATTGTTTTGATTTATTATAAGCTTTTTAAAATATTTTTCATATTGTTTGTAATAATTTTGTAAAATTTTATTTTTCTAATACATAACATGAATTTTTATTAATCTTTTATGTTTACAAGATTTTTTAATACCGTATGTGAGCCATGATTTATATCGTTGTTTATTATAAAATTTTAATCGTTTATATGGAATCCAATATTCTAGTGCATCGTGTAAAATTTTATTTAGTGAATTGTAATTTCCGTCAACAGTTTTATTATTAGAAATGAACTTTTGCCAGTTTGTATTTTGTAAATAGTGTTTGAATTTATTTATATTATTTTCATTGTATATTCTTTTACATATATAAAAATAAGGATTGTTATTTTGTTCTGATGGAACATTTTTTAATTGTAGCATTGCACATTTGTGGTCTGAAAAGCCTAACTCTAATACCGTAGCACTTACGTTTTTTTTACTGAAACTTGTAAATATCAAATCTATACATTTTTCCAGGCGTGTGGGTTCTTTTATAAGTTGCTTAAAATTTGACTCTAGCATGGTATTTAGGAGTTCTGATGATTGTTCTGATTTTACTAATGTATTCACACTAAAATCGCCACCAATAATAATAATTTTTTTATCTTTATATTTTTTCATGATATATTGAAGAATTTGATTTAATTGACTATAAAATATGTCTCTCTACTGTTCCAATATAATGTAATTAACAATGTATCCAATGCCGAAAGTTCAACAGCACAAACTTCAATAATATATTCAATAGACATGTACATGATATCCGTTCGTTCAACGTATTCGATGTTGTTTTTTAGTAATATGCACACACCGCCGCGATATATTTTAGTAATATGCACACACCGCCGCCGATATATTTTAGTAATATACACACACCGCCGCCGATATATTTTAGTAATATGCACACACCGCCGCCGATATATTTTAGTAATATGCACACACCGTCGCCGATATATTTTAGTAATATGCACACACCGTCGCCGATATATTTTAGTAATATGCACACACCGCCGATGATATATTCCGATGATATCCCGGACGTCAGTCTAAGCGAGATTAGAATGGCTCTCCAGCACCTTAAAAACGGCAGGGCCCCAGGCGAGGATGGAATTACAGCGGAGCTTCT
The DNA here is from genome assembly GCA_036936625.1 of Parnassius smintheus behrii. NCBI lineage: Eukaryota > Metazoa > Arthropoda > Insecta > Lepidoptera > Papilionidae > Parnassius > Parnassius smintheus. Next base: position 464,146 of record JAUPFT010000019.1, read on the forward strand.
GAAAGCGGGTGGAACACCGATACTTGAAGTCCTTCAGAAGCTCTTCAATTCCGTCCTCCATGCTGGCACTACTCCAGAGGCGTGGAGCAGAAGTGCGGTGGTCTTGTTCTTTAAGAAAGGCGACAACGCTCTCTTGAAGAACTACAGACCGATTTCCCTTCTGAGCCGCGTCTACGTGCTGTTTTCGAGAGTCATTACGAATCGTCTCGCACGCAGACTCGACGACTTCCAGCTGGTTTCCGAAAAGGCTTCAGTACCATAGACCACATACATAGCCTGCGGCAGATTGTACAGAAGACTGAAGAGTACAATTTGCTACTTTGCCTGGCGTATGTGGACTATGAGAAAGCCTTTGATTCCGTCGAAATTTGGGCGGTGCTGCAGTCCCTTCAGCGGTGCCAAGTTGACTGTCGGTATATCGAAGTGCTGAAGTGTTTGTACAGTAGGGCTACGATGGCTATCCGAGTACAGAACCAGAGCTCGAAACCCATCCAACTGCAGAGAGGTGTAAGACAGGGTGACGTTATATCCCCGAAACTCTTCACCGCTGCTTTGGAAGACATTTTCAAGCTACTGGACTGGAAAGGATACGGTATTAACATCAATGGCGAGTACATCACTCACCTTCGATTTGCCGACGATATAGTCCTTATGGCAGAATCGCTGGAGGACTTAAGCACTATGCTCAATGACCTCAATAGTGCCTCCCAACGGATAGGTCTTAAGATGAACATGGACAAAACAAAGATCATGTTTAATGTCCATGTCACACCTATGCCGGTAGTTGTTGGGAGCACTATGCTCGAAGTTGTTGACGAGTACGTTTACCTGGGACAAATAGTCCGACTAGGTAAGTCCAACTTCGACCGAGAGGTCAATCGACGGATTCAACTCGGCTGGGCAGCGTTCGGGAAATTACGACATATCTTCTCGTCAGGTATACCTCAATCTCTAAAAACTAGATTGTACAACCAGTGCGTGTTGCCAGTGATGACTTACGGATCTGAGACGTGGTCCTTCACTGCTGGCCGTATGAGGACGCTCAAGGTCGCTCAGCGAGCTATGGAGAGGGCTATGCTCGGAGTTTCTCTGCGTGATAGACTCAGAAATGAGGATATCCGCAGTAAAACCAGAGTGACCGACATAGCCCAACGGATTAGTAAGCTGAAGTGGCAATGGGCCGGCCATATAGCTCGAAGAACCGATAACCGATGGGGAAGAAAGGTTCTCGAGTGGCAGCCTCGTACCGGTAGGCGTAGTGTAGGGCGACCCCCCACTAGATGGAGTGACGACCTGGTAAGATATGCAGGAAGTCGATGGATGCAGGTGGCTCAGGACCGTGCTTTGTGGCATTACTTGGGGGAGGCCTATGTTCAGCAGTGGACTTGTGAAGGGCTGTAATGATGATGATGATGATGACACACCGCCGCCGATATATTTTAGTAATATGCACACACCGCCGCCGATATATTGTTCTCTGTGGAACGCTGCAGCCAAGTGGTAATCGCTAAGTTGCACGTGTGAGGCCTTATTTTTTGTAAGCCAAGTTTCGGAGATACAAATTGCTTGGTATTCATTTTTGTGGTCATCCAGGAATGATTCTAATAAATCTCTCTTATTAAATAAGCTTTGCATGTTTTGAAAAATAATGTTAAAAGTAGGTGCTGTGCTGCTCACGAAAGTTATAATTTTTTTTATTTATGTTTTTCGAACGTCTATTATATTCTCTTTCATTCGTTTTCTCACTTTCAGTGTTTCCTGGTTTCGATGCATCATTCACTTCGACATCGACATGTGACTGATCATTATTAGTGTGTTTATATTCCTTGCCGTTAATCAAAAGTTTATTATTCCTCAGTATAGCATGATGGCCTTGTTTTCTGGCTTCATGCATTAAATTTCTTAACTTTTTCCGTATCTGGCGTGAACTTTCGTCCAGGTGTTCAGTGATGGCAAGTCCTGTATTTCTAAAATATAATTTGTTATCAAGGATATAATTAACCATTTTTTTGCTTATTAGTTCGATAACAAGCGGTCTTCTATTTCCCTTCTTTCCAAGTCTATTTATACTTTCTATATACTCTTCCAAATGAATATTTAATAAATTCTGAAATATGTAAGTCACACGGTTATGCAGTTCGTGTTCAGTCTCCCAGTAGTTTTCATCCAATCCGTATATAACAAACTTCCTATTATTTTCGAACTTGCACAACCACTCTGCTTGCTGTTTTGTTTGCAGTGACATTGTTCGCTGTAATTCGTTAATGTCTAACTGCAATCTATTTGTTTCATTCTGGAGATCTTTTATTTGTGTGAAATATAGAGATACAGATGGCCCCAACCATTACATCAGATTTGATGGACCACAAATCCTCGCGAAAGAACATCGATTCCTACCAAGGATGATACGTGAGGATATTGAAATTAAAAACATCCTTATTTCAATAGAGAAAATGTGGGTACTACCACCTGCTTGGGACCCTATAATTAATAAAATTAAAACTAAACCCAAGCATACTACTGCAAGTCTTCAAAACACAGTTAGTTCATTCTGCGTAGATCGGACCAAAGACAATAATTAAAAAGCTGAAGGTACTCCGGCTTAATTTTAACATCGGGACGTCAGTCATCTCAGTCCCCCGTGACCATGGGTGCTGGAAAGCACCCGATACGTCGGGTATTAAAAATAAAATAAATAAAACGCGATTAAAGTAGTTTTATCCATGTATAGTGTTCGCGTAAATATAAGAAATCATTAAACGTGAATTTATTTATTGAAATAATACTAGTTTTTACGGAATTTATCGCGTATATTTAACTTTTAATACCCGACGTTTCGAGAGCTTTACAGCACCCATGGTCACTGGAAGGACTGAGATATTTAACGTCCAGATGTCATAGTTAACCGCAGTTACCATAGATTAAAATTTAACTTTTTAATCTATGGTAACTGCGGTTAACATAGATTAAAAAGTTAAATTTTAATCATCATAATTTATGACATCTGGACGTTAAATATCTCAGTCCTTTCCGTGACCATGGGTGCTGTAAAGCTCTCGAAACGTCGGGTATTAAAAAGTTAAATATACGCGATAAATTCCGTAAAAACTAGTATTATTTCAATGTGTAGTGTTCGCGTAAATACAAGAAATCATTGTGAATTTATTTAATTTTTATTGTTAGATGGGGAAACTAACATTAGAATAAGGCATTATTTCATGCATAGATTTTTTACATTTCTCGACCCTTTTTTGTATAATCAAGTCAATGCAATTTTGTATATTATATATTCATTAAAAATGGCAGACTGTAAGAAGGTAATTCGAACATGGTTACAAAATTTGTCATACAATGATACAGAAAAGTTGCTGATTGTTTTAAGTTAATTAATATCATCACGTTATTCATTTTATATAAGAAACAGAAAATATTTGTTAATGTATCTTTTAGCACATACACCTGAGATACAGGTTTATCCTAGTTCAGGTGCCTGTTATTGTAGACTATTTTTAAGTTAAGACTTATTGGAATAATTTGTACATTTTATCAAAATAAAATAAATTATTATATTATTATTATATTATATTATATTGTTAGATGGGTACTTATAGCAAAATAAATTAAGTAATAATTTATCTAATACCTACGAAATTTTATTACAAAATTTAGTTGAAATTTACTTCGCTATCCAAGTATCTTCTTACGTACCTATACTTGTCTTTTGTATTTAAAATATTTTCAGTTATAATATCACAAAACACTGAAATTAAAACTTTGTTTACTAACAAAAATTTTAACTAAGTGGAATAGATTTACATTTCTGTTAGGAATCGTATTTCAAGTTTATTTGTTGTTTACACTCAGTGGCGAAGCCTCCATAGAACCCGAAAAGCAGGGCTTGCCTTATCAAACTGAATCAATCAATAATATCAACTAATAAAATAACTCGTAAACTGTTTCAAACTATTTCAAAATTCCCGCGCATCTGTTCGACACATGTCGACGAAGACCTCGTATTGCCTTAGCGATACTGCTGCTGTCATAAAAAATGAGTTCTAATAGAGCGATTAGTTGTCTCCCTCGCTCGCGTGGGCTTTTTACGGGGCTCGACGAAGACGATCGCTATCTTTATAACCTATGGCAAAATATTCTATAATGAAATATAACTACGATTGTATATATCGCAATTAGTATAGAGATTAAAAGCCAGGCTTTAGTAATGAATTTGTCGAAAGCGGAGGCGCGCGAGCAATACGTTTGCAAGTTCATTTCACATTTCAATGTTTATTTACTCTATGTGTTTAGCTTAAGCGATTTAAAATTGCGAGTTCAAAGTGTGTTAAAGTGCTAATCGGAGAGGAAAAGGTAATATCTTTAAACTTTGATATAATACACAAGGTCAAGAGTGTATTTCAGACTTATCAATTATCGCAACTAAAAAACAGTTATTGGTACAATTAAAACGTTCACCAACATTTTACGTGGACGTAATTAAATCTTTCCTTGCCGTGAAGTGGCGATTGAGAATATTCACTACCCCATATCTTCCCGTGGGTGTCGTAAGAGGCGACAGAGGGAGACAGGCAGGAGATGGGCAGTAGCATCTTCCTGATAACAGCAATGACATAATAAAAAACTGCGGTTGTCAACCCGCTCGACAAGCGTGGCAACTATGGCAAATATCCCCCTATGAGTAACGACGCAAACAAACGGCCCCCAGTCCCCGGCGGCCCCGCTATTCCTGGCTACGGTGGCAACCATGGTAACGGCGGGGCAGGGGGTGCTAAGAATCTCCGGTGGAGGTTCGGTTGCCACCTACGACGACTCGACCTGGTAACATATAACGCACGCACCCTGAGGACTGACGAGAAGATACTAGAGTTGGAAGAAGAGGTAGATAAGTTGCGCTGGCATATTATTGGGTTATCCGAGGTCCGAAGAGAGGGGGAGGACACGGTAATCCTCGAGTCCGGCAACTTGTTCTATCACCGGGAGGGCGACCATCTGTCCCAAGGAGGTGTCGGATTTATCGTCCACAAGTCTCTCGTCAACAACATTGTAAAGATTGGGAGTGTGTCGACGATGGTCGCGTACCTAATACTCAGAATCACCAAACGGTATTCGCTGAAGGTCATACAGGTTTACGCACCAACCTCGGCACATCCCGATGAGGAGGTGGAGGAAATGTATGAGGATATTTCTATAGCCATGCATTCCTCCAAAACCCACTACACGGTGTTGATGGGAGACTTCAACGCAAAACTAGGCACAAGAGAAAGCGGTGAGCTGAAGTTAGGGAAATTTGGAGTAGGGCAACGGAACCGTAGAGGCCAGCAGCTGGCCGACTTCATGGAGAAAGGGGGACTCTTTATGATGAACTCTTGCTTCCAGAAGCGGCCCCACAGGAAATTGACCTGGTCGAGCCCCGACGGTTCGACAAAAAATGTGATCGACTTCATTATGACGACCAGACGCCAACTGTTCAGTGATGTCTAAGTGATCGCAAGGGTGAAAACTGGCAGCGATCGCCGAATGGTTAGAGGCACACTGAACCTAAGCGTTAAGTTGGAGAGGTCTCGTCTAATGAAGTCAACGCTCTGTCCCCTTGTGCTCTAATCCAGAATCCTGAAACCTTTCAGCTCGAGTTACGTAACCGCTTTCAGTGCCTAGAAGATTGCAATGCAGTGGACGATATGAATGACAAGCTCGTGGAAACTGTCCATGCGGTCGGAGCTAAGTTCTGCAAGACCGGCCGCAGAAGAACACAAAAGCTCTCCGATCACACTCTTAATCTCATGGCTGTTAGACGGGAGATGAGGCTGCAATCGTCAATAGATTTGACAGCATACAGGCAACTGAACAGACAGATCTCCAAATGCATGCGGCGAGACTTAAGCAAATTTAATACTGCTCGTATTGAAGAAGTGATTGAGCGGAACCAGGGCTCCAAAGTCTTTGCCAGAGATCTGTCTGCCAGTAAGAGCCAACTGTCAAAGCTGAAGACTGAGTGTGGCAGCATCGTTTCCGGGACACCTGAGATTCTGAGTGAGATTGAGAGGTTCTATGGGCAGCTTTACACATCATCGTTGGAGCCACACGCAAGTGTGAGTAACGATCCAACAGCGGGTCTTATCCGACACTATTCCGATTTCGATGATATCCCGGGCACAGTCTGAGCGAGAGTAGAATGGCTCTCCAGCACCTTAAAAACGGCAAGTCCTCGGGCGAGGATGGAATTACAGCGGAGCTTCTGAAAGCGGGTGGAACACCGGTACTTGAAGTCCTTCAGAAGCTCTTCAATTCCGTCCTCCATGGTGACACTACTCCGAAGGCGTGGAGCAGAAGCGTGGTGGTCTTGTTCTTCAAGAAAGGTGACAACGCCCTCTTGTAGAACTACAGACCAATATCCCTTCTGAGCCGCGTCTACGTGCTATTTTCGAGAGTCATTACGAATCGTCTCGCACGCAGACTCGACGACTTCCAGCCTCCTGAACAAGCCGGTTTCCGAAAAGGCTTTAGTACCATAGACCACATACACACCCTTCGGCAAATTGTACAGAAGTCCGAAGAGTACAATCTGCTACTTTGCCTAGCCTTTGATTCCGTCGAAATTTGGGCGGTGCTACAGTCTCTTCAGCGGTGCCAAGTTGACTGTCGGTATATCGAAGTGCTGAATATTTGTACCGTAGCGCTATGATGGCTATCCGAGTACAGAACCAGAGTACGAAACCTATCCAACTGCAGAGAGGTGTAAGACAGGGCGACGTTATTTCCCCGAAACTCTTTACCGCTGCGTTGGAAGACGTTTTCAAGCTACTGTACTGGAAAGGATACGGTATTAACATCAATGGCGAGTACATCACTCACCTTCGATTTGCCGACGACATAGTCCTTATGGCAGAATCGCTGGAGGACTTAAGCACTATGCTCAATGACCTCAATTGTGCCTCCCAACGGATAGGTCTTAAGATGAACATGGACAAAACAAAGATCATGTTTAATATCCATGTCACACCTATGCCGGTAGTTGTTGGGAGCACTATGCTTAAAGTTGTTGACGAGTACGTTTACCTGGGACAAATAGTCCTACTAGGCAAGTCCAACTTCGACCGAGAGGTCAATCGACGGATTCAACTTGGCTGGGCAGCGTTCGGGAAATTATGACATATCTTCTAGTCAGGTATACCTCAAAACCTGAAAACTAAGTTGTACAACCAATGCGTATTGCCAGTGAAGACATATGGAACTAAGACGTGGTCCTTCACTGCTGGCCGTATGAGGACGCTCAAAGTCGCTCAGCGAGCTTTGGAGAGGGCTATGCTCGTCTTTCTCTTTGCGTGATAAACTTAAAAATAAGGACATCCGCAGTAGAACCAGAGTGACCGACATAGCCCAACGGATTAGTAAGCTGGGCCGGCCATATAGCTCGAAGAACCGACAACCGTTGGGGAAAAAAAGGTTCTCGAGTGGCAGCCTCGTACCGGTAGACGAAGTGTAGGGCGACCCCCCACTAGGTGGAGCGACGACCTGGTAAAACATGCAGGAAGTCGATGGATGCAGGTGGCTCAGGACCGTGCTTTGTGGCATACCTTGGGGGAGGCCTATGTTCAGCAGTGGACTTGTAAAGGGCTGTAATGATGATGAAATGATGATGAATTAAATCTTTCCTTAAGAAAGCGAAACGATTCCACATATCTTATCTTATCTCTTATCCATTAGAATGTAAATAATTTTTTTTAATTTTGTACATAGTTTGTACTCTGTTCATGTTTTACTTTTGTTCATGTATTGTATTGGATGTAAATATTTTTTTCTTTCGCTTAAACAAACCCAAACGGCTTTCTTCAAAGCTACCGAAGCTATGCAATTGCTGATATGTAATACTGTTACGAGCTTGAGGTTCGTGACAATAAAAACTGCCGATTGTAATTCAATCGGCAGTTTTTACCTACACTTTTATTACCGAACACCAATTAAAACTTAAAACACTAATAATTAATCACACTGATTCACTTTATTTCGCTCCGAAGCTTCGCTTGTCTCGACAAATTCAATACTGCCCCGATCGCGTCTTGCAGTGCCTTTAAATACACCTTTTACACCGAAACATCCAGAATATTCCGGTAGATACGGGCACCGACCGACCAGACGCAGAAAGTTCGAGTGTGGGGCTTCTAGAAAGCCTAATTCTTCTGTTCGATACTAGATGGCGCTGTTGGTCGAGTCAAGATTGAGATTTTCTAGGAAGCCTTCCTCGCTCTGGTCCCCGACACTAGAGGGCGCTAGTTCCAGGTACCTGACGTCAACTTAGGCGCGCAACAATACACTCTATCTAGCAGTAGTATGCCTTCTGTGTGCTTTGTTAAACATGTCCTTGACAGATCCGATTTGTATGTAATATGTAAACAATCTTCCCGTGTTGTTTTACATATTTGGCAACTTCTAATATATACAAACAAGGCACGGGTAACATCCCCAGTGTCTTAAATTGAGGCCGGCATGAGACATCTAGACCAACACCTTGAATGGCACACATTTTTTAGTGCAATAAAAACTTTATTAATTTCTGCACTGTTACCCCACATTTATTTATTTATTTATTTATTTATATTTCCTACTAACATCTACCATTACAGGGAAAACCTAAATCGATGAATGTAGCATCTCAATTCAAAAAGTAACAATTCAAATGGTAAAAGATTACTAATTACAACACAATAATTAATTTAAATAACAACACATAATAATTAATTTCAATGAAAATACATTACAATCAATTGTACCTATAATACAATTTAAGAATAACATATTGTATATAATGACACTTTTGCGAACTCACTCCGTGAACATGAAAATAAGTCCAATTTCTTAGCTACCAAGTTTGTGTATCGTTCGCGTGAGGGGGGTATTGCGAACCAGTTTAGTCCTGCCGCGTGGCATCGCAAGCAAGCTCGGCCGCCGTCGCCGCTGTACATACCTATCAGGCGCTAGATCTCTTCTAGTTTCCAACTTGTTGTATCCAACCATACCTATAACAAACAGGGTTGGATACATCAAGGGATAGGATGGATAAACTCCATAAAGCTTATGATATATAAATCCAGCACTACACTCCAGCTGACTCCTTACTAGAGCATCATATAGCACTGAGATTGCTTTAATGTTGGTAAATTTTACTGCTCTGCGAATGATAAACCCTAGTCGTTTATAAGCTTTCTTACATATACTCATGATGTGTTCCCGGAATGTCAATTTGACATCTATCTGGACTCCAAGATCCCGGACTGATTCCTCCCTCTTCATTAGCTCGCCATTCACCTTATAGTTGTAATGGAGTGGTGCCCTTGCACGACTGAATGATAAAATAGAGCATTTTGAAATATTAAACTGCAATTTATTTTTGTGGCTCCATTCAACTACTCGGTCGATATCTTGCTGAAGGTGGTGACAATCATCCTCACTCTTGATGGCTAAAAGCAACTTTAGGTCGTCTGCAAATAACAGACATTTAGCCTCTCTTACTACTTCGGGTAAATCATTAATAATTATGTTGAACTCTAACGGCCCTAAATTACTGCCTTGACTTATACCAGACCTAGTAAAATAAGGCTCCGACCGGTACCCGCCATACTCCACATACTGTTTTCTATCACTCATGTAACTTGCAACAAAATGAAGCAGTTTAGGTGTGCAGCCAGCTTTCGCCATCTTTGACAGAAGGATATCGTCATCTACCAAGTCGAACGCCTTTCTAAAATCAAAGTAGGCGGCATCTACCTGAGTAGTTACGTTGTACCAGTTCTGGCGCACTTGTAGAAAGGTTGTACCAGTTCTGGCGCACTGAGTCACAAGTACGACGTTCGTCGACTCACGATCCTAAAAAAAGGTTTTGGCATGCTCTGATCACGAATCTGCGGTCCATTTTTGCGTAGGATGCACGGTTCCGGAGATGTGCAGATCAATTAACTCTTATCTAATTGATATCCGCTTCGAGCCTCCACCGTCATTAGCTCTCCATTGTTCTTATCTACTTATCTATTGTTCATTCAATACCGTCATTATCTATTCTTCCTCAGCGTGGTGATATTGTTATATACTCCTTTGTTCCTATCTACACTAATCTGACTCATTAATAAAACACATTACCCAATTTTGTTAAAATTTTTATTTATAAAATACAAAATCTTATTACTTATTATCTATAAAATAGGAGCGAAACATCTCATCCACTAAAATATCGTCGTACAATGTGTTCTCTGTAAATATACTCGTAAAACTATGCATTGAACATCCCTGAAACTTATATAGCAAATACATTAAGCAATATTCGCCACAAACTGAAATCCTATCAACATTCCAGTTCCATCTTTTACAATTTCGTACAGGTGCCCGTCCATATGAATCAAAATATTCACCGACGTCATTCGTATCGATATATAAAGCTACCCAATGTGACCCTGGTTTATCATCTGTACCCAAATTGCATATTACCTAGTCAGGTCATAAATTCTATCACATGTTTAATATAAAATAATTGAAACAAGTTTATTCATTATGTAACCATTTATATACCAAAATGAACTTAACAAAACATAGATTCTTATGACACTATAGTTTATTCAAAATGACCTCCGTAATTTTGAATACAGGCCTTCAATCTGCGCGGCCAGTCGTCTATCTCACCACGAACGAGGTCCATGTCATATCGGCGGCTGCCTTAATTAAAGATGTCTTGAGTGACTCGAAATTGGGATGAGGCTTTGAGCACGCCTTTTCCTCCAAGTGTTGCCATATCTTGTAATCTAACGGATTCAAATCTGGATTGGTCTTTGTGTCGGATGAAGTCGATTTCACTTTTTACAATTTTTTTGCATACAAATATAAAATAATTTTTTAATAATAGCTTGACATGTCTCCCGAACTATTTTTTGTATTGTTGAAAATCCTCTTATAAATGAAAAATGTAAGTCCATTAAAGAGCACCCAGTTGCTAAATATCTGAAATACTTTTTTTGTTACAGTTGTTACATTGTAAAAGAGGTGGAACGGTATTCGTGACGCCTACGTCAAAGATAGGAACAAAAAAAAATCAGCAGTGGCTCCAGTGCATCTACTTCTAAAGAATACTTGTATTCACATTTGTTTTCATTTTTGAATACTACGACGCAAACTCGTCCGGCAGTTTCAGATGATAAGAATACAATGAACATAGGCAATGATGATACAAGAAATGTTACAAAAAGGAAGAAAAAATCTAATGGTGCTGAGGATAAAATGATTATAAACTTATACGAATACGATGGAAGAGAGGATGAATAAAGACAAAAAAAGTGGTGAATGCGAGCCCGAATATAACTTTGCGTTGTCTCTGGTTGAATATAAAATCAATTCACCCAGACTATTAAATGGATGCTAAAATGGAGATCATGGGACTTTTGAAAAAATATAAGCATATGTGAAACACCTATCCTCCAAACTATTCAGGATATTTTACAAGCCCAGAGCCACTCCGAAGTAATTCATTGCAACCAATTAATTCTTCACCACGTGTTTATGACGAGAACAGTAACGCTGATACAATTTATAATGATTTATTTTCAGAATAGTAATTTCCTAAATCTTGGTGAAGTATCTCCTTTAATTATAAAAATAATTGAATCGCAACTGTAAAACTACCGTTATGTTGATTAGAGAGATTAACGAAAAATATTAAAGAAGTATTAATAATTATCTCCTGTGTATTTAATGTTTAAAACATACCTTATAGTAATAACGAGCCTTTGTTCAGATGACACTGATAATCTCAAATGTGTGTCTTCATGTCTTAAGTCAGTTTGCATCAGATGCAACAACTCATAAAATGTATGTCTTGACATTCGCAGTTAGGAATGAAATTTTTTAGGATTATTTTTTATTCGTTTGCAAAACAACACAAAATAGTCGCTCTCATGCAGTCGATTAATTGATAATGGATCCTCCCAAAATCGTCGATGCTTTCGTTTGCGTCTCCTGCGTCTTCGAAGTAACATAACCAACAGCAGTGTTTCCTCGTCGGAATCCATTTTGTTACTGAGTGTACTATACGTCCGCGACGTATTCTCTGCGCGCCCGCTCCGCCCCGAAGCCGTTCGCAAACCACTAGTATGAAAAGGCCCTTAAGTTTATTGTTAAATTGTTATTACTTAACCATTTAGTTACTTGAGAGATTGTTTCATTAATGTCTCACTGTTAATGCTAAGTTTAGGATAATCACATATTTTTCTATTTTCGGAACTAAATATTATGTATGAAGTTTTGGAAGTATTCATTGAAAGTAGATTGTAACGGTGGTTCCGTTACAATCTACTTTCAATGACCATGAAGTATGAAGTATGTTTAGATCCTATGGGCACGCATCGTTATTTCTTTGACATTATCACACAATAAATCATTTTTCGTTTTGTGTATCGTATTATGGTTGTAGCAGTGTACCTTGCAGAGTCCAAAGTCTGCGATCTTAATGTGGCCGTCCTTGTCGAGCAGCAGGTTCTCCAGCTTGAGGTCCCGGTAGATGATGCCCTCGGAGTGCAGGTAACCCAGCGCGGACACGATCTCCGCGCCGTAGAACCGCGTGCGCTCTTCGGAGAAGTTGCGCTCGCGGGAGAGGTGGAAGAACAGCTCGCCGCCGTTCGCGTACTCCATCACGAAGCACACGCGGTCCGACGTCTGGAATGAGTAGCGCAGCGACTGCGCGCCAAAACCTTATTATTCACCTTATACTAAATGTATGCGACGACACTGACACTCGACACAAATGTTGACACTAGTGTCGATTGCGTCGACGCGATGGCAATTTTTGTGTCAACAGTGGTGTAAACATCTAGTATCCCAGGTCAAGTGTATTGGCTGTGTACACGAGTCGCGACATGCTACACTGACTGCAACTCAGTGTGGTACACTCCATCGCCATGAGTCAACGCGCCGCTGAAAATGCGTCGTCGTAAAAAGAGATTGATATGGGTTAAAGATTGGATTAAAAGAAGAGAAGGTAATTTTATACTATCGCGGTCCCCTTGTTTTTCGCCTCTAGAAAATCGAAAAATCATCCAATTTTGATGATTTTTTTGAAATCTTAATTTTTAGGGCGGATTTACGAAAAAAATTACAGAAATAAAAAAAAGGAATACTTATATTGGTTTCAGAGCTCTAAATGTTCATGAAAATGCACTCATACACGTATAATTGTAACTTTTTTACAAATAATCTTTTTATTGAGTGTAGCGAGCTCGGGACTTAGGGCATTCCGACTCGGACAGGTTAGGTTAGAAGGAGATGGCGGGCTCGAGTGAACGAGCGAAGCGAGCGAGTTGACCCCGCCATCTACTTCGTGGTTATTTTTTTATAAACCACTCAGAAGTAGGAGCGTTACGGGAGAGTTGGAGGAGGGAAGCACCACGCCACTAAACGTAGCACAGTCGAGGGAACCTCGGTCGCCGTAGGAACTCCTACTTCTGAGTAGTTTAACCCTTAATTTGGTTTTGTACGGTGTGACGATCATTAACTTATAGAAAACTCGCCGAATATTTTTTCTGACACAAATTATTATTTTTATATTTAATTTATTGGCAATTTACAAACTATTAGTAGAAAAAAATATATGAATGTGGCAACACCGTAACTGTCATTCGTGACACAACATGTCGTCGAAAAGGCGGCCCTCCGTTTTTCTCAAGGTATTTATGTTATATGTTGTTTTTTATTGTTTTAACCAATTTTTTCAACATGTTTTTATTTTTTTTTTTTGTGTTAGCATATATGTTTATAAAAGGGATAAGCTACAAATACTGACAATCTATGGTTATTTTGTTTGTTTTATGGGTCCGAAAACTCGTTGTCCGTCACACCGAACATTGACAAATGCATAGAGATATTGTATTTTGTTTCTATGTTCGCTGAGACGAACACTGCCAAATTACTAACGCTGTTTGTTTGGCGTATTTTGCGTTTTTTTGCTTACTTTGGTTCACTTTTGCTTAACAGAGTACTCGTGCTAGTAAAATATTGGCTTTGGTTCCACGAGAGCATGCGCCTTCCGATGCTAGTGAGAATTCAGATTCTGAAACTGAAAATGTTTATGTAAGGCCTCAGATTGATTTTGACTCTAACGCCTCTCCTGCACATTCTCATCATGAGTTTGACTGTGAATCCTCTTCTGCACCATCCATTGCATCTTCGCTTGTCTTATCTAAATCTTAACCTCGATTCCTCATTTGATGACACCCTGTTGATACCCAATATGAACCAGAAGAAGAAGCATTATTAGATACAGTTCCATTAACACCAATCCTGCAAGAAATACGAGAATCTAACTACGAGAATATTCCATCTAACATTCCCTCGCTTCCATCTAACATTCCTTCTGTTTCTTCAATACCAGCCACATCTATTACTCTCTTAGCTGCAAAAAGGGTAAAACGAATAAAGAAGAAAGTGCAATTGACGTATACTTGGAAAAAAGCGCAATTTCGCCATAGAGCGACGATTGAAGAAGAAGAAGATATGGATTATGTTGACATGCCTGAACCCAGTGCTGCACCTTTGTCATACTTTGAATTATTTTTTTCGAAGGACATAATGAGTGATATTGTTGACCAAACAAATTTCTATTCTGTTCAAGAAACCGGTAAGTCAATTCAAGTGACTGAAGATGAGTTTCGCGATTTTTTTGCCATTCATGTTATAATGGGTATTGTTGGCATGCCTTCATATCTTGATTACTGGTCAGAAAAATACAGATATGACAAAGTGGCCGATATAATGTCTTTAAAAAGATACCAGCAGATCCGACGCTCTTTACATTTTGCGGACAATAACCTCGAGGATGGGGATAGATATTATAAGATACGACCAGTATTTGAGAAAATTAGACAAAATTGTTTGAAACAACAACATAATGAAAGAAAGTTTAGCATTGACGAGATGATGATAGCTTATAAAGGTTCAAAGGCTGGGAAAAGAAAGCAGTATATGAAGGACAAACCTAATAAATGGGGGTTTAAAAATTATGTCAGAGCTGGTGTATCGGGAATTATTTACGACTTCGTTATATACGCGGGAGACCATACTTTCCGATACCACACGTTTTCTGAACAAGAATTGTCCCTTGGTTTTGGTGCTCAAGTAGTTATTGCCTTATGCCAAACGATCAACCAAAAGCCAGCAATCATTTTTTGCGATAATTTTTTCTCATCACCGGAACTGTTTTATTTTCTGCGGGAAAACTACGGTATTTTTGGTTTAGGTACTATTCGAAACAATCGTCTACGAGGAGCTGTACAAAAAATGCTAACTGAAAAAGAGATGAAAAAAAAACCTAGAGGAACTTACGCAGAGGTTGTTTGCAATAAGAGTCGTTTGGCTGTAGTTCGGTGGAACGATAACAAGGCTGTAACTTTGATAAGTTCCTATGCAATGCAAGTGAGTCAGTGGGAAAAATTTTAAGATATAGCAAAGAAGAGAAGAAGAAAGTGGAAGTACCGTGTCCGCAAGTTGTACGACAGTACAACCAGCATATGGGTGGTGTAGATCTCGCCGATATGCTCGTATCACTCTGTTGTAAACCAAATATATTATAAACAATATTGGCGCCATCTACCCTTACCATTGTAAAGCGCTATCTATGGTTCTCTTTCCTTTCATAAACTACTTATCTAACTGGAACAAACAGTTCACATATAGAACCACAGATGGCGCTACATCTGTGCTGCTTACTTTATCGACACGGAGGGGCGGTCGGCGGCCATTACTTTGCATTATTACATTACAATTAAGAAGGTTGTCACAAAGGTGCGCGAGAGCAAATACATTTTTTACCAAACCAAACGTCTCCAGTGTTTCCTTCAGAACAAACTACCAAACAAATTGGTGACCCCTGTGAAACGTGGAATCTGCGTGTGACGAAAGGCGACGCCGCCAGAAAACCGAAAACCGGGCCGGACTGGACTTCGAACCACGTGCACGCCAACCACAACGAAGAACACGACAACAAGACGCTGACTGATCCCAATTGCGCGAACTACAGCAAATTAACAAGAAGGAGCGGCGCGGGAACCGAGTGCCACGCCGCAAAAACTACTTGGAGACATACATAACCTCAACGAGGACCACGTGCAACCACGACCACACCTCAACGTGCTTCTAAAGGAGAGTGAGCTGGTTCTTTCTTTATTATTTTCCATTCCAATCTCTCTATCTTTCGTTCAATTACAATTTTAACCAATTTTTTCATCCAATCATGGACGATATTCAACAACTTTCACGCAGTAGAGCAGCCCACAAGGGTAAACTTACCCAATTTACCAATTTTATCGACAACTTGTCAACACCACTCAATGCAGATGGTGTTATAAACCTTGAATTACGTATCGAAAATATAATAGCAACTTATGATAAGTTTGATTCAATTCAAACCGAATTAGAAAGCCTGTCCGAGGACACCGATAGTCAAATCCTCGAACGTGCCAAATTCGAGGAACCTTACTTCGAGAGCCTAGCCAGAGCCAAAGGGCTGGTTAAGGCCTTTAGTAACGAACATATTACACCTGAAGCCAAACCATCTCATAATGAATACATTGACTCAATAAAATTTCCCGAAATTGCATTACCCAGTTTTAGTGGTGACTTTAGGGAGTGGCTCGAATTTAGGGAGACCTTTGACGCCTTAATAAACCAAAGTTCATTAAAATCAATACAGAAGTTCAAATATCTTCGCAGTTGCCTGAAGGACGGAGCTCTCGAGGTTGTCAATTCAGTGGAATACACGTCTGATGGCTACCAAATGGCATGGAGGCTGTTATGTGAGCGTTACAACAACCCACGCTTACTAGTTTCAAACCACCTGCGATCTCTCTTCGACATTCCATCCATTTCCACTGAAAACGCCAAGTCACTTAGAGCATTAATTGATAATATAAACAAGCATTTGCGATCACTTCACACTCTTAATACGAGTATACCTGTCAATGATTGGGACTTAATTATCATTTATTTTATGTCAAACAAATTACCTCCCTTGATGCAACGGTCATGGGAAGAAAATCAAAACTCAAATGTGCTACCTTCATTACAGGACTTTAAAAACTTTGTACAGAGGCGAGCTGACATTCTCGACAACATGAATGTTACTAAACCTGGAGGCTCGGATGCACGGAAAAGTTTGGTAACCACATCCTCAAAGTCAACTATAAATCCTTCGTTTCCACAGTGTAAAGGTAGGCACTATCTTAACCAATGCAACAATTTCTTGGCTCTGAATGCAAGGGAACGCTATAGGGCTGTAAAATCATTTAAGTTGTGTACAAACTGCTTAGGAAATAATCACAATGTGACCAATTGTCGCTCTTCGCACTGCAAGTACTGCAAAGGTAAGCATAACACACTTTTACACATTGATAAGGTGACTCCTTCTACGATGCATGTTGCGCAACCAACTTCAAGTACCTCGCTGCACTCGCACCAAACCAATCAATCAAGTAATCAAGTGCAAGTAAGGGAACTTGTACAGCCAGCAGCAAATGCAGGTTCAATCAATATTCATACACATAATAAGGCGGTAACCGCCCCAACCAAAAAAGAAAAAATGGTATTTTTGTCTACAGCAGTGGTCCGAGCATACGACTCGCGACATCAAACCCACCACTTGAGAGTCTTACTAGATAGTGGCTCACAATCCAATTTTATTTCAGAAAAGGCCTTTCAATTGTTGAAACTATCCAAAAGAAATATCAACATGGAAGTGATAGGTTTTAATGATAATTCAACTAAAATCAAAGATTATTGTAACATCAATATTGAGTCAAATGATAGCCAATTTCAAACAAAACTGACTTGTTTAATTGTGCCACAAATTTGTAACCTACCAAATTATAATTCATCAATAATTAAAACTAAATTCTTGAACATTCCAGCTCACATCAAATTAGCAGACGAAAACTTCTCCTCAGCGGGTGAGGTTGACTTACTCATTGGGGCCGAGCTATTTTACAACTTATTGTGCATTGGAAGGCATAGTCTGGGAGAGGGTTATCCTATATTACAAAAGACAAAGTTGGGATGGATAGTATCAGGGTCTTTAGCAAGTCCCACACAGGTACGATGCAATTTATCATTAAAAACTCGAAACACTTCTGGGAAATGGAGGAATGTGGTGATAATCCATTCACCTCCACCGACGACCAAGTGTTGTCCCATGATGACAAACAATGCGAGGAAGTGTTTATGACGCACACCCGCAACTCTGAGGGCAACTTTGTTGTAAATTTACCATTCAAACTACCTATTACATCTTTAGGCGGAACCAAACACATTTCTAAACAACGTTTTCTGTCATTGGAGAGAAAATTTTCCAAAACCAAAGAGTTTAAACAAATGTATACTCAATTTATGCGAGAATTTGAACAAGCAGGGCGCATGGAGAAATGTACTGCCTCTGACGTTCCTCTTAATTTCTTACCACACCATGCTGTTGTCAACCTAGAGGAGTCTACAACACCCCTGAGGGTAGTTTTCGATGCCTCTTGTCCAACCTCGTCCGGATATTCTCTAAATGATATTTTGCACAAGGGCACAATCAAACAGGATACACTTAACCACATTTTATTACGATTTCGATTGCACAAATATGTAACTAACGCCGACATACAAAAAATGTTTTGTTGCATACACATAAATGCTGATCAGCAACCTCTACAATGCATTCTGTGGAGGGAGGAGCCTCACTATGAGCTTCAAACTTTCAAACTAACAACACTCAGCTTTGGACTGAAACCTGCGCCGTTGCATTGCAACACGCTGCTTACTGCACTTGGCGCAAGAAACTCGCACTGCTTTGCAACAACTTCCAGATGCAGCACGGTCGTCAGTAGAGTTGTCGGTGGCAGCCGCAGCGGCCGCAGCGATCGAAGAGCAGTTCTACGCTGATGACTTACTTCTCTCAGGTGACGATGAGCACAGGATCGCGCAGGTCGTCCTGGAGGTAGACAGAGTCCTGAGCACAGCTAGCTTTCATCTACGTAAGTGGAAACCAATTCAACAAGTACTACCTACACAAACGGAAAGTACAACAACGCCACAAGGCGTCCAACTTGGACAAACAGGGGATAGCTCACACAAAATGTTAGGACTTGAATGGTCAAACGAAAACGGCAATTTGAATTATTCAATTAACTTACAACATATATATATATATATATATATATATATATATATATATATATATATATATATATATATATATATATATATAAACTTCGTTTAATGCTTTGCAAAAAAGGTATTAACGATTATATTCGAAGAAGTGTCACATTTAAAGTTAATAAAAGTATATGAAATCTTCAGGTGAGATATTTTCCATATTTTTTTCATAAATCCGCCATGAAAAAGAAGATTTAAAAAAATTCATGGAAATCGGATGATTTTTCGATTTTCTAGAGACAAAAAACGTGGGGACCGCGTAAGTATAAAATTACTGAAGAGAATAGCTAGGGTCATATAATCAATTGTTAACTGATCTAAAAAACGAAGATTCAGAATGCTACAACTTTCTTCGGATGAAACACGAAGACAGGTTAAAAAAACACGAATATGAGATTAGTTATTAGTGTGGAAGAACATTTAGCGATAACACAAAGATTTTCGGCGTCAGGTAGGTAAATTATATTTTACAATATTAAAATACTTAACTAAATACGTTACACATATACAGATTGAATTGGTAACCTCTGATGGGTATATTCGGTTTAAGTCGGTTAAAGTAAGTACTATATTCGTTCCAGGAGATTCGTATCGATTGCATTTGTACTTATTTCGAGTACCACGACAAACGATTTCAAAAATAATACCTGTATGTTGCCAAGCTATCTGCAGATTTGCAAAAGATTGCGCGGAGGTAAGTGGATTTAAATAATGTTAGTTTTTACCGATTTTATCGCATATATTTACTTTTTACCAAACATTCTACCGCTGCCGACTTCTTTACTCGATTGTTATATTCGGGGTTTGATATTTGCCACGAGCTCTGACAGGGCTTCATAATATGAAATCAAAGATTTTATTTCCTCTGCAATCCACGCGCGTGACATTACAGTGGTCTAGCTATAAATTTCGCACAGGTTCGAAATTCGCGACACTTATATCGAATACTGCGCACGCCCTGTCTCCACAGCAGCGACAGCCGCACTGAGCGACACCGTCACTCCACACACGTAGACAGTCGATGTATACACTAAGTGTGTAATATCTAGTGTCGTGTATACTTACCATTACCAATTTTTGAAAAACTGATTAAAGTTAGATTAACTAAACATCTACATAATAATAAAATAATAAATACGCGACAATTTGGATATCAGCCAAAAATAGGAAGTAACGATGCGATAGATACATTAATTGATGATATCATCACAAATTTAAGTAATAAAAAGAAAGTAGCGGGATTATTTCTGGATTTAAGCTCTGCTTTTGATATGGTTGATCATAATATATTAATAAAAAAACTTCAATACTACGGAATAAAGCAAAATATGCTACAGCTATTTAAGCCTTATTTAGAAAACAGACAGCAATATGTTGAACTGAAGTGTATCGAGGATAAGTATGAAAAGACGTATAAATCTAAATTAGATAAAATTAATAGAAGAGTGCCACAAGGTTCCATTTTGGGACCAATCTTCTTCATCATATTTATAAATGATTTGATCCCCTTTATGTATAACTCTCTACCGGAAGTTCATATTGTGGCCTTTGCGGATGATACAAATGTGGTAATATCGGTACAGAATACAAATAATCTCAACCATAGACTAAATAGAGCTCTTTTAACGTTTTCTCTGTGGTTTGATGCAAATAATCTTATGCTGAATGCAGAAAAAACTAAAGCTATACTATTCAAAACCACAGCGAAAACGCGAGATACCTTTAACACCAGATTACGTGAAAACTGCATACCACTTGTACAATCGGTGAAATTCTTAGGTGTTTTTATAGACTCGTATTTAACATGGAGAGATGAATTAAATAATATAGATAGCAAAATCAGCTCTGCATGCTATGCTTTAAGAAGCTTGAGGGAAGAACTAACCACGAAACAATTAAAAATTGTATATTATTGTTACGCGCTCCAGTCGACGATATACTAGCGCCATCTAGTGTCAGGAACGAGAGCGAGTAGAGCGTTGCAAAAATGACATCACAGATCTCTCAACCGACAGCGCCATCCGAAGAACTAAGTTTCTAGAAAATCTATACTCGCAAACTCGTCCCTTTGCGCGCATTTACCTGAATGTTCGGGACGCTTCTTTGATAATTATATAAATAGGCGCTGCAAGATGCGATCGACAGAGTGGAACTCGGCGACACAAGCGAAGCTTCGGAGCGGAATTAAGTGAATTAGTGTGTTTAATTATTAGTGTTTTTAACTTTAATTTGTATAAAGTAAATTAAAGTGTTAATTTAGGTAATTCCATCGGCAATTTTTATTGTGGGGGTCATTGTAGAAGCGTGCTCGTCGCGACCCCTGCCAGCCCTTTTCAGGGCTGCAATTCTACA
The DNA here is from genome assembly GCA_036936625.1 of Parnassius smintheus behrii. Classification (NCBI taxonomy): domain Eukaryota; kingdom Metazoa; phylum Arthropoda; class Insecta; order Lepidoptera; family Papilionidae; genus Parnassius; species Parnassius smintheus. Next base: position 485,728 of record JAUPFT010000019.1, read on the forward strand.
CAGCTGCGCGGCCATGCGAACGAGGGTTAGGGCGTCCCCCAAAGGCGACGCACACCAGCTCGTCCCCGTTGGTGTGGAATGCAGCGCGCAAAGCGGCGATGGGGACCGCCACCCGTCACGCACAGCCCGACACGGCGGAAGGTGGAGGACGGAGTGCAGAGTTGGCACGTGGAATGTTAGAGGAGGCATGAGAGATAAGACGAATGAGTTGATCGAAATAATGAAAGAAAGAGAATTAGATGTCGTGTGTATGTTGGAGACCACACGGAAAGGCAGTGGTACTGAAGAGCTCCCTGGCAGGACATTAGCTATATGGTCCGGAGTCCCGGAAAGCGAGAACGCCTGCCAGGGAGTGGGGGTGCTGATGTCGTCCCGGTTGGTCGATCTTATGACTGAATACAATGTTGTGAACTCAAGACTTCTCTGGGTTCGCTTCAAAATGGGACTGACGAAGTTATTCCTTTTGGCTGTTTATGCGCCGGTAGCTTCGTCGTCCAGGGCTGAGCTGGAGGAGTTTTGGGAGAATGTAAGAGAAGTTCTAGATTTGGTTAAGGGAAACGAAAGAACTGTTGTATGTGGTGATTTGAATGGATGGGTAGGTATCGCTCGACCAGGATACGAGTCGGTGCTTGGAAAGTTTGGAGATAAAAGGGTTAATGATGCTGGCAAGCTTATACTGGCTGTATGCAAAGAAAAGGGTCTTCTTGTGACAAACACTATGTTTAATCACAGGAAGATCCATATGTACACTAGAGAAAGAAAGAATGAGAGAAGTATGATTGATTTGTTCCTGGTGGATGACCGACTGCGAAAACAGGTGATGGATACACGAGTGTTCAGGGGTGCTGACCTGGGAACGGATCATTATCTAGTAATTACTAGATTTAGGGGTCTGTTCGCGGGTTGGCGCCACCGGACGGCAGTAACAGAACCACAGTCGGTCTGTCGCATCCGAAGCTGGAAGCTTCAGGAAGCGGATACTAGGGACAAATATCACACGAGGGTAGCCGAAAAGCTTGACACCATCGATGGCAGGAAAGAATGTGTGGAGAGAACATGGCAGAACCTTAGGGATGGAATGGTAAGTGCAGCGGAAGAAGTATGTGGTACGACAAAAAGAGGTAGTAGTAAAAGAAAGAGATGCATGGTGGAATGACGAAGTGAAAGAAGCTGTAAAAAAGAAGAAAAAAGCATGGTTAGACTACTTGGCCTCTAGTAACGATGAGCATATGAGAGAGAAGATGAAAGAAAGATATAAGCTGCAGAAAGTTCATGCGAAAACATTGATGGAGGAAGTACGTGAAAGGTGTAGAATAGAAGCGGACGAGAGGTTGTCGCACAACTTTAGGGAAAACTCCAAACTCTTCTGGAAAGAGGTTGGAAGGTCCCGGAGTGCTGCGACAGCTTTAAGAATGAACAAAGTGCTTTCGAGAACCAATGACGTCCTCTCAGAAAAATCGGACGTCATGCAGCGATGGAGTGAATTTTATAGAGAATTGTACGCCTGTCATGATCTTAGTGAAGGATCCGGGGGTGACGCCGTGACTGGCACGCCAGACACGGACCTCGATGACACTGAGGTCATCAGCATGAAAGATATTGAACGTGCGATTCGAAGTTTGAAATGTGGTAAGGCTGCGGGACTAGACAGAGTTACTGCTGAAATGGTCAAGTACGGTGGGCCTCGCGTCTGGGACAGTTTTCATCTGCTGTGCAATTTGTGCTGGCGGACGGGAGATGTCCCGGATGATTGGCGATCCGCGGTCATTGTGCCTTTATATAAAGGTAAAGGTTCACATTTTGACTGCGGGAGCTATCGGGCGATCAGCTTGACCAGTTTAGCAAGTAAAGTTTATTCGAAGGTTTTGACACGCAGGATGCAAGAGAAATCGGAAAGATTCCTATGGGAGGCACAATGCGGATTTAGACCTGGAAGAGTATGCACGGATCAAATGTTTTCTCTCCGCATGATCACGGAGAAGCTTCTGAGTGTTAACCAGAGGATTTTCTGTGCTTTTGTGGATCTGGAGAAAGCATTTGATAAGGTTATAAGGAAGAAAATGTGGGAACTGTTGCCGGGATATGGTGTGGATGGTCGATTGTTAAAGGCTGTGCAGTCACTTTACTATGACTGTAAAGCCTGTGTGCGGGTAGGGCATGACCTGTCACCCATGTTTAGCGTCCAAGCGGGCGTAAAACAGGGTTGTGTCATGTCTTCCTGGCTGTTCATACTGTAACTCGACAGCTGTTTACAGAAGCTGAAAGATAGCTGTTTGGGTGTGAAATTGGGTGACATAAAAGTTAATTGTCTGCTGTATGCTGATGATGCAGTGCTTATTGCACCATCAGAAGCAGAACTGCAGGCATTAGTCACGTGTATGAAAGAGGAATGTGAAATTAAAGGTCTCCGTTTGAATGCTAATAAAACTAAGGTTCTGGTATTTGAAAAGGACGAAGAGAGAACGAAATGTGAAATATGGGTAAATCAGGAATGTCTAGAACAGGTAAATGAAATTGTATACTTGGGGAGTGCTTTCAGCCGGGATGGAAGATGTGATTTAGATGTGGATAGGCGTGTCGCTGCCGGAAACAAAGTCAATGGTGCCCTGAATGCATTAGTCAAAAGACAAGGCGTGGTGAAGAGTGCACGCCTTGCAGTACATAACGCAGTGTTGGTACCGACTTTGTTATATGGCAGCGAAACCTGGGTATGCCAGAAGAAGTATAAAAGCAAGTTGAATGCAGTGGAGATGCGATCTCTTCGTAAAATGTGTGGCGTTACCATAGCCGACCGAAAGCGAAACGAAGAGATTCGCAATATGGCAGGATTGAAAGATGACCTTATCACAAAAATTGATAGGGGCGTACTCCAATGGTTTGGGCACGTTGAACGAATGAGTGAAGACCGAATGGTGAAGAAAATATATAGAGTGAAAGTAAATATTAAAAGGTGTCGAGGTAGACCGAGACTAACTTTCGAAGACCATGTGAGCAAATTGCTCGAAGAGGGGAGGGTCAAGAGTACTCGGATACCTAGACGTGCATGTATGAAGAAGTTAATGAACCTGAAAGAAGCGAAAGAGGTATGTAAGGATCGTGACACTTGGCGATCTGTTCTCTCTGGCTACCCCGTTAGGGATTGTGCGTGACGATAAGTAAGTAAGTAAGTAAGTAAGTAATTTTTATTGTCACGAACCTCAAGCTCGTAACATTATGTTCTAATAGAATCTCGCTTAAGATACAGAATTAAGTTTTGGGGAAATAGTTATGCCTATAATGTAAAAAAAGCGTTTATTCTACAAAAAAGAGCAATAGGAATAATGTCACGCATACACCAAAGGCAATCATGCCGAGAACATTTTATAAATTTGAAAATCCTTACTGTGCCCTGTTTGTATATTCTTACTTTACTCACTGACCTTGTCAAACATCCGAATAGATATGAAACTGATGATGAAATGGCAAGAAGATACCATACGAGACGAAGGAATATATCCAACGTCTTCAAAACAAAACTACAGGTTGTTGAGCATAGCGTTAGAAATCAAGCTGTAAACTTTTTAATAGACTACCTAATGCCCTAAAAACCATAAATAATGTTAAAATTTTTAAACAAAGGTTAAAATCTTTTTATTGGAAAAATGTGTCTATTCAGTGAATGATGATATTGAGTTTGGTAAAAATTAATATGGCATGAATTATTTAATTAATAATTAAGTTGTAGACATTTTTAGTAAACACCTATAATGTTAATTAATTAAATTTAATATTTTTTGTTACAATTAAGTTTTCCCACACATTGTATATTGTTTTTGGAATAAATGACTATTGACTATGACTTACACTTATATTATACCAAAAATTATCCGCCCCGGCTTTGTCCGGGTGATTTCTAAATCTCGAAAAATGCGCCACCTACCGGGTTCGATTGAGTTTTAATACCATCTAGCGACCCACTCAAATATGCACAAACAATTCATCAAAATCGGTCGAGCCAATTTTAATTTCGAATATAATCGGTTTTTTTTTGCGCAGTACCCTAATTCTTTTTCTAAAATACAAGTAGTGTAAGCTACTCTTTATAAGATCAGATGCTAGCAGTGAGGGCCGCTTCAAATTCAGAGATTAACCGAAACAAACAGACAGACAGACAAAAATTAAAAATTTTAATTTTCTGTTACAGGTACTATATACTTGCACATGCATTTAATAAAAAGCTGTTATTTTGACATTAAAAACAGACACTTCAATTTTATTTATTTGTGTAGATTAGAATACAAACAATGCCAACGATATGGTATATATTGTTAATGTGCTCATGACCAATTTCATATGACGGCGGCCAATCTAACGGAGAGAAGCCATCTACACAGGACAGGATATACGCTAGAGTAAGCGCAACCATAGTTGCACTCCTGATTATGGCAATCAAATATGATCAGAGAGACCAAGAACAAAAAAGATGCCAACAACTTTAACTGTTTTCTTAGGCACGGGGGTGAAATCACCGCCAATCTATCAATCACGATACCATCCACACCATCTGGTTGCTTGGCGGTTCACAACTGTACGTTTCTCTAGTTTTCTTCCGCATACAACCTCTCTGTGGAACAGTTTACCACCGGCGACGATATCGACGACCGATAACGATTTAGACTTTCAAGAAAAGAGCTTACTCCTTTCTAAAAGGCCGGCAACGCACCGGCATTCCCCTGGTGTTGCAGTTGTTCATGAGCAGCGGTAGTCACTTAACATCAGGTGAGCCGTATGTTCGTTTGCCCCCTCTCCTATTAAAAAAAATCTCCTGACTCGAGGTATTGGACCAACCCGGTATTCAAACTAGGACCATATTATTATGTTTATAACATATGATATTTCCAATGTACACCACTGTACACCACCACAATCCACCGCCCGCACTGCACCGTACCTCAGGATACCCGATAGGAGATAGGTAGTACAGGCCAAGGTCTCTTGTAGCCTTGTTGTTGTAAAGAAAGCTATAACTATACTGGCTCTTTAAAAAAAAAACTAACCGTGAGGAAAGGGTGCTTGGTTTTCTTGAGTACGTGGTTCTCGGTAATTGTGTGCGCGACTTCATCCTTCTGAATGATGAGGTTCTTCTTTAGGATCTTCATTGCATAGAGCTTGCCCGTGCCCTTTTCTCTGCTCAGTACCACTTTTCCGAATGTGCCCTTGCCCAGTACTTTTACAAATTCGAACTTTTCCAGGGTCTGCAACAAATAAAAATGTAAGAAAATCGATTGTGTTATATTTGCAAATAATAATAATCAAATACACAAAAACTCATGTTTTTTTGTTCGTATTTTATGCGCCGCGAATAATTTCGGTCGGCAGACCAACCCACGTGTCGGTTACCTCGTGAGCCAGGTCCAGATATTTTGTTTTCTTATCTGATTCAGCTTTTACGAGATTCTCGTCATATGGAATCGTAATGTCTACCAAAAATATCCTTGGCTATGCCCGGTCCATCAACATAATATCAAGCTTATTCGCAAGAATAGTGTTGTCTGTGATGAGGGCCCGGTAGAAGAGCCTGGCGCGGTCATTTTCGAGCACGGCTTCTGACAAGTTCTTATAATAAGGCAATTCCCGATCCACGAGACCGTATTACAGAGCGAGCTCCTTGTGTCGAGGTTGTGTCTGTGCAAGTACTCAGTTAGAAAGCGCCGAACAACCGGAGATGTCATGCCTAAGTGACTCACCGGGATGGCGACAAGCTCAACAGATGTCGAACGTGCCATCCTTTAGCACATATCTCCAATAGTTGTCCTTACAACCTGATCCCGTATTGCACAGACAAAACCCGCGGTTTCCCCGAAGAGGTCACCAAAGCGTAGCCAGTTGAGGGAGGCAACTGTGTCTACGAAAGGCTCATGAAGAGCCTTGTAGAACCTCCCGTGAAGCTCCTTCTCCTTCCATACAGTCTCCCAGTCAATGGTTATTATAAAAAATAAGTCAACTTTAAAATATGTTGACAGATTAGCAATCATACCCCAAACACCATTATAGCCAAAATCACTAGGTAATAACATGTTTACCCATGTTAGTACGATGTTTGAAACTGGTTGTGTAAGCATAACAAAAACACATGTATAATTTAAATAAAAATATATACATACAGACCCCCGGTAATTCGACAAACATTTTGTAGGACAGTGTAGGACTATCGAATTTGTCGGATTATAGAGTACTGCCTAAAACCCCTATAGTCCGGATTTTTTTACAAAAGAGCACCTTGTAATCCGACAAATTACAGATCCAATGATAAGATTCTATATATACATACTAAAACTTTACTATATATATATATATATATATATATATATATATATATATATATATATATATATATATATATATATATATATATATATATATGAACTCTGAAGTACAAATTATACTTCATAATGTATGTCAGATTTAGTAAAAAACGACAATAGAGAGCTTACGTTTTATTATAAAATTAACGTCATTAAAGATAAGAATTTACAAACAATATGCAAAAACTTTACAATAGGAAATAATTGTGTACAAACAAATTTACATACTAAAATAATCAAAAATTATGGATCAATAAATTTAAGAAACATCAATTTAAGAGCGTTATCAAGAAGCAATAACGTTTTTTGAGGAAAATTATGATCTTTCAAACATTTTCCGAATCAAAATTTTCAATTAGAATCAAAACAATACCCTACGCGTCGAGCACAATAGTGGTAAGGCGTACAAGTTATAACTTGTTCATTCATTAGCGAAGATTGTCAAAACAATATTCAATAATAAATAATAGACCATGCCGGATTACAGGGGGCGCCGGATTAGGCAGGGGTCCACTGTATACGGACGTTGCGAGTGCTTTACAGCACCCACGACCATGGGTGCTGTAAAGCACCCCGCAACAGGGGGGGACTGAGATACTTGACGTCCTAATGTCATAGTTATTCTTATTAGCATGAGCAATTTAATTGTTATAGTCAACCAAATCTAAGAAATACATTTTGACGGCTGTCAGACTTATTGCACCAAGCATACCGACCAAAAAATGGGAACGTACAATATTCGATTCTTAAAAAAATTGATATCGATTATTTAGAATTAGTAATCATTTATAGTTTGGTTGAGATAATACCAGAATAAATTAAAACGGATAATTTAAAACAAAAGATTTATCAGTTTCTTCGTATTTGTTGTAACTGCTTATTTCTAGAGGCAATTATAATAATTATAGATTGAAACTAGATTAAAAATAAATTTATTCAATCACTTTCAGTACAACTACTTGAGCTGTCGTTGTTTACATTAATTATTATTTGATTTTCAATAATGCTGTCAAAATCAATGTCTCTCAAGGTCATCCGTAGTCTTTTTTTTGTTTTTTTCTACCACTTTTGCCCAATCATCGTTTTTGACATAGGCACATGCTTCAACGAATATACATAGAAGAAACAGTCCAAAAAGTTAAAACAGAGTCACAAAATAATAAGACAAACAGAAAAGCACAAAATTACGCACAGTAAGCTCCCGAAATGGCGGGAGATTGAAATTACGTAGTGGTTTTTTCAGCGCGACCATGTATATGAGTTTTTTTGCCTACACAAAGGACAATGGGGAAATAATGGAATTATTAAGCGTCTACTTAAGTCACCATTACTGATATCAATAAAATAATTTACTATGTATTATCTAGTCTAGTTTATGGGCTATAGAAAAATAATCTTGCACAATTCAAAACTTAATTGACTAGTTGTTGTAGTTGTTACGATTCGTCAGTTAAGACAGACAAAGGTCTTATAACATACAGCCGAGTTTGACGTCTATTTTATTCAGAAAACTCTTCTATATATACTAATGCGTTCTTTAAGGATTCCCTCTATGCTAGTAACTACCCTACATATATGAAAATTATATTGACTAGTTGTTGTCGTAACGATTTACCAGTTAAGGCGTTTTATACCATACAGACTAGCCTGATGTGTATTTTGTTTAAACTGGAATATCTCTAATTCCTGACTTCCTGCAGTAGTATGACCGAAGAAAAAATGTACAGGATCTTAAACTATATTTTTACATATTTTGCATTTGTAGACGCAAGAAAAAAGAGTCAACTAAAATTTATTTGGGAGTTCTCCATTGTCCTTTAAGATGACAAAGTAAAAAAATAAACTTGTTTTATTCATGATTCATGTAATTTAAGGGATTTTAATAATAAAAATTTAATTAAGCAAGTAATATATCAAAAGATTTATGATTCGATTATTAGAATATTTTTAACGATTATTTGAATATTTTTAACGATTACTTGAATCTTTTTGCCGATTATTCGCATATCAATGAATTTTAAACATCCAAACATAAGGTAAGGCACACAGCGACATATCATTGAAACGACGAGTAAAAAAGTTAATACTGGTTATTTTTTTAATATTTTGCTTTCTTTGAAAGATTCAAATTTAAATTAGCGATAAATATTAAACACGTTGTAATTAAGTATAGATAATTTCATAATTCTTCGGAATTAGGTATAAAGTTTTTGTAAATCGTATGAGTAGGCTTATGCAAAGTTATTGCGGAATGATTAATGTGAAACGTCAAAAGGTATTTCTTAGATTTGGTTGACTATAATCATTATCATACTGTTACGAGCTTAGGGTTCGTGACAATAACAACTGCCGATTGAATTACCAAAATTGACACTTTAATTACCAAACACCAATTAAAACTGCCCCCACGATACAAGAGAGAATCTTAGTGTAGGTGTAACGTTATTAAAAAGAAGAATAAAAATAAACTCAATACACACTAATAATTAATCACACTTAACACTTTAATTCACTTTATTTCGCTCCGAAGTCTTCACTTGTACCGCCAATTCAATATGTGGCCGTGGAAGGAAAAGGGCAAGGTGTTCTGGCCGGGGCCCCGGGGAGCGGCCAACGCTCCGTGTGATAGTTCGGAGATGTTCTACATATACTGTTTATGATTCGGAATGTTGATAGCGTGATTTAGGCTTCGGTGTGTTTCGCTTGCGGCGCGACGACAGCGCCGCCACATCACCCCCCTGCTCAGACCAGAGGTCGGTAGTGCAGCCTCGTTGCCGACGAATGTGCCAGAAGATTGCCTTGTAGTCTGCGGTGAGTCGAGAAGAAGGCAAGTAATCTGCGAAAGTGCCGTAAAGCAGAGGCGAGCAGTAAGGCTCAGCCGTGCCGAACACTGTATAGCGCAGAGAGTAGCTTGAAGGAACAGGAAGCATTATTATTCCAATGCTGCGATGAACCTTGTGAAGCTAGATGGCTTGCAGGATATGAAGACTGCAGACGATATCTGCTCGGGAGCGAATGGGTGGGGTATTCTATGACGATTATGAAGCTTGTAGTTTCCGAAGGTTGTTGGTTGCGTGTTCATATCAGTCGGTTAGTCGCCACTGTGGCCGTGGAAGGAAAATGGGAGATCTCCCGCCGGGCAAGGTGTTCTGCCCGGGGAGCGGCCAACGCTCCGTGTGACAGTTCGGAGATGTTCTATATATACTGTTACACGATTCGGAATATTGATAGCGTGATTTAGGCTTCGGTGTGTTTCGCGCGCTCTTTCGCGCTCTTTACCGACTTTATATAGGATCTTTTCTACTGAAAACATCTAGAATGTTTGAGTAGAATGTCGAAAGTTCTAGCAAGGAATTTTCTAGAAAGCTCTCCTAGTTCTGCCACTCGATACTAGACGGCGCTAGTGGGAAATTTCTAGCATGGAATTTTTTAGAAATCTCTCCTAGTTCTGCTACTTGATACTAGATGGCGCTAGTGGCATTAATTATGGCGCGCAACACTGTCACCTCACCATTATCGGGCCCATAATAACGCACCAGTCGATCCACATGGCCGATCTTAGGAGTACCTCTTGCACCTTTTTGTATCCAATAGGTTACGTCATTGATCCTTGTCCCAATCCGGTACGGGCCATTTAGCTTGAAGCTTACGAGATTTCCCTTTGCTGCGGACTGGATTTTGTAACTACACTAGTAAACCTTCGTCGAACCCTTTGTTGTTCATTTTGCGGTCATAGCGGATTTTCATCTTTTCAGACACTTCAACTTCACTTGATCGCTGTGAATCTCTAAAAGTACTCCAAAACGACAGAAGACTTCATGGACTAGTTTATCTGTAACTGTTGAAGCTTCTTGATTTGGAATGGCGAAGACTTCTGGCCACTTAGTAAAGTAAAACTACAACCATGAAATACCTGTTACCACTTTCACTTTCCGGAAACGGCCCCCACCACGTTAATGGCTATTTTCTACCATGGTGCACCAACATTGTACAACTTCAGTGCACCTCTACTACGAGTCTGAGGTCCCTTTACAGCCGCACAACTTGTAGGTTTGCGACACCAGTCCTCGACATCGTCTCGACAGTGGACCCAGTAAAACCGTTCTCAGATCTTCAGTAGATTTCGCTTAACTCCCAGATGGCCTCCTGAACAACCATTATGGTACAGCTGTAGAACATCCGTTACTTTAGCTTTAGGGACAACCATTTACAAATGACAGCTGTCTCCCCGACCATTTTCCCATTTACGCCACAGAACTCCATCCTGAAAAAGCAAGCAGTCCTTTTGGGCCTAATAGCTTTTCGTGGTCGAACTCATCGCTGAGACATCGCTCCACTTGGGCTTGGCTTGGAATGGATGAAGGCCAGTACTCCCAGTACTGACCTTCATCCATTCCAGAATCGGCTTGATGTCCAAATCTTCCTACTGTGCATGTTGTAAGCTGTCCTTCCACTCGTTGCTGAGATGGTCTGTCCTGAGCATCCTCACAGATACCAATTCCTTACCCTCTTGCCTAGTACAATGCTTGCAATCTTCAGGACAAGGTTTTCTTGACAATGCATCTGCGGTGCCATAAGATTTCCCGCTGCGATGTTAGATCGCAAAGTCGTATTCCTGCAGTAGTTCAATCCACCTCGCAACTTGTCCTTCTTGATTTTCGAACTGCAATAGCCATTTAAGTGCAGCATGGTCAGTTCGTAAGTGAAATTTCCGCCCCAAAAGATATTTGCTAAAATGCTGCAACGACTTTACCACAGCTAGCAATTCACGTCTTGTGAGTTCCTTTTCGGTTTTGACAACGACTTGCTGAAGTACGCTATCACAACCTCTTGATCACCATTCCGTTGAGACAACACACCGCAAGAGTCCTATATCACTTGCGTTTCAGTGCGCGTCAGGGTACCCCAAAATAGGTGTTTTGCACAGACGGTCCTTGAGCTCCTGGAATGCGATATTACAACTTTCATCCCAGCAGAAATGTCGCTTCTCCTCGGTTAGCTTATGCAGAGGTTTGGCTATATCTGCAAAGTTCTTCACAAATCGCCGGTAATAGGAGCACAAACCCAAAAATGCTCTAACCTGCGTCTTGTCTTTTGGAACCGGCCAATCCTTTACAGCTGCAATTTTCTCTGGATCCGTGCGGATACCTTCTTCCGACACTACATACCCCAAAAACTTGACTTGCCGTTTGAACAGTGAACATTTCTTCGGACTCAGCTTGAGATTGGCACTCTGAATCTTCATGAGCACGCGTCCCAGGTTTTCAAGGTGTTCCTCAAACGTACGGCCCACGATGATGATGTCATCCAAGTAGACCAGACAGGCATCGCCAATTAGCCCGGTAAGTACAAGTTCCATCAGCCTTTCAAACGTTGCTGGAGCATTGCACAACCCAAACGGCATTACTTTGAATTGCCACAGACCCTTTCCCGTCGAGAACGCAGTTTTCTCCTTGTCCTTAGGGTCAATTTCAACTTGCCAGTAGCCACTTTTTAGATCCAGCGTGCTAAACCATTTTACTCCTGTAAGCATGTCCAGCGTGTCATCAATTCTTGGCAAGGGATAGCTGTCCTTCTTTGTAACGTCGTTCAGACGGCGGTAATCAACACAGAACCGCATGCTGCCATCCTTCTTTTTCACCAGCACCACTGGCGAACACCATGGACTAGAGGAAGGTTCAATAACACCATCCTTCACCACTACCTCAATCATGGTTTCCACTTCCTTTTTCACGTGCAATCTTCTTGGCCGCTGACGGATAGAGAATTCTTCTCCTGTGCTTATTTTGTATAAAACTAAGCCAATCTTCGCTATGTCAGTATCGTTTGATGAGAATATATCGGCGTACTTGAGTAACAACATCTTCGCCTTGACCATTTCATTCGTGGAAAGAACGCTGCGACAGTCTTCGAAAAGGGTGGTCACTCTCGTTTGTGCTTCTTTACTGGGGCTCCCAGTCGATAGATATTGGCACCGACACAACCAATCCACTTCCTCACAAGTACCAAACAGTGTGCCTTTTTATATAATCTCAGATTATAGAAAAGGGCACACTGAAAACCTTTGTGATCGGGAACAGATTATTAATCTGTTCCTGATCACAAAGTTCAGCATACGTACTCCTGAGATGTTAGTGGTACTGACGACGGTTCGAGCCACTTTCCATGGAAGGTCATTGTCTACCCTCTCCACGAGTATACAACGATGATCTTGCCCAGGATTCCGAGGAAGACTAACCGGCACAATCGTTTCCGATCTCGATGGAAGAACAATCTTCTTAAGACTGTACACATTCCCTGGTAACGCCCCTTTCACGAAAAGTTCCTCTTGTCATCATTTCAGAACTCCTTGCTTAACGTCGATCTCACTACAATTCTTCCTCATAAAGTCTAGGCCCAGAATGCAGTCGTCCATTATATCAGTCACGATGACATTATGCAGGTAGATCATGTTGCCTAGCTTCAACTCCATCTCCTTCTCTCCACGGACGGGTATGCGCTGACCGGTTGATGTCACCAAATTAATGCGTTCTCGGTTGTATGCGGAGACCCAAGCAACGGACTTATAAGTTGGGAACTGACAACTGTTCGAGAGGCTCTAGTGTCTATAGTCAGTTTACACGGCATCCCGTTGACCTCGCCCTTGAACCCTTGATGATTAGGCTGCTCCCATCACGGGTTTGTGAGATCGAAATCCTTGGAGCTCTTAACATCAGTTCTGCCCCGCAGTCCTGACTTTAACTTGTTTCCCTGTTGCTGATGGGCGGTGCTGTTAGCCGCACTACCCTCTGGAGATCGTTCACCTTCCCTTTCTACGATTCGCTTAGGGCAGCTGGATAGAATATGGCCCCTTTCCCCACAGGTGTTGCACCTAGGGCTGTATCCTTTATTGCGGTCGCAAATTGTAGCAGCTGCAACCTCCCTGACACAATGGGAACGATGATCATGCCACACGGCTTCCACCTCCAGTGAATAGGCCAGGGCGTCCTTAAGCGTCCCGTGGTGTCCGAGCCTCACAGCAGCTCTGACTTCAAGGTCGCGGACGCGAACGATGAATGTCTGCACCAGGTTCCCTTCAATAAGCGCAGGTACAGACTGATATGCTTTTCGAACAAGCTTCTCCACCTCCAGGGCCCACTGCTGCAGGTTTTCGTTGCTGGGTTGCACGCGATCTTTAAGCTGCACACGAAAGACGGTTTTCCAGGTGAGCGTCGCCATATCTCGCCTCCAATGCCTTAAGGAGCTGCTCGTAAGTCACTTTCTTACCAAGAGCTTCCAGAACGGAAGGTTGGCCGCGTAGGCCTAGGGTGAGTGCAGCCACGGCCTCACTTTTATTCCAGCCGTTCACCTCTATGACAGCCTTAAACTGGATTTTGTAGGCCGGCCACGAAGAAGTCCCGTCGAACAGCGGCACTTAGAATCCACGTAGCGAAGGTGTTGTAACTATTAGGGGAGCTGTAATTCAATCTCCAAGTTTGAGGTCGTCCAGCATTTTCTTCATGTCGACCATCACGTTGTTCACTTGGTCGATTCGGGTTTCAGCTTCCGACAGGCGGTTGTCATATTGAGCAACCCTATCCTTCACCTCCCTTGTCCCTTTCCCGTAACGTAACAGGTAACATGAAGAACCTTCAGGAGCATCTGCTCTTCCAAACGACGGGCCTGTTCCTCCTGTCGACGGGCCTTTTCCGCCTGCTGATCTTCCAACCGACGGATCTGTTCTTTCCGTCCGCGCTGCAGCTGCTCTTCCAATCGACGGGCCTATTTCTTCTGTCGACGGGCCTGTTCCTCCTGTCGGTGGGCCTGTTCCGCTTGCTGATCTTCCAACCGACGGGTCTGTTCGGATAGGCCGGATTACCAGGGGTCCACTGTATACGGACTCTATCGTGTTTAATTTACTTATTTTATCTTATTTTTAATTCGTCACGGGGGGACTGAGATGTTTGACGTCCCAATGTCATAGTTAGTCTTATTAGAATGAGCAATTTAATCACTAATCAATTAATCATTATCATATTGTTACGAGCTTAGGGTTCGTGACAAGAAGAACTGCCGATTGAATTACCAAAATTGACACTTTAATTACCGAACACCAATTAAAACTTAAAACACACTAATAATTAATCACACTTAACACTTTAGTTCACTTTATTTCGCTCCGAAGTCTTCACTTGTATTGCCAAATCAATATGTATTGTACTCTTTACCGACTTTATATTGGATCTTTTCCACTGAAGACATCTAGAATGTTCAAGTAGAATACGTACGTTCTAGCAAGGAATTTATTAGAAAGCTCTCCTAGTTCTGCCACTCGATACTAGATGGCGCTTGTGGGAAATTTCTAGCAAGGAATTTTCTAGAAAGCTCTCTTAGTGCTGCTACTCGATACTGGATAGCGCTAGTGGCATTCATTATGGCGCGCAAAAATATTAATAGATTTTTCTTAAAGGCAGCACAGAGATAAAAGAACAGTGTGGGGACACTATATATTTATTATTTATATATTTTAACAGTGGTAGAGCCACGCGGCAGCTTTGCTGTTGCACGTATGGGCCGGCTCAAACCGGGGTGGTACCACGACCTCACAGAATACCGGCGTGAAGTGGAAGCTCTGCTTCCGCGTTTCGTCTGGTGAGTGCAGCTGACCGGAGGCCTAAATCCCCCCCCCCCCCCATCAACATGGTAGCGGAATTAAATAATGATGGACTACCTGGGGTAGTACCCGTACCCTGTAGTAGTAGTGTAGTACCCTGGGATAGTAGTGGGGTAGTACCTGGGGTACCAGCACCCCTGGAGAATCCCTCGCTGAGCATCCACGACCATGTTTCTCCACTTCTGAGCGTGGGTGCTCAGGCTGCCCCGCGTATTCTGGGGGGGGGGGGCAAAATTCCGCTCAAGACTACAACTGCTCGGGGCAAACGGAGCAACAAGACCAAGGCGACCCCTGCCACGCTGTCCGTGAATTTCTGCAATATCAGGGGACTTGGGGACTTCACTCTAACCTAAACGCCGTCCACTACCATCTCGAGACGGCGAGGCCGGCTCTGCTCTTTCTGACCGAGACGCAGGTGTCCTCTCCGGCTGATGTCTCGTATCTCTCCTACCCGGGGTACAAACTGGAACACTTCTTTGTGCCTATATATCCCATAGCGGTAATGCCGAAACAGACCGACTCTTCGACCACGTCCAAATGGCTGCAGATTCGTTGCTACAGCAGATCCCCTCCGCAGAGATCGTGATCCTCGGCGACTTTAACGCCCATCACGCCGATTGGCTTGGTTCACGTTTTACCGATCACGCAGGGAGATCTGTTCATGATTTTGCCTTGGCATATGGTCTGACACAACTGGTTACTTCGCCTACGCGGATTCCAGATGTGGAGGATCATGCACCTTCCCTGTTGGACCTTCTGCTGACCTCTCACCCGGACGGATATCAGATTTCCGTCGACGCCCTTTTAGGCTCCTCGGACCATTGTCTGGTCCGGAGTGTTGTGCCACTCACGCTGAAATCGCGATTGCATTCTGCAAGCTGCCGCCGTGTTTGGCACTATAGGTCAGCCGATTGGGACGGGATGCGGTCTTTCTTTGCATCCTACCCTTGGGGGCGGGTTTGCTTCTCGCCGGATGATCCCAACGTTGTTGCGGATTCTGTTACTGACATGGTACTTCAGGGTATGGAACTTTTTATTCCTTCCTCTGTGGTGCCCATTGGTCGCTCCTGTAAAATAGCATCATGCTATAAGCAGGTGTGCTACCAAGCCTGGGTTGATGCATCAGCGTCCCGGGATGTAAACACCAGCGCTCTAAAAAAGAAGTATAATTCCGCCTCTAGGTCTTTCAAAAGAGTCATTGCCAAGGCAAAGTCGGAGCACATAGGCAGAATTGGCGAGAAACTAGTTCGCCTTTCTTCTGGAACCCGTGCATTCTGGTCTCTCGCCAAGGCTGTCCAGGGGAATTTCTGTCAGACATCTCTTCCATCTCTGCACAGGGAGGACGACTCACTGGCCCATACTGCAAAGGAGAAAGCCGATCTTCTAGGCTCTTTCTTTGCGTCTAACTCGACTCTCGATGACGGGGGGAGTACACCGCCGACCATCCCGCGGTGTGAGTGCTCCATGCCGGAAGTGCACTTCATACAGCGCTCGGTTCGCAAAGCACTCCTCTCCCTGGACATCCACAAGTCGAGTGGGCCTGACGGAATCCCTCCAATTGTGCTGAGGACGTGTGCTCCAGAGCTGGCACCGGTTTTAACGCGTCTTTTCCGGTACTCCTACTCCCTAGGCATAGTCCCAAAATCATGCAAGACGGCTTTCGTCCACCCGATCCCTAAAAAAGGCGACCGCTCAGAACCGTCTAACTACCGGCCAATCGCCATCACCTCCTTGTTCTCCAAAACAATGGAGTCCATCGTAAACTGCCAGCTCATGAGGTACCTTGAAGATCACCAGCTGATTAGTGACCGCCAATACGGTTCGCCGTAGTCGGTCAGCTGTTGATCTTCTGGTCTACCTAACTCACAGATGGGCGGAGGCAGTAGAGTTCAAGGGGGAGGCATTGGCCGTTAGTTTGGACATTGCGAAGGCCTTCGATCGGGTTTGGCACAAAGCGCTTCTTTCGGAGCTCTCTTCCTATGGGCTTTCCGAGAAATTTTGCGATTGGATCACCAGCTTTCTTGCAGATCGGAGCACCAAGGTCGTTGTAGGCGGTGCAAGCTCCGATTGCAAGCCTATTAATGCTGGTGTTCCACAGGGCTGCGTGCTATCGCCAACGCTGTTTCTTCTGCATATCAATGATATGTTGCATACCCGTAACATTCATTGCTATGCAGATGACAGCACTGGTGATGCTCTTCACACCGGCCGAGCCAATATTTCTAGAGAAAACGTCTCCGAGTGCCGGGACAAACTTGTGTCTGAAGTCGAGTCTTTGCTGAACAGAGTCTCTGATTGGGGACGACTAAATCTAATCCAGTTTAACCTCCAGAAGACAAAAGTTTGCGCGTTAACCACTAAAAAGAACCCCTTTGTCGTATCCCCTCAGTTTCAAGGCATTCCCCTTGTTGCCTCAGCCAGTATCGGAATCCTCGGCGTCGACATATCGAGTGACGTGCAGTTTCGTGGTCACTTGAAAGGGAAGGCCAAATTGGCCTCTAAAAAGCTTGGCGTGCTCAGCAGAGCTGGACAGTATTTCATGCCGGCACACCGCCTGCAACTTTACAAGGCGCAGGTTCGGCCACACATGAAATACTGTTCCCATATCTGGGCTGGGGCTCCCCAGTACCAGCTCCTTCCACTTGACCGCATCCAGCGCAAAGCGGCTCGAATCGTCGACGACCGAGTGCTTTCCGATCGGCTCGATTCACTGGCACTGCGAAGAGATGTTGCATCTCTTTGCGTATTTTATCGCATCTATCACGGGGAGTGCTCTGAGGAATTGTTCGGATTAATCCCAGCCGCCAAATTTCGTGAACGCACTACACGGCAAACGTCCCGATACCATCCACACCATCTGGATGCTTGGCGGTCCACCACTGTACGTTTCACAAGGAGTTTTCTTCCACGTACAACCTCTCTGTGGAATAGTTTACCACCGGCGATTTTTCCGGACCGATACGACCTGGGGACCTTCAAGAAAAGAGCTTACTACTTTCTAAAGGTACGGCAACTCACCCGCAATTCTCCTGGTGTTGCGGTTGATCATAGACGGTGGTAGTCACTTAACATCAGGTGAGCCGCATGCTCGTTTGCCCCTCCTTCTATAAAAAAAACTATAAATCCCAAACATCATTAACGCCAAGCTAACTTGATGATATCATGTCTATTTGTGATTTTGTTATGAATCAGAAGGATTCAACCATAGAAAACTATAATAGATACATAACATGTCAATTCACACGTATAAATTTCAACACAATCAATCGTTTCCAATTTTCGTGTCAAGCGTCGCTGCATGCAAATTATTTAAAAAATGGCAAATTGTGCAATAATTACGTGTCGAAAGAACAGCGGGAAATGGAATTTAAATAAAGGAGACATATTCTACAACCAGTAAGTCGAAACTATTTATATTTTGTGAATATTAGAAACAAAAATAAAGAAATATTTATGTGTCAAAAACATTAATCAAAAGTCTAAAATGATACCAGATAACAATCATTCATTCTCTAAACCATTTCCCATTATCTGGGGTCGGCGCAGATACCAGATAACAATATTATATATATAAAAAATAAACGATAACAGATATAAGATAAAACTAATTATAAAACAAATTGGTGATATATTGAAAATAGGCTAGATTAAGAGTACCCTTAACTGACGAGCATGTATGCATAGGTATATGGATATAAAGGAGCCGAGAGGGGAGTGTCAGGATCGTGCCTACCGTTCTGTGTGTTTATGATTATGTTTACGAAGAGAATATAGGGGTGCTCACAATTCGCCTGGGGTCGCGGAAGCTGGTGCCGAGCTGCGCGATGTCGCGGTCGTCCGCGTCAGGCAGCGCGGCGCTGCCGCCAGCCGCGCCCGCCGCCCCGCCCCCCGCCGCCACCACAGCCGCGCCCCCGCTCAGCTGCGACGCCACGTAGCGGATCGCCGCCACCCACTCCTCTCTGACGTACACATGGTATACTCATTAGTCTTACAATAGTAAAAGTAATTTTACAGACTATATAAGTATCACTGCTGGCCGGCCACAAGCCTCTTCACATTTCAGAGAGGGTGCATAGGGCAAGGAAGTGTCCACCACGCTGCCGCAATGTGTGTTGACAAACTTCACATGTCCTCAAAATATTTTTTTTCTTATTTCTCAGACATGCAGGTTTCCTTACATTTGACGCTGGCGGGCATCGAACTCAGGTTAATCGTGTACTTTAAAATTTACAACGAATGCTTAGCCCCTGAGTTACCAAGGCTCTGCTAGTGTTACAATAGAAAACATTAATTGAAAATACATAAAAGAATCACTCATAAAAAAAGTATATTACACAGCCAATACCTTATAGATAGATGCATGGTAGACCCATGCATCAATATATACGATATTGTGGTTGCCGCACAAATGGGTCGGTTCAACCACGGTAGAACCACGCTCTCACAGAATACCAGCGTAAAATAGCAGCTTAATGCAGCTGTTTTATATGGTGAGTGTAGAGACCTGGAGACCCTTTTTACTGAAAACCAGATATTCCATCTCAGTCCTCAGGGGTTGACAACGCATCTGCATTTTGATTCATAATTGAAGATTAAAAGATACACGCCAAATCAAGTTCCAAAACAAACTCATTTAATCAAATATACCTTCCACATATATTACAATTTTACCCTCAACATTGTCAATACATAACATAATACCTTTCTACATTGATGTATATATTACACTAGATTAGTAATTACCGCGCCAAAGCGTTGCCACTGCACATATGGCCACAGCCATACGCCTAGCTAATGTCAGTTCAGTGTTCAATGTGACGCCGACCGAGTTGAGCCGAACTATCCGCGACAAAAAAAATGGGTAAATGCGTAGTAAAAGAATGCGATTCAAGGTCATAAAAACATAATAAATCAAGCGGAATCTTTTTCCACTCAAATTGGCTTCTAAAAAGCTTGGCGTGCTCAGCAGAGCGGGACAGTATTTCATGCCGGCACACCACCCGCAACTTTAGAAGGCGCAGGCTCAGCCGCACATGGAATACTGTTCCAATCTCTGGGCTGGGGCTCCCCAGTACCAGCTCCTTCCACTTGACCGCATCCAGCGCAGAGCGGCTCGAATCGTCGACGACCGAGTGCTTTCCGATCGGCTCGATTCACTGGCGTTGCGAAGAGATGTTCCATCTCTTTCCGTATTTTATCGCATCTATCACGGGGAGTGCTCTGAGGAATTGTTCTAATTAATCCCAGCCGCCAAATTTCGTGAACGCACTACGCGGCAAACGTCCCGATACCATCAACACCATCTGGATGCTTGGCGGTCCACCACTGTACGTTTCAGAAGGAGTTTTCTTCCACGTGAGAAAGGTCGTCTCTGTGGAATAGTTTATCACCGGCGATTTTTCCGGACCGATACGACCTGGGGACCTTCAAGAAAAGAGCTTACTCTTTTCTAAAGGGCCGGTAACGCACCTGCGATTCCCCTGGTGTTGCGGTTGATCATGGGCGGCGGTAGTCACTTAACATCAGGTGAGCCGCATGCTCGTTTTACCCCTTCTTCTATAAAAAAAAGTCTCAGAAGCAATTTTCGCTGCATCCAAGTTGATTCCAGAGGGAGGTTCATCTAAAAGGAACACACCCGCTAACGAATCTATCCCTCGCACTTCAGCTGCGTTAACAGAAGTCCAACGGCTGAGAGCATCTGCATAACCAATGCATTTTCCATGTCTGTATTTTATGTCATATTCATAACACGCCAATTTTAGAGACCATCGCAACATTCTAGGTGAAATCTGATCCGGAATAAGCTTATTCCGATTAAATATTCCGATTAACGGTATGATCTGTAATGATACCAAACTTCCTTCCTAGTAAAAATTCATGAAATTTTGTAATCACGAAAACTATGCCTTTTTAACAATTATTAATGGAATAGCCCATTTAGAATATTTTACAGGGGTTAATATACCTTCATTCACCATGCATGTTAATTGTTCCTTAGCTTGTTTTATCAAAGGAAATGGTACCGGGCGTGCCTTCAAAAACCGTAGTATGACATCAGCTCGCACATTTATCAATACTTGAGGACCCTTATACTCTCCAAGTCCTTTGAATAACTCCTTTCTCATCATCTGTCCAGCATATGCCAGCTATCTCTAAGCCCAAAATTTTAAACCAGTTTCTGCCTAAAAGGCTAGGCCCAAGACCAGAATCAAACAGTAGTTCACATTGTGCTTCCTTTCTCCCTAATGACACTTGAACATGAGCTTGTCCTTGAAGCACCTGAGTCCACTCCCACGCTAATACACCATCATTCATAACATCTGCTTTAAATGGTGGTCGAATATTATCTGAGCAGACAAAGACACCCATCATCTGTTCAGATTTTTCATTTTCTCCATCTGAAGTTGAACTTTCCTCCATCTGGTGCAACTTGCCAGATTTCTTCATACAGGCCGGCGCAATATGTCCAAACTTCTTACAATAAAAATATTTTGATTTTACAAAAGGACACCTTTCGTCGTCGCTGTCATCGCTTTAATTGTACCAATATCCATAGGTACTGTGCCTGTAGACAGAGTTTGCTTCAGCACACTTTTTTCCAGGTACAAATCTGAGAATGTGCCTTGATAGTTAAGGCTCAATTGCACTCCTAACTCGCGACGGAGATGCTCTTCTAATTATCAAGAATTTGGGATGATGATGAATTTTGGAGGACAGAGATGCTCTTTTAATTATCAAGAACTCTGTCACAATAGACTACGCGAGATTGATTTCCCCTCGGAGTTTACAGAGTGCAGTCGCTATGCACTTTGGATGAACACAAGTGGGTGTTAGACCGGATGTATGACAGCATTGTACGTGTCTTGAGTGATGCGGCTAGCAAAACTAAGAAAAAACCTTGTAACAAGCCAAGTAAAAACAGACACCTCTGTGGCTGGAACAAACATGTTCAAGAGGCGCATCAGGATGGCCAGGCTTAACTTCAGGATATGGTTGTCTTATAATAGGCCATAATCTGGAAGGATTTATGATCAAGTGAACGAGTCCCGCAAAATGTTCAAAAGTCGGTTAAAATGGTGTCAACGAAACCAGGAACAATTAAAAATGGACATCCTAGCACAACATAGAGTGGACAAAAACTTTAAACAGTTTTGGAAGGCTACCAAGAAATGTGATGTTAGGCCTGGCCTCCCGGTGAGTGTGGATGGGAATAGCGAGTCAGTACATATTGCGAATATTTTTGCTCAACACTTCAAAGTGCGTTCCCCACAGGGGCCCTTAGTATCTGTGAATAGTGCTAAGGCCGGATGTCAGGGAGACGTGCCACTGATGTGCGTTAATGCAAAGCAGGTTAGAGAGGCACTAAAAGGAATGACCGGTGGCAAGTCCCGCGGTCATGACGGTATTAGTGTGGAACATCTGAGGCATGCCGGGCCTCATCTGCCGAGAGTGCTGGCCCTATTCTTCTCAATGTGCATAAATCACTCTTATTTACAACGTGACCTCATAAAGACCATCGTAGTGGCCATTGTTAACGACAGGACCGGTGACATCTCGAGCAGAGGGAACTACCGCCCTATATCACTTGCAACAGCAATTGCTAAGGTATTGGACAGTGTGTTTGACTCGGAATTAGATAAGTATGCAAACATACACGACGCGCAGTTCGGGTTCCGACCTGGACTTTCTACTGAAAGCGCAATCCTTAGCCTAAAGCACACTGTCCAATACTACACAGATCGCAAGACGCCGGTATACGCCCGTTTCCTTGACCTCTCCAAGGCCTTTGACCTTGTGTCCTATGGGATACTCTGGAGAAAGTGAGCGGAGAGGGGCGTGCCGGCCGATTTGCTGGAAGTGTTTAGGTTTTGATATTCCAACCAAACTAACTATGTAAAGTGGGCTGATTCTCTGTCGGAAGGATACGTGTTGAAGTGCGGGGTGAGACAGGGGGTTGACGTCTCCCAGGCTCTTCAACATGTATGTAAATGACCGTATCGTGGAGTTGAGCGGCATGCGCGTCGGATGTCGTATAGATGGCCTTAACATTAATAATATAAGTTACGCTGACGATATGGTGCTGCTCAGCCCAACGGTGGGAGGCCTAAGTGAAATGTTAAAGGTATGTGAGATGTATGCTACTGGGCATGGGCTCACATACAATGTCAATAAAATAGAGTACATGGTCTTTGAGGCCACTGGTAAGTGTCACAATATTGCAGTTAATGGTACCCTTAATGGCATGAACGTGAAACGAGCCACTAAATTTAAATATCTGGGGCATATTATTACTGGTGACCTCAAGGATGATGCTGAGATCGAAAGAGAGCGCAGGGCTCTGGCGGTTAGAGGTAATATGTTGGCTCGCAGGTTTTCCTGTTGTACAAAACAAGTTAAGATTACGCTTTTTAAAGCATACTGCCAGAGCGGGTACATGGGGAGCCTGTGGGTCAAATACATCAAAAGATTGCTTGAAGCCCTACGCATCGAATATAATAATATATTCAGGATGCTGTTGGGACTGCCTCGTTTTTGTAGTGCATCATGAATGTTTGCGGCATACCAAACAGACGGTTTTAATGCCATCATACGCAAAAAAACCGCATCCCTAATTAGCAGGGTACAAGCCAGTCACAAGAGCATTGTAAGGACCGTAGCGGACAAATATACATCGCCGCTGTGGAAATGTCTTGTGCAGAGACTGATAACTGGACCCTATCCACCCCCATGATGATCTGTCTCGGCACAGTGTATTTATTTTATTTCCCTAGATTTTAAGCAAACCATTGTTTTTTTTACTAACCCTTGTTATTAATAATTGTTGTTATAATTATTGTGTTACTAACCCACACATGGATTTTAATTATCTGAAATAAAGAATTTATTATTATTATTATATTATCTTCACGCACACCTAACACTCATCGGCCCCTTAGCTGTCTTTTAAAGTCCATAAAACTACACCTGGAAGCCAGAGACCAAACGGTGTTATGATTTTGTTGACATTTATGAAATTTATCAGTTTGTAAAATTTCATTCACTTGAGGTTCATAGGTCAAGAACTGCCAAAATGTCTTTAAATGTCACAGAAATCGGCCTAGGCACCAATAATGAAACAATTAATGAATATGTTTCCTTTCTGCAACGTGATAGGAAAAGGGCGCGGGCTTTGTCTACATTATGACCAATTATATCCTGGGCTTCCAAAGGCTTTCCTATTTGACCACAGCACTGCTAGTGCTTAGGTCAAATTAATGAACTCGAAGCTAGTTGGAGACTGCATGAACTGTTTAAATGCCCTGGGATGTAACAACAGGGTCGTCTTAAGATGGGATCCCGGTCAAGCGGGTATTGCAGGCAATGAATTTGCCGACAAACTCGCACAGGAGGGCTCAATGAGTACACAATTTGGACCCGAACCATTTTGTAGAATCTCAAGAAGGCTAGCTCGATTGACCCTTGAAACTCTTTATCACAACAAATCACTTAAGATCTTATCTGACACACCAGGCTTAAAATTAAAACCTTAATCCGGGCTTGAAGCCCTGGGATTAAGCAAAAATAAATTGCGCATTCTGGCAGGAGCCCTAAATGGACACTGTTGTCATAAAAAACACATGTCTATCTGGGGCTAAACCACTCAAGGATGTGTCGGTTTTGTTCCATAACGGCAGAAACGCCTCTGCACAACCTGACTGATTGTGGATCCTTAATGTGCAAATGTAACACTCATCAGGGAAACTATGTACTCTGCCCAGAAGAAGCGAAATTGCTCACAGCTAAGCAACTCCTATTCATTGAAGGAATAGATAGGGCTTAGCAGTGAACTATAGCTCTCCATTGCAGCGATCACATCATCTTTTAGGTTGCAGTGATACTGCTCTATTTCACTAGACCTGCATAGCCGCTTGCACAAAAAAAATTGTGTTTATACTTTAGAATTAATCATTTGACCTGTGAAATGAGATGAAATGAAATCATATTTATTTATTTTTTCATAGTTAAAAAAAATTTTGTTTGTCAAATATTATTTTTTCAAATCTACTAGCAATTTAAAGTGAGGTTTGTCTGACTGAAAAATAAATGGCAAAGATAATACTTTGTCATTTTTTTTAAGTTAGCTAATAGTAGTTTTTTTATATAAACTTGATGTTTGCCATTTCTATTTGCTCTGGGAAGTATGCAGTCTTTGAAAATTTACAGGATCGCCCCCACCACTACATCAGACTTAATACTTTATTGGATTATAGACTAGTTATGATATTTTATTTATATATATATATATATATATATATACATATATATATATACATATATATACATACATATATATACATACATATATATATATATATATATATATATATATATATATATATATATTATATATTATATATATATGATTATATATGATTATAACTACTTGTGCGAGGTTTTCGCCGTGGGTGGGCAGGTTGACGCCGTGTACACCGATTTTACAAAAGCTTTCGACAAAGTAAACCATTCTTTACTCTGTAAAAAATTAGCTATGTTGGGTATTCATGGAAATCTACTGCGCTGGGTTCATTCGTACATCGATAATAGAAGCCAACTTGTCGCTCTCAAAGGTTTCACGTCATCTCCTATCAAAGTTAAATCTGGTGTTCCTCAGGGTTCACATCTCGGTCCGTTATTTTTTATTGTATTCATAAACGATCTGATTTGTAAACTGTCCAGTCCCTGCCTTCTATATGCTGATGACTTGAAAATGTACCGTGTAATACAGGATTTATCTGATTGTGTTAAGCTACAAGATGATATTGATTCAATATCCGAATGGTGCCGGCTTAAGGATATGCATCTCAATGTTAAAAAGTGTTTTACTATAACGTTCACAAATAAGAGATATAAACAGACATATGACTATAAAATTAATAAAGATTCATTAGACAGTAAAACGGTAGCAAAAGATCTGGGTGTGCTGTTTGACTCTAAATTAACATTTCGTGAGCACTATGCCCACATTAAGAACAAAGCATTCCGGTTGCTAGGTTTCATATTGAGGTGCACTAAGGACTTCAAACAGCCTCAAAGCTTCCTGACCGTTTATAATAGCCTTGTCCGTAGTATTCTTGAATATGCTTGTGTCATTTGGTCTCCCTGCTACACAGTGCATTCGGCTAGTATAGAAAGCGTCCAAAAAAGAACCCTTAGAATACTTAGCTACAAATGTGGTCTTGGTCGCAGTCTTGTCGGTTATAGTGAGAGACTCGACAAATTTAAAATGACCTCTTTACTTATTCGCCGTAAGGAATATGACCTTATATATTTACATAAAATTCTCCATAATGAGATTGATTCCGGTTACCTCTTAAGTAAATTAAACTTAATTACAAAGCGCAATCCACGAATTCCTAACAAGACATTTCACCTGCAGACTTACAAGAATAATACGTCTTTTTACAACCCGATAATAAGAATGTGTCGACTTTACAACGAGATGTCCACGAAAGACTCCCGCTTGGATATTTTTGACCCAAGAACAAGAATATACAAAAGAGCAGTAAAAGAGCTTACAGTCATACACGCTCATTCCCATATCACATAGATTTTAAATTTGATGTACGTAAAATTTGTTTTTTGTGTTATGTCCCATATCACATAGATTTTAAACTTGTTGTATGTAAAATTTGTTTTTTTTTTTTGTATTATGTAGTAATGTACGGCATTAATATTAATATTGTTAAGCGTAGATTAGATCTCCTCTGTAGTAAAATATGAAAATGATGTGTCAACATACTTAGGAAAACAATCTGGCACGAAACTTTTATATGTGTATGTGTAATTTTTAATGTAATGTGTAATGTTTTGATTGTTATCTGTTTTGTTGTCCATATAATAAATAAATAAATAAATAAATTTTTGTTACTGTAAATGTGTTTTGTATTGTCTTCAATCTGTTTGTGTGCCTTATTAATAAAATAAAATAGAACAAAATCCTCACAAAAGAACAATGATTTCTCCCAAGGATGATTGCGAAGCTATTGAAATCAAAAAATATCAAAATTTCAATTTAGAAGAATGAAGAAGAATGCTGGGTGCTACCATGTGACTGGGATCTTATAATTAATAAAATTAAATATAATGAGTAATATAATGAGCCGGCATACTACTGCAGGAGTTTAGGACACTATAACTTACTTCTGAAACTGACCAGCTGGACGGATCAAACCCAAGAGCTTAGAGTTTTCATGGATGGTTTCTAAAACAAATGAAGGTGTAGGATCTGGAACTTTCTCTGAAGATCTTAATATCCACATATGTACACCGCTGGGTACCCATAACACAGTCTTCCAGGCTGAATGTATCAGTATCATCCAAGCGGTCATAGCAAAAGATGCTAGGATGGTAAAAGACTTCTCCATCAGAATACTGACCGACAGTATGGCATTACTACAAGCTCTGAGTTGTAATGTGGTGAACTCAGGACTAATATATGAATGCCATTAACGATTAAATGAGGTATGTAAGCGCAACAATGTGACTCTGCAATGGATTAAGGGACACAGTGAATCCAGAGGCAACGATGCAGCAGATGAACTGGCCAGAAGGGGATCGGTTCTGGCCACTATAGAGCCAGAACAAATAATACCAAAACCATTTGGTTATTGGTAATTTACATGCTCAGCTTTGGAAAATTTTTGTAGACTATACACAAGCTAGGGAGGCCCTGCATGAAATAAACAGTTGTCTAACCAAGGTTCTAATGGGACTAAACAAGCCACAGATCAGGATAGTAACAAGTGCTATCTCACAGGACTTGGCTGTTGGCTGCTAGGGTGTTACCGATTGCCCTTGTGCAGGGCATGCATGGGGGTGGAAGAAACAGCGGCTCACGTGTTGCTGACATATGCGGACGTCGCTTCCTACTGGGCTAAGCATCTCGGCATGCCAGGATCGCTCCCCGAAGTTGCATACAACATCAAAGAATGTTGAACTTCTTCAGGGAAATTTCATTGCTCGAATAATCACATTTTTCCTGCCCACACGCAAATTACGCGCTTAGACGTGGAGTTGCAGAAAACAGCTCATCGTAAACTAAACTAAAGGTTACGGTAATTTTATACTATCTCATTCCCCTCTTTTTTTTGCTATAGAAAACCATAAAATCACCTGATTTTGATGCAAAAATTAATAATTTTAAACTGTAGTTAGCCTCAGTTAACTATTACATTGGGATGTCGAACACCTCAATTTCCTTTTGACCATCAATGCTTACAGCAGTACTAAAAATATCGGGAATATAAAATGAGTTAATAATATGTGATAAAATCTGTAAAACTAATTTAATTAAATCATTTATTGAATTTGGGGTTGCAGAAGCCACTAACCATCAGGTACACTGTAATAGACGTGGAACGAGTAGTGATTTGCAGAGTACTGCAACTTGCACTTAACAGTTTTGTGCCCAATACTGACATGATCCGTAATGAACAGGTAGGGTGTGTCGATATGGATCACGATACATCATTCCAGAACACATTCCAGATTGTGATAAATATCAAGCGTGTAGCATTCGCCTTGAATTTTAAATGTTAGTAATAATAATTTCTATTATAGAGTCTTATGTAGTTTTTTTTGGGAGGAAGTGAGAGATACAAGTGTCGTGCCTTTTTTGCTTAAAATTTATTGTTTTATTAAGTGTTGTTGATTTACTATAGTAAATTTTTCTGTCTTGGTGGAGGTTTTAATATCTGTAAATTAGTAAGTGTTTGTAGTTGTGCCGTTTTTATGTAATTTTTTGTTGTAGTAATATGATGGAGGACGAACCTCCCGATCCCGGAAGGGTTCGCAATGATTCCTTTCCCTTACCCATTAACATTGATAATGTAGAACTAATTAACCGTAAACGTGCCCAAGTAAGTAACGAGTCTGCCCATCCACAAAAAATAGTTATTACTGATCCAAATCAACAGTTTCCTTCAATACAATCCTCATATACTCATCCTGATTTTATTAATAAAAAAGTTAAGTACTCTCAAGATGATGCCGCTCCCTTTCTAGTTCACGTAAGTAAAATCTCAAATTATCAGCTGTCTGGAGTAACTCTTAAACCAATTAAATTCGGTCACTTTCTGTATCATAACAATATTAAAAATATATAGTCCATGATGGAGTCAAAAAAGTTGGACGAAATAGAATATCAGTGGAGTTTAAAACAGCTGCAGATGCAAACACCTTTATCGATCACCCAGCTCTCCAAATTTCTAAATATGAAGCAACCATCCCTTCATATAGTATCACTCGTATGGGGCTAGTTAGACAAGTTCCCATAGAGTGGACACTAGAAGAATTAATAGCAGCTATAGAAATTCCCTCTGGCTATGGTTCTATAATTAAAGCACGGCGACTTAATAGACGATCAGTTAGTGACAGTAATAGCGTTTCATGGGTTCCAACTCAGACGGTTGTTCTAACTTTTTCTGGACAAAGACTTCCTCCCCATATTTACTGTTTTTACACCTCAATGCCAGTGGAAAAATATGTGTTGCCACTAATTCAGTGTCATAAATGTTGTAGATTTGGCCATGTTACTTCCCAGTGCCGATCATCCCCTCGCTGCTTTGTATGTGCACAGAATCATGAAGGTTTATCTTGTACTCGAGAAACTCCTACTTGCCTATTCTGCTCTGGTCCCCACACCGCAAAAGACCCTACATGTCCTGAACATCTAAGGCAAAAATCTATTAAACTTGTTATGTCACAAGAAAATATTTCATATTTAGAAGCTAGATTCCCTCAGACAAAAAGATCCTTTGCTGATACAACAAGAATCCAGCCTCGTAATTGTTCTCAACAGACCCCTTATACTTTAACTGACAGTCTTTCAACCCCTTCGGCTCAGCTCTATAATAATAATATTCCACAACTATCACACACAACGCTATCTAGCCCCAAGCTAAGCAGAGCTTGTGTTATGGGTACTAGACAACTGATATACATACTTATATATTTCTAAATACATAAATATTATAGATAAATTACACCCAGACACAGAACAAATGATCGTGCTCATCACACAAACATTTGTCCTGGGTGGGAATCGAACCCACAACCTCCGGCATAGCAGTCAGGGTCACTAACCACTAAACCAACAGGCCAGTCTACAGCTCTCACAAACTGCATCATATAAAAAAACAATTTTTATCCCTCAACGTACCTGCAGCCAATCATTAAATTCTGGATATGATATGGCAGCCCATCAGGCAATTGTTGAGAATCCTAATTCTTCCCTTCCTAATGGGTGTGCTCTACTGGGAAATGACAACAACTCCTCTAGTAATGATAATTTCAGCGAACTTATGATATCAATTCTAATTAACATGATCTCCCGTTATAGTGACACGGAACTTCCTCTCAGCTTACACCAAAAACTTACTCAGCTTTCCTCCTTAGCCCGTAACATTCGCAGTCCCACCAATTCTTCAAAGGAATTGTCGGAGCATTAGAAATAAAAAAAAATGAACTCATTTACCTCATTAATCAACTTCACCCCTTCATTCTTGCCATCCAGGAGACATGGCTTAGGCCCGAGTCTCATTTTAGGGTTTCAGGCTACACATGCCTCTGGGATGATAGGAATGATAGTCGTACTGGCACCTCTATTTTAATTTCAAGAACAGTCACATTTTCACAAATTCCTCTCCCTCCTCATAGTCCAGCAGTAAATGCTGTTGCTATTAAGGCCCTTGATGTCTCTATTCTCTCTGTTTACATTCCTAATCCTGATGTAAATGTTTTAACAGAACTTGCAACACTTATTTCTTCTCTGTCACCTCCTATGGTTATTTTGGGAGATTTTAATATGCATCATACTGTTTGGGGCTCCCATCTGTGTGATTCACTGGCTCCCTTATTTTTAGATCTTATTGATAATTTTAATCTCTGTATTCTAAATGACGGGTCTCCTACCCGTCGAGTATCCCCATTACAAAATGTTAGAAGTGCCGTTGACCTAACTCTCTGCTCCCCAGATATTGCTTCCCTTCTTTTGTGGCAAATATTACCTTCTAGCTATGGCAGTGACCATTTTTCTATATTCATCACTCCTCCTACTTCACCTAGAATAAATTTTACATTTTGCCCAAGACTAAAGTATAATCTATCCAAAGCTAATTGGCAATTACATTCTACAGTTTTGGAACAAGAGGTTTCAACTCTTCCCCCAATTAACAATGATAATATTGCTCCTGTATATATAGAGTTCAGAAATGCAATTATTTCTGCTGCTAATAAGTCAATCCCCTTAAAAAAACCTTTCAAAAATAATTATCCTTCCCCTCCTTGGAGGGACCAAGATTGTTCAGCAGCTTGTAGGAGAAGAAAAGAGGCTGAATTAATATACTCCCATTCTATGACTGCAGAGAATTATATCTCCTATAAAAAAATTGCTGCAGAAACCTTAAAATTACTGTCAGACAAAAAGCGAACTGGTTGGTTTAAATTCTGTGAGTCACTGTCACCTAGGACTCCCCCATCTTTGGTCTGGAGAAATGTTAAAAAATATCGCTGTGCAGTTTCTAGTGAAAATATAATTTCTAATGATCCTTCCCCGTGGATAGATGAATTCTCTAATAAACTTGCACCACAAACAGTCCCATCCTATGATGAATGCCTAGTTTTTAATTCTGCTTTTTTAAAAACAAATGATAAATTTGATTCCCCCTTTTCTTCTCAGGAATTGTTTACTGTACTCAATGGCCTTAAAGACTCCTCACCAGGTATTGATGGGATTCCTTATTCTTTTATAATTAATAGTAGTGAGAACACTAAAACTGTCTTACTATCCATTTTAAATTTTATTTATATTACTGGTGATCCTCCTGCTGAATGGAAAACCCAAATTATTTTGCCCATTCTCAAACCAGGTAAGTCTAGCAATGACCCTTCCAGTTACCGACCTATTGCCCTTTCTTGTACTTTGGCAAAAATCTTGGAACATTTAATAAAAAATCGGTTGGAGTGGTTTTTGGAAAGGAATAATCTCTTACCTAAAAGCCAATTCGGTTTCCGAAAAGGTTTAAATACCATGGATAGCCTAAGTACTTTGGTCACAGATATTCATATTGCTTTTTCAAAACATGAATTTCTCATAGGAGTTTTCTTGGATATTTCTTCTGCATATGATAATGTGCTTCTTCCTGTGCTCAGGCAGAAAATGCTTAATCTGAGCATTCCAGTGAGGATAGTCAATTACGTCTCTAACTTTCTCTCTTCTAGATCAATATCTATAAATGTTAAAAATCTCCTGCTTCCCCCAAAAACTATATGGAAAGGACTTCCACAAGGCTCAGTTCTTAGTCCTCTCCTTTATTCTATATATACTCACGATTTAGAACTTTCAGTAAATTCTTTTTGTAATGTTCTTCAATATGCAGACGATTTAGCTCTATACTACTCCTCAAACAACTTCACAGTGGCATGTTCCCGTCTAAACTCATCCATGGATTATTTACAAGAATGGTTAACTAATCATGGCCTCTCTTTATCTGTGACCAAGAGTAGTGTGGTGATCTTTTCCCGCCAAAGGCGAGTTCCCAATACATCTGTTGTATATGATAAGCAACCTATTCCAGTTAGAGGCAATGTTAAATTTTTGGGAGTTATCCTTGATTTGAAATTGGCCTTTGGTCCATACATTGAATATATAACACAAAAATGCGAAAAAAATATAAATATTCTTCGGTCTTTGTCAGGTGTTTGGTGGGGGTCCCATCCTTTTTCTCAGAAATTACTGTACAATGCTTTAATACGAAGCCACCTTGACTATGGATGTTTTCTGTTGGAGCCTTGCAATAAATCATCCCTGAAAATAATGGACAAAATTCAATCGAAATGCCTTCGCATTATTACAGGGGCAATGAAATCCTCACAAATAAATGTTCTTCAGGTTGAGTGCGTAGATCCTCCTTTAAGATTAAGAAGGCAATATCTTTCAGACAGATTCTTATTTAAGATCTGCCAGCTTTCAGATAATCCCCTAATTCCTAAATTGCACCTTCTTTCAGAGTATATCTCATCTGACCGATACTGAACCCATAAGGACTCTCCCTGCTTGTTTAAAAGTTTTGTAATTTTTCTTCAGCTTCCTTACCCAATCTTTCAATGTAAAATAAATCCACTCTTTGATGTTCCTTACGAGGCTATTGTTTACCAACCCAACATTCATCTAGATCTAGGTATAGAAAAGGATTCTCCAATGGCAAATTTGAAATTAAAAGAAATTATAGAAAACACCTTTAAAGATTGGCTTGTCATGTACACAGACGCTTCAAAACAGTCTGATGAAGACTATACTGGAGCTGCTGTTTGGATTCCTAAGTTCAACATCATTCTTAACTTTAAATGCCCCTCACTATCCTCCACTTTTACCGGTGAAGCAACTGCAATCAGTGAAGCTTTGTTATATGTAGAGTCACATAATCTTAATAAAACAGTTATTTTCACAGATTCAAAAAGTTGTTTGTTAGCTATTTTGTCCAATCAATTCCATAACAAACATAAATTTCCACTAATTCTTAAAATAAAAAATACCCTATTCAGATGCCATCTTAAAGGAATCCATGTTTCAGTGGCCTGGATTCCAGGCCACAGTGGTATCCATGGTAACGAAACAGCTGATGTACTCGCTAAAACTGCAATTGCTAATGGCATTCTACAAAATTTAATTTACTCACATGACCTAATTTTGCTAGCTAAAAGGAAACTGAATGAAAATTGGAATAAATTATGGGAAGTTTCCAAAAATGTTAAAGGTAAGCACTATGCTGCCATCCAAGAGGTTATTCCTCCCAAGCCTTGGTTCTTTAAATTTAACAAAGCAAATAAACATGCAACTTCAATCATTTGTACATTAAGAATTGGACACGCCTGTACACATGCACATCTGGCAAAAATCAGAGTAAGGGATAGCTCATTGTGTGAATGTGGCTTAGATGAAGGTTCCACAAACCATATTTTTTTCAACTGTCCCAAATTATCCTCCTCCCTTTATGATTACCTTCCTCCTTATATTCCTCGACCTATAGATTTTAATTCTCTTTTAACATATACCAGTACTCCTTTTGTGTATATTTTATGTGATTTTATTAATACTAATAATATGAAACTTTAAATCCTTGTCACTTTTAACATACGGGTAAGAGTCTAACACCTGTGTTTGTCATATTTGTTCTAGGTAATTCAACAAATAGATTTGTCAAAATTCTCGGAGGAAAACTGAATCCTTGTATTATCACAGACTCTTATTTTAAATAACCTCATAAGCTTTCATTTTCTACTCAATACGTCATTGGCGAATTTTATCAAACCGCCACAAAAGAAAGAAGAAGAAGAAGAGTCTTATGTACTTTCTCAATATTTCTTTTGTTTCTCATGTTCCTAATGTTCTAATGTGTCTAATATAATAAATAGTGATAGAAACTGGCTTTTTGTATTTATTTTTCTCTGGCATATAATTAAGGCCGAGTCTGGTCAAACCCTAAAAAAGGCAGAATCCGCCAAGTATTGAATCCAAATCGAGCACTCATCCCATGTCTATACTGTAGGTCTATTTGTCACTTCAATATTGTACAAAAAAATAATGAACAATAACTAATCACATCATGCTAAAATATTTAATACAACACTATAATCTGGAAAGCTATATGCAATCTGTGCTATTGTGTAACTTCAGTTTTAATTATTAATTTTTGTCTGTCCAATCTATGCATAAATCTTACAGAATCTTGAAAACATGCAGAAGTATGCTTGTATTTAGATTTAAGTTTAATAATTATAGGATCCCAAAGAGAAAGTAGCACCCAGTCATTTTCTCTATTAAAATTAGTATATTTTTCATTTCAATGTGATGATTTTTATCATCATATAAAATCTAATGTAATGATGTAAGCAATGGTGAACAAGGGCACAGACAGTTAAAAAAGGGTTAAATATGAAATCGGCTGCTGAAAAGCTTCAGGAATTAAAAGAGACTTAATATTGAACATGAAAATTAGTAAACAATAAACAAGTCTTCACATTAAGTTACTTAGAAACAAGTATGGGTTGACTGCTAGAGGATGCCTTCTTTAGACATTAAGTCCGCCCTTTGTATACTTTTTTTTCTAAGGGGAAGCAATAAAGATTTTAAATAAATAAATAAATGGATTTAATGATGCTATGCTGTGAAATAATAAAATAGTGGTATTGATCAACATTTCAATTTTCATTTGAGATTATGATATACCAATGAATTAAATGTTGCGTTTGACATGTTGATCAACACATAAAAATGTAGTCACAAATTTGGGAGCCAAAATACTGTAATTTTGCAACAATTTATACATGGAGGAATTGGGATAATATGAATCTATCACTAGTTGTTTTTACTTTATTCTAGACCGTGGAAAATCGTAGTAAACAAACTTACCTCTCTTTGTCGGTGTCAACAGAGAAGTTTCTCTCAATAACAGTGGTCCACTGCAGACCACGAATAGTGAAGGTGTGCGGACGGGGCTTATCCACAGCCATGATCTGGCAATCGCGAACAGTAAACTTGTTTAGTGGATCACGATAGTTGTTGCGCTCAGGCTGCGTTTTGAATCCTACAAGATCGCCATTGTCGAACAGGATGAAGTAGCGATCTCGCCAGTTTCGGATATGTTCTCCTCGCTTTTGCAACCAGCCTTCCTTTACAATGTTACCAGGTGCTTCCGCCTCCGCCATGGCTGCTGTCGTAGTCGCTAGTCCGCGCCAGACGACTTCGCCCGACCGAGGCTCTTCACTGGCGAGACTGCTCGCCAATCTCTAGCTGTTCACCTAGCTAGCCACACTATAACCACGTTTCTATATTACACTTATAAACTGTGTTTCAGCTGTGCTTAATCACTCCGTAAACATAAATGTAAAACATTTTCTTGGCGAAAATGTATATATTACACCGTTTTCTGGTTTTCTTGCCTTAGAAAACGATACGAATTAGCGACGTAGCCTCGCGGTAGTTATTCGACAATTCAAGAAGTTCTGTTTGACGAAAAACAATAAAAGTGACAGCAAATGAGTTATATAAAGGTGCGAAAGAGAAATCGAATTAATCTGAAGTTAAACACACGACTATTTATTTAGTCGTATAATAACCTATTTTGACAAATTAGTTCTTTATGTCTACCGCTAGTCGAATAAATGGCGTTGTTTTATGCTTTTTTTTTACTTACCTATTTTGAAGAAACGTTTCGTTTTTGCAATACAAATAATGACAGAGTATTGCTCTTTGTATGCCTATTGCTCAGAACCAGAACAGTAAATAATTGATCTATGCTTACAATACAATATTTTTATTATTAACAATATTATTGTTCTGAGGCCTATTGGTAATGTACATATAATTATTAACCAACATCTACATCCTGTTCACGAAATAAACGATTTGATTTGACTCTGCTCAATAACGAATCTTATCCGACCTCTGGTGAAATGGGAGATCAATTATTGGAAAATGCCAAGCAAAAACCTCTCTTTCTTTCAGTATCCATCGGAAGCAATATTCATAATCAAAATATTTCATTTAATTAAAATAAAGGTTGCGTCAAAAATATTAATCCATTTTGTTTTATTGGTATCAACCATCCAGTTGAATTTTTTGTAACAGTTTTTATTATTTTGAGTTGCTATCAGAAAGATGTTGCTAAAGACGATGACGACGAAGAAACCCGCGTTAAAGAACACATAGCTGATGTAAAGAATTGACGCGTCTGCAGTTTATCAACACGTACAGGATCGCCCCCGTCACTACATTAGATTTGATAGACCACAAATCCTCGCTAAAGAACACTGATTCCTTCCAAGGATGATTCGAGAGGCTATTGAAATCAAAAAACATCCCAATTTCTAAAATGATATTAGTCTTACTCAAACTATGTTATAAGGCTTACTAAGTTATTGCACATATTCAATCATAGCCACTGTTAATAATTGTAATTAATAAGAATATTCAGGCTATTTATTAGGCTACGATTGAATATGTAATACAGCTAAAATCGCCTGAAAATCGATATAATTGTGAAAATTGTGTGTGACGCATCAATATAATTGTGAAAAATTTTGTGGACATGCGCCTTGTTAAAAGTTGTAAGAATTTGATATATTGTCTGTGGTATTGTGAATTGCAATGGGATCCTCAGTTCTCACACAGAAAACTTGGTTAATGATTCGTCAACTGCTTGATGTACTTTGTTTGTGTTAGCTAAAGAATTGTTTCCCTCTAACTCCATTGTTAACTGCGAATAAGCGAGATAAAAGACCTACATCTGGCAGACAATGAAACTGGCGGTGTGCTACCATCTGCTTGGGATCCTATAATGAATAAAGTTAAATCCCAACCCAAACATACAACTGCAAGACTTCAAGATACTATATATACTAGATATGTTCTAGATATACTAGATAAGTTCATACTGTGTAGATCGGAACAAAAGTTAAATTTTAATCTGTGGTAACCGCTGTTAACTACGTAGACCGTAGACAGAGAAACCTATAGACTAATGATCGGCGTGGCCTCGAGCGAGAAAGGACGATAACGAGTTTTTAGGTTATACAACAATCTTTATGAC
The DNA here is from genome assembly GCA_036936625.1 of Parnassius smintheus behrii. NCBI lineage: Eukaryota > Metazoa > Arthropoda > Insecta > Lepidoptera > Papilionidae > Parnassius > Parnassius smintheus. The sequence goes on from JAUPFT010000019.1 coordinate 523,353, forward strand.
TTTTAAGCACATTTAGATAAAAATTTTAATTGTTCTAAGAACTGAACTGAACAAGATTCACCAATCTTAAGCTCACAAAACACTTTTTTCTCACTTAAACCAACTTGTAAACTCCTTAAATCGCTACGCTGTTAAAGTTGTTTAGCAAACTGTAGAGTTTGCTAAACAAAAAACCGGCACGGAGAAAGGGACAAACAATCACACCGCTCTATCTCATTTCTATGCAAGACATATGTATAAATCTATCTTTTTCGTGTGCGAATGCGAAAGAAGGCATCAATTTGTCTATAGGTTTCTCTGTCTACGGTTAACTATGACATCTGGACGTTGAACATCTCAGTCCCCCCCCCCCCCGTGACCATGGGTTTTGTAAAGCGCTCGAAACGTCGGGTATTTATAGTTAAATATACGCGATAAAAACACACACACAAACAACACACAAAAAAACACACACTCACACACACACACACACACACACAAAAGCGCGCGCGCGCGCACACGCACGCACACGCCCACGCACACACACGCACACGCACATACACGCACACGCACAAGCACACGCACACGCACGCACACGCACACGCACGCCCACGCACACGCGCACACACACGCACACTGTTATACGGGGCTTCACGAAATGTCTTTTAAAAAAACTATTTAGAAATTACAACTGGATTTAATTATTGAAAGACACAAAATAAGAATTGAATTTGATAGGCGAGTGTTTCGGATGAGAGTGTATGACGGACTGACTGGTATTGCTAGTATTGAAATATGAAAGTACTGAAGCTACTAATAGAGTGCCGACTGTGTGCTTTGTGTCAGCGGATCCCTAGTAAAAGGGGATCTATAACACCCCCCCCCCCCGTGTTATGAGGAAACTCACCCTTGAGTGAGTTTACGGCTACTCTATGCGTAGCTGTGGTTGATCAGCGTGATTATGATTTTCTGTATTTTCTTTGTTAAAATTAAAATGCTCTCTGAAAGACTTTCCTCTCTTACAAATTATATAAGTTATAATAGAAATACAAAGTGTTACAGATATAAGACTTATTATAGAGAAACTAACATTATACAAATTTGGATTTTCTAGGGTGTCTAGTCGTTTGATAATCTGATCGGAATCAGTATTATAAGATTTTAAATTTTCTAAATTCAAAGTTTTTACATTTATAGAAGACGTAAGGTTAATTGAAAATTTGTTAATAACTTACAAAAACTATCATTAATTATATTAAAATCCGAATATATTCCGGGAACATTTATACTAGGATAGAGCTTAGTTTCTAATTTCAGATTCTTATGGAAAGCTACGCAAACAGGTGGAATGGTGAGTAAGCCTGTACCGGATAGAGTGTATTCGGTTAAATTATTACTACACTCCACTGATAACTTAGTGGTTTTGGTTTGAACAAAGATCCATTTGTTATTGTTTAACTTATGCCATATATCCAGATCACCAAAAATTAGTTTAAATGGTAAGTTATCTGGGATTGATGTCAAGGCTTTCGTCATAATTTCTATTTCACAGGGTAAATTATTGGACACTGTAGCTACATCTATAACATTACAAAGGTAGGTATTTGTGTAGAGATACTTTTACAATTATTTATGTCTTGTAGATAAACATAACTTGTTTTATCTTTACTTAGCGCTACAAACTTTTCAGAAGGGATGATCATGGCGAAAGAGTTTGCTCTATCTTGAGCATGTGGAGTTGGCAAAGGTAAGTTCTTATATATATTATATTCTAACAAACTAACTAAAGGTAATTTTATGATAAAAATAAGCTTATTGTCTAAGTAATAACATACTTAATCAGCAATGTTACTTAAAGTATGAATGTTGCTTAATTCTAGAGATATTGGAAAATCTTTGTATTTTGGCATAATTCTTAGGTTACTAATTATATCATTATACATTTGAGTTGGGCTTGATATAGATAGATGTAAGGTATTGGTTTTTACAAATAAAATTGAGTTTAATAAATGTTCAACTTTGAAGGACATTGTAAGTAAATTAGATAGCAAAGTATTTAAAACATTGGATAGTTTCGTTTGGAAACTGAGTATATTTAACATTTCAGATGAATTTTTAACAGTAGAAGATAAAAGTTCAATGACGCTATTTAACTTTATTTGATTGTCATTTAATTCCTCCAGGGATTTATTAACATTAGGAATAGCGGATTTAAAAACTAAAATATTTCGTTATTAAATAGAGCATGAATAGCTTTATTGTAGTTTTCAACGTCATCTTCATCCAGTGTACCGAAAATATGTTTAAATACCGTGCCAATACCTGAGAACCAGGCAGATCTCTTGGACACACCGTTTAAGATAATATGGGAAATCGAATTAAAATCTCTTAAGATGTCATTGTAAAGTGCTTCTAGTGGTTGTAACATATTTTCACACTGAGTATACTCTATGTCGGCACTCTCAACGACACTGGAATTGGATTATTTTAAATACTTCATGAATGTTTTCCAAATGGTGTCGGATTGGATGTACGTCTACCGGGATAACGATGTGAAATTGATCATTAATTATCCTCAATGTACCAACAGGGTCGAAGAATATACCAGGGCTCGATGTCGATAACTGTCGATGCGTTCAATATATTGACCATTGCCGGTTGCAATAATAGTAGCATAAAATACGATGGTGGTTCTGTAAATAATAATTAAAAGCTTATTAAGTCTAAGTTGTATAATAACGTGTATACAATGTAAAATAAAAGTGTATAAATGAATTGTAAATGTTAAAATATATGTCTTAAAAAAATTTAATTTTGATATTTAAGAACTTATCTCATGAGTGAGTTTTACTTCATCGAAGTGGTGTTTAACATGGCGTCTGTTAATAAGGAGAGTAAGGGTATTATTACTGTGGACCTTGACAACTTTGTAAGGCCCTTTCCAAATAGGGGAGAGGGCTTTGCCAAGACAAAGATGATTTTTTATATAGACGTACATAATCTCCTACTTTATATTTGACCGTGCGAGAGTTTCTGTCGTAGTGTGTTTTAGACCTTTCTTTTGAAATTTGTATATTTGTTGAGCTTTCTCTCGAGAAATCTTTAGTTGATGCTGAAGCATTTTAATGTAATCAGGATAGGTCACTTCTTGATTCGAAAATAGCATCGGGAATATACGGCTTATGACCAAAAAGAAGTTCGTAAGGAGTGAACTGAGTTGTTGTATGGACGTTACTGTTGTAGGCTAACATTGCCGTATAGACGCATTTGTGCCAATTAATTTGGTTTTCGTTCACGAAGGACTTAAGATACTCTTTCAAAGTGGCATGGCTTCTTTCGAGAGCACCTTGAGTCTGGGGATGATATGGAGAAGACCATATCTGTCTTATTTTTAAAAATTCACATGTGCGTTTGAAAAAGTCAGCCGTAAAATTTGTTCCTTGATCGGTGATTATTGATTTAGGGATTCCAAATTGTGAAATAAAGTGAACTAGAGCTTCGCATGTTTCTTCTGCGGTGACGTTGGAAATTGGATAGGCTGTAGAAAATTTGGTTAGATCATCTTGGAGAGTGAGTATGAATCGGAGTTTGTGAAAACCCGCTTCGGGTAAGGGGCCTACTATCTCTAAACTTATTTTCTCAAATGGGCGAGTAGAAGTGGTTGTGATTTGCATAGGAGACCCGTTAATTTTGCGTAACGGTTTATTTGTTTGGGATAGTTTGCAATTTTGTATGTTGTTGCGCGCCTAAGTTGACGTCATATCGTGTCAGGGACGAGAGCGGGGGGAACTTTCCAGAAAATGACATCACTAATCTTTCAACCGACAGCACCATCTAGTGTCGAAGCGAAGAACTAAGCTTCTAGAAGCCGACACTCGAACTTTCGACGCCTTGCGCGTATTTACTTGAATGCTCTGTATGTTTCGGTGCTAATGTGTATTTATAGGCGCTGCAAGGTGCGATCGGGGAAGTATTGAATTTGGCGAGACAAGCGAAGCTTCGGAGCGGAATAAAGTGAATCAGTGTGATTAATTATTAGTGTTTTAAGTTTAATTAGTGTAAAGTGAATTAAAGAGTTAATTTTGGTAATTCTATCGGCAATTTTTATTGTCACGAACCTCAAGCTCGTAATAATTGGTTTCAGAAGTGGGATAAAATCATGTCGATTTTACCTAAGGAGGAAACGGAGGGTGTCCGTACCCGAATTCAACGCCAGCAGGAGACGGACCAAAGAAGATTTGGTGGTGCAACGCTGCAGACGCCGGAGGGCCAGCCACCGGCTGCAGGCTCGTCAGTAGCTCCTACATCTGCAGCACAGTGATGCTGCAGGAACAGGATCACCGACAGGAGGAACAGGCTCGCCGACAGGAGGAACAGGATCGCCGACAGAAGGAACAGGTCCGTCGGTTGGAAGAGCAGCTGCGGGGCGGACAGGATGAACAGGCTCGCCAACAGGAGGAACAGGCCCGCTGACAGGAGGAACAGGCCCGCTGACAGGAGGAACAGGCCCGTCGGTTGGAAGATCAGCAGGCGGAACAGGCTTGTCGGTCGGAAGAACAGAAGCTCCTCATGAAGGACCTTCATGCTACCTTTGGGAAAGAGATAAGGAAGGTGAAGGATAGGGTTGCTCAACATGACAACCGCCTGTCGAAAGCTAAAACCCAAATCAAGGAAGCTAAAACCCAAATCGGCCAAGTGAACAATAGGGTTGATTACGTGATGGCTGACGTGAAGAAAACGCTGGACGACCTCAAACTGGGGGATGGAACTACTACAGCTACCGTAGTAGCTGCTACACCTTCGCTACGTGGGTTCAAAGTGCCACCATTCGACGGGACTTCTTCCTGGTCAGCCTACAAAATCCAGTTTGAGGCTGTTATGGAGGCGAACGGCTGGAATAAAAGTCAGACCGTGACTGCTCTCACACTAGGCCTGCGCGACCAGGCCTTAACAGTTCCGGAAGCTCTCGGTGAGGAAGTGACTTATGAGCAACTCTTTGAGGCATTGAAGGCGAGATATGGTGACGCTCACCTGGAACACGTCTTTCGTGCGCAGCTTAAAGATCGCGTGCAGTGCCTCAAAGAAAACCTACAGCAGTGGGCTCTAGACGTGGAGAAGCTGGTGCGAAAAGCATACCAGTCTGTTCCTGTGCTAATTGAAGGGAATCTGGTTCAGACATTCATCGACGGCATTCGCAACCTTGAAGTCAGAGCTGCTGTGAGGCTCGGGCACCACGAGACGCTTAAGGACGCCTTGTCCCATGCACTGGAAGTGGAAGCCGTGCGGCAGGATCATCGTTCCCATCGCGTCAGGGAGGTTGCGGCAGCTACAGTTCGCGACCGCGATATTAGATACAGCCCTAGGTGCTATGCCTGTGGGGAAAGGGGCCATCTTCGATCCAGCTGCCCTAAGCGAACTGTAGAAAGGGATCTCGAGAGTGTAGTGCAGCTAACGGCACCGCCTGGCGGCGGCAGAGAAACGAGTAAAAGCCAGAACTGCGGGGCGGGTGCTGGCTGATGTTAAAATAGCCCCAAGGATCTCGATCTCACAAACCCATGATGGGAACAGTCTAATCATCAAGGGCGAGGTCAACGGAATGTCGTATAAACTGACCATAGACACTGGAGCCTCTCGTACGGTTGTTAGTTCCTAACTTATACTCGTAAGTTAGTTCCTTGGGGACTCCGCATACAACAGAGAATGCATTAATTTGGTAACAGCCACTGGTCAGCGTATACCCGTCCGTGGAGAAAAGGAGATGGAGTTGAAGCTAGGCAACGTGATCTACCTGCATAATGTCATCGTGGCTGATATAATGGACGACTGCATCCTGGGCCTAGACTTTATGAGGAATAACTGTTGTGAGATCGACCTTAAGCAAGGTGTTTTGAAATGTGGACAGGAGGAACATTTTATGGAAGGTGCGTTACCAGGGAACGTGTACAGCATTAAGAAGATTGTTCTTCCGCCGAGATTGGAAACGATTGTTCCGGTTAGTCTTCCCCGAAACGCTGGGCAAGCTCACCGTTGTGTACTTGTGGAAAGGGTAAACAATGACCTTCCATGGAAAGTAGCTCGAACCTTGGTCAGAACCACCGACATCTCAGGAGTACGTGTGCTGAACATTTGTGAGCGGGAATAGATTATAGAAAAAGGCACGGTGGTTGATACTTGTGAGGTAGTGGATTGGTTACGTCGGTGCCAATATCTATCGAGTGAGACCCCTAGCAAGGATGCACAAACGAGAGTGACCCCACTTTTGGAAGACTGTCGCAGCGTTCTCTCCCCGAACGAAATGGTCAAGGCAAAGAAGTTGTTACTCAAGTACGCCGATGTATTCTCATCTAACGATACTGACATAGGGAAGATTGGCTTAGTTTAACACAAAATAAACACAGGAGAAGAATTCTCTGTCCGTCAGCGGCCCAGAAGATTGCACGTGAAAAAGGAAGTGGAAACCATGATTGAGGGAATGGTGAAGGATGGTGTTATTGAACCTTTATCGAGTCCAAAGTGTTCATCCGTGGTGCTGGTAAAGAAAAAGGATGGCAGCATGCGATTTTGTGTTGACTAGCGCCGTCTGAACGACGTAACAAAGAACAGACACCTATCCCTTGCCAAGAATTGATGACACGCTGGATACGCTTACAAGAGTAAAGTGGTTTAGCACGCTGGATCTAAAAAGTGGCTACTGGCAAGTTGAAATTGATCCTAAGGATAAGGAGAAAACTGCGTTCTCAACGGGAAAGGGTCTGTGGCAATTAAAAGTAATGCCGTTTGGGTTGTGCAATGCTCCATTTGAAAGGCTGATGGAACTTGTACTTACCGGGCTAATTGGCGATGCCTGTCTGGTCTACTTGGAAGACATCATCATCGTGGGCCGTACGTTTGAGGAACACCTTGAAAACCTGGGACGCGTGCTCATGAAGATTCAGAGTGCCAATCTCAAGCTGAGTCCGAAGAAATGTTCACTATTCAAACGGCAAGTCAACTTTTTGGGGTATGTAGTGTTGAAAGAAGGTATCCGCACGGATCCGGAGAAAATCGCAGCTGTCAAGGATTGGCCGGTTCCAAAAGACAAGACGCAGGTTAGAGCATTTTTGGGTTTGTGCTCCTATTACCGGCGATTTGTGAATAACTTTGCAGATATAGCCAAACCTCTGCATAAGCTAACCGAGGAGAAGCGACATTTCTGCTGGGGTGAAAGTTGCAATATCGCATTCCAGGTGCTCAAAGACCGTCTGTGCAAAATACCTATTTTGGGATACCCTGATGCAAGCAAAAAATTTATAGTTGACACAGACGCAAGTGATATAGGACTTGGCGGTGTGTTGTCTCAACGGAATGGTGACCAAGAGGTCGTGATAGCGTACTTCAGCAAGTCGTTGTCAAAACCGGAAAGGAACTATTGTGTCACAAGCCACGAATTGCTAGCTGTGGTAAAGTCGTTGCATCATTTTAGAAAATATCTTCTGGGGCGAAAATATTCAATAACATAAACATATACATTTTAGAAAATATCTATTGGGCCCAATGGGACAGCTTGCTGCTTCAGGATGGAGTTCTGTGGCGTAAATGGGAAAATGGTCGGGGAGACAGCTGTCATTTGCAAATGGTTGTTCCTAAAGCTAAAGTACCGGATGTTCTACAGCTGTACCATAATGATTGTTCAGGAGGCCATCTGGCAGTTAAACGAATTCTACTGAAGATCCGAAAACGGTTTTACTGGGTCCTAGTCGAAACGACGTCGAGGACTGGTGTCGCAAATGTACAAGTTGTGCGGCTGTAAAGGTACCTCAGACTCGTAGTAGAGATGCGTTGAAGTTGTACAATGTTGGTGCACCATGGGAGAGAATAGCCATTGACGTGGCGGGGCCGTTTCCGGAAAGTGAAAGCGGTAACAAGTATTTCATGGTTGTGATAGATTACTTCACTAAGTGGCCAGAAGTCTTCGCCATTCCAAATCAACAAGCTTCAACAGTTGCAGATAAACTAGTTCATGAAGTCTTCTGTCGTTTTGGAGTACCTTTAGAAATTCACAGCGATCAAGGAAGGAATTTTGAGTCTCAAATGTTATAGGGAACTTACCACCCGCGATCTGATGGAATGGTAGAATGATTTAATCAGACGTTGGAGAAGTACCTAACAAAAGTTGTAGACAATCGGCAACGAGATTGGGACAAGCACATACAACCGTTTTGTTGTCATATCGAAGTGCTGTTCACGAAAGTACAGCCGTGACATCAGCTTTCGCAAACTTTGGAAGAGAATTAGGGCTGACTGCAGACCTGATCACCGGGATGCCACCTGATGCCACACACAGTATAACCGATTATGCAAATGACTTGCGGAACAAAATGAATGACATTTATGAGCACGTCAGACGATCGGGCCAGCAAATGTCTGAAAAGATGAAAACCCGGTATGACCGCAAAATGAACAACAAAGGGATCGACGAATGTTCACTAGTGTGGTTGCACGATCCAGTCCACAGCAAAGGGAAATCTCCTAAGCTTCAAGCTAAATGGGACGGCCCGTACCGGATTGTAACCAGGATCAACGATGTAACCTACCGGATACAGAAAGGCGCAAGAGGGACTCCTAAGATCGTCCATATGGAACGCTTGGCGCGTTATTATGGGGCCGATAATGCTCGGGACGAGCATGTCTTAGGAGGGGGCACCTAAGTTGTTGCGCGCCTAAGTTGACGTCATGTCGTGACAGGGACGAGAGCGGGGGAAACTTTCCAGAAAATGACATCACTAATCTTTCAACCGACAACGCCATCTAGTGTCGAAACGAAGAACTAAGCTTCTAGAAGCCGACACTCGAACTTTCGACGCCTTGCGCGTATTTACTTGAATGTTCTGGATGTTTCGGTGCTAATGTGTATTTATAGGCGCTGCAAGGTGCGATCTGTTAGGATGGCTCGCCTGGGGTCCTTTTTAAAAAAAAGACACCTTTAGTGCTACAAAACTAAATTAATTTAATTTACACTTCGGAATATTATAAATTATAACAAAGTTGTGTACCGAACAGAGGTTAGAGTTTGACTGCTTAAATTATGAAAAATCACTTTTACATACTTTACATAATGCTTACAACAATAATTACTACCTTGTACATCAGTTCATAACATCTCCACCCTTAAGACGGAGGCTTATCCTTTAAGATAAACGTAGGATACAATAAAGTCAAGATCCTAAGTTAATACAATAAAATATTGAAATACAGTAAAATCATTCAACAACTAAAATAATTTTAACAGATACAATTGCAATAGCTAATACTTCATTTTAATTGCCAATCTTATTCAATTAACAACTAAGAAACATAATAATAAGGAATTTATAAGCTTGAAAAAGAAATGAGTGAATTTTAATCGCTACATTATAAAGGAAAGTAATATAAATATTAATCGATTAATAACTAAGAAACTTGTTTAAAAATTAAAAATAGTTTTGAAAAGAATTTTACAACTTTAATTGTTATTTAACAATATTAATAATAATTATCAATTGAAACTTAAAACATGATTAGAAATATTAAAATAACTTTAAGAAGAAATTTGTACATTTTATTCTTATTAAGTATATTAGCAATATTATTTAATTTATAACAAGAAACATGTTAAGAAAAGTAATTAATAAATTTTAATTTTTTAATAATTGCTTAAATTTCGGTTATAAGAAGCTCTGCTAAATTTCCTAAATTGAACCTTGTCCTTGTTTTTACTTATCTCTATTTCTGGGAGACTGCTAATCGATTTCTTGTCGCATTCAATTGATTCATCTGAAATATCCATTAGTTCAATAGAAGTGTTAACATTAGTATCGTTTTTATTACATTTTTTATTATAACACTGATTATATATTTGGATGCAACAAGATGTATTTTTACAACAATTTGAAAAGCATTTATTATATATCTTATACGGTATATAACTAAAAATACTGGCAATTACAATATAAGTAAGCGTTGAATAATAATGCCCGTATTTAACAATATGAGGTTGATTCTCGGCTTGATGAATTTGATTCTTTAAGCTATCTAATTTATATGACGCTAATTTTAATGATTCCAAATCAATGTCTGTTAGCGTAATTGGGTTTAGGACATTAGAACTGTGGTTTAATAAATTGTATTTGCAACAATTATCTTCAACTATGTTAAAATCGATTGATATTTGGCTAGGCAGCACATCCTTATAATTATGCGATGGGTGAAATTGCAATGTTTGGTAATATGCAACGCAATCATTTTTTAAAGATAATATTCCAGTGCCCTGTACGGTATAATCAGAAATCTTATTATCATTTGTACATTTAACAGTCAATTTATTTGGTTTAGACTGAACATAAATAAATCGTCCATCACTAAGTTTTTGCCATAAATTAATATTACCATATATTATTTTCGAATCGCATATTTCTGGAAGTGACATGATTACTTCAGTCAAGAGTTGAGTTTCACAGGTTGGATTATTAATTGTGGACAAAACAGAAGGTGACAAACATATCATAAACTTATTGTTAACGTTTTTACACTCACTTAAGCTATCAAACAATGCGTAATTTATAAAATCATTCGTAAGGGCTACATACAGCTTGGAAGGATGAATGAGAACATAAGTTTGTAACTTATACATATCATGTTGTGCAGGTAATGGCAAAATCTTATAAACACTAAACTTAATAGGGTTAATTAAAGGAATTCTTATAACAAATACTATCTTATTATTATAGTAATACGAAGTTAATTCGGCTAAATCAATAATTGTATGTATATTTTCTAATGATAAGGAAATGGGAAATTCCACATTAATTTTGCTCATTTTGCTATTAGAGCTCTTTAAATAACTTAGTGGGAGTTAAGACATAGGGTTGGAGGATGTTTGATTTTGCAAATAAAATAGAGTTTAAAATTGTATCTAGTATGTTTGAAACCGATAGCAGTGAACCTTCAATCACATTAAAAATAGAATTTATTTTAGCTGAACTTATTAAGTCTGTAGTAATTTTAGAATTTTCAGAAAATATGTAATTTAATTTTTCTATTTGTTTATTTAATCTAATTTCATTATTATTTAATTGACGAATAGAAACATTAAAATTATTGATGGTTGATTGAACAATGTGTATGTTGTCTTTCATTAGCGTATATATCTCGTTTTCATTATGCTGACAAGTAGAAATAGCTTCATCGTATTTTCTGGCGTCATCGGCATCTAATGTACCGAAGAAAAACTTAAGAATTTGACCGCCAAATTCAAAAGATCTTTCAAAACGATTAATAGGGTTTTCGGAAATAATATGTGATATCGAGTCGTATTTAAGATAATTAGCGTTAATTAAAATTTCTAACGGGTTTATAATATCCTTGCAATCTATAGTAATAATCGCGGTATTTTGAGCCTTCTCACAAAAACTAGACATGCTTGATATAGATTGATCAATTTTCTTTAAATAAGGCTTTATAGGTATTATTTCCACATAGGTTACTACATTCCAATAATCGTCGTAGAAGTATGCCATAGAAGTCGGATCGAAGTGGCTGAATCTTATATTCAATATGGCTTGTCGAGCTATGGTCGGACGTACAAATCATATTTAAAACAGATCTATGATCTTCAATTTAGTATTCTCAAAAATATTTTATCCCCTAATATACGTGTCCTAATTGATGATGATGAAAATGCGATTTTTAAACATTGTAAAATCTTACCAGTTTATGACCAAATTAAATTCATGTTATTTAAAAATATTTCTTTTGCGACAGTTTAAAATCATTTATAGAACATCCAGTACGTACGCGCGCTATGACATAAAACCGACTCCGGCATATCACTGCTAATAATGTGTACGGGCAACGGACGGCTGCTTATCTGATACCGCATTTAATAAATAACTTACCTGTCGATGTACGCGAAAAAGTATCACAATAAAACATTAAAACTAACCTCAAAAGCTTTTTCCTATCTAAATTATAATTACATACTATATCTACTTAATAATAATGTACTACCTGCCTAGCTCTTACTTTTACTTTTACCTTGCTACTTCTGACTTTAACTAAGTTGTTAACCCCTCACCTGATATCGGTCATAATATGACCGTAAAATGTAAGCCCTTACTTGATACCGGTCATATTATGACCGTGTCGCAAGCTCCGAATTCAAGTCTGTTTTCTTAAACCAATTGATGTTTTGGATCGTGTGAGTAGGGCAGTATGGCTCTGTATTCTGTGCTTATTCATTTAAGTCAGTGAGAACAGACTTCCTTTAAGAAAAACAATATGTTTGTTTAATCTTTTCGAGGACGTAGTTTCGTGGTGTGCGTGAAGTGCTTCCGAATTATTTTTTTGTGATATTGTGATATTGTGTCTTATTAAATTATGTTAACATCATGCCAAGGTAAGTGTTTTTTCGTTTTAACTCAAAGTTATACATATTCGTGGCTGTAATTCAGGGTAAACAAATATTTTCATTGATTACTACCATCAATTCGCGGGTACGCCGACATATTTATTTATATTTTACATAATAATTCTTGATTTGTTGGAAATGTTTTTGTTGTTTTGAGTGAATAATTACATAAACAAACAGTAGTTATATGCAGAATTCCTTAAATTCATTTTAATTTGAATATTTTACGGCAAATGTACTGCTGGGACTGGCCGGTCATATTATGACTGGTATCAAGCACGCAAGCAAGCAACCTTTTTATACTTTTTTATTATAGTGTTCAGTGTTTTTTGTGTGGTGTAGAAAGCATATCTCATGTAATTTTAAAATAAAGGTTCATTGTTTCGTGTTTTGGCTTTGTTTATTTCTTAAGAGCGTAGTTTTAAAGGTCGTTCTTCCCACCGCCAAAGCGAAGGGTTTGAGATTTTACCTACTGTATGAAATAAACGCAGTGTTGTGTCCTAATTGTAAACCTATTCCTTTAACCATGAAATAAGCTTTTCAAAAATATATACATTACTTAGATTTAATTCAATAAGTTAAACAAAATCAAGGTACAAAGTTGAGCTATTTTAGAAATGTTTTTACGCGGCCAAAAATATCTGTATGCGGAAATTATTGTTTTTCTTGACATTTGACTATAAAAGATGTAAATGTTTTTAAATATTTGTATTAGTATATAATAAGAGGTTAAATAAAATGCAAAATAAAATCTATAAGTTGATTAATTTTGTTTTTATTCGATAGGAAATTCAGAAATAAACCTTTTTTCACTTTCACTTGCATACTATTTGATTATAGTACAACATTTTTTATTGAAAGTAATATCATGTTGTAGACAATTTAACCACAAATCCAACAATATATAATGTGTGGGGTATTTATAAAGGGAGAGACCAAAAAAAACAATAAAGTGGAACACTTAACAAACGGCGCGGCTACGGCTCGAGTGCTGTATCAAGTTAGGCCTTGCAGCGCTCGGCGCGCGTATCAGGTGAGGGGTTAACTTAGGTACCTTTTTAGTCTTTATATTCTTGTTACACCTTCTACCTACTCATATACCTAACTATTGAATTAGACTGTGTTTTGTACATAATTCGCTTACTTAAATTTAATTATTTAGCATAAAGGTAAACCTCTGTGGTTTTTAGATGTTAATTAAGCCTATATTGGAATGTAATTTTTGTTTGATCTGATAAATAAATTGAAAAAAAAAGTATAATCCTGGACTATGTACAATTTGTTCAATCGGTTCTGAATAACTCGATCGGAAGAGAAATCTGAAACAATTATTACATAATTTACGCTGGTTTTATTTCATTAATGTGGTATTTTACGTGTTTCCTATTTATGCATACAGTAACATTATTTTTGTTGTTAACCTTAATAATTTTAAAAGGTCCCTTCCAAATAGGAGACAGGGCCTTGCGCAACCTATGGTGCTGTTTGATATATACTAAATCACCTACTTTATAAGATATTTCTCGCGAAGAGGCATCATAGTATCTTTTTGAAGATTCCTTGCTTTTATTTATATTTTCTACAGCTTTTTCGCGGGAGTATTTCATTCTATATTGTAGAGCGCGAATGTACTCGTGATAGGTATTTTCATCAGAGTTGTATATGCTACTAGGGATAAATGGCTTATGTCCGTACAATAATTCAAAAGGAGTAAATTCAGTAGTACAATGTGGAGTGGTATTGTAAGATAAAATTGCAGTAGCAAGATAACAGTGCCAGTCGTCCTGGTTCTCATTTACAAATGATTTTAAATATTCTTTAAGGGTGGCGTGACTACGTTCCAATGCGCCATTTGTTTGGAGATGGTATGGACTCGAGAATATATTTCTTATTTTAAGAATGCTAGTCAATTGCTTAAATAACTCTGAAGTAAAGCCCTTTTCTTAAAACCTTGATCAGTTAGAATCATTTTTTTTAGTTTATTTAAGGACCAGTAAACAGCTTCAACAGAGGCTTAATAACTACAGTCTTAATCCTAAAATTTGAGTTTAGTGAAGCCAACACCACCAGCCTCAGATAATGATTTATAGGATAAACTACAACAGTGAGAGATGTGAAGGAGGACTTACTACATAAAATGCAATATTACAAAATGAAGAAAAAAAAACTGTTCACATTTTGGTTTTGATTTCAAAAAATTATATAATTTAAATTATGTTTTGATTTATTTTATTTAGTTTTTAGTTAACAAGACTCATAAGCTTATTAACCACTTTGCTTCTGTAGGAGCTAGCACTGTTATTAAAAATGTCAATGTCGCAAAAGTGATCATTATAATTTTGCATTAAGCGATACAACGGCGCTCTTTTGCCAGCATTGGTTCTACACAAGGGAAGGGCAAATGTTTGACGGGAGCATCTTGATCTTACACGTGATCGAGTAGGTACACGATATCGCAATTTATTTATTACAGGAATGCAATCATATCTATTACGGCAAAGGTCAAATAATAACATTGCTACTAATTGTCGTCGTCTGAGCTTTAAAGTTAACATTTTGTATTTATTTCAAATAGCATTATACGAACAATATTTATGCTTACATCTATAGAACATTGACTTAAAAAACTTTTTTTGTACCCTCTCAATCTGATCGGTATAGACATTATAAAAAGGATTCCACAAAGCAACAGCGTATTCCAACTGAGAGCGTATCAGTGCCTTATACAAAAAGATATATGTTGCTGAGTTGGTGAAATCCTTACAGGCTCTCATTACAAACCCAAACATTTTAAGAGCTTTATTACATATTTGTTCAACATGTGTATCGAGTGTTAATTTACTGTCAATGGTAATGCCGAGGTCACAAATAGAATGTACTTTTCAATAGTAGAGCTGCACAGGGAATATGATTGTTGATTAAAATTAAATTTTCTTAGTGACAGTTAACATTTTGCACTTATTAATACTAAGACTTAATTAATTTTTTACACAATAAGCAGAAAAGCGGTCCAAGTCATCCTGGAGTCTGAGGTGATCATCATTGTCACAAATGGTACGATAAATTTTAAGGTCGTCAGCATATAGTAAAAAGTTACTGTGTTGAAAACAGGAGTCAATATCATTAGTAAAAAGTATAAATAATAGTGGTCCCAATATAGATCCTTGAGGTACCCCGGAGATGATAGACACAGACTCTGATTCGTAACCATTAATAACAACCTTTTGCGTGCGGTTAGTTACGTATGATTTAAACCACCGCCAAAGATTGCCAAGTATACCGTTGAAAGCAATTTTATCAAGTAGGATTTTGTGATCAACTCTGTCGAAGGCTTTACGAAAGTCTGTATAAATACAGTCAGTTTGATGATTTGAGTCTAAATTTTCGAATAAGTCCGTTAGATATATTAATAAATTGGTAGTAGTTGATCGTCGTCTTACAAAACCGTGTTGTTCGGGTATGATTAAATGATGCAGTGATGGATATATAGAATTAAAAATTAATCGTTCGAAGAGCTTCGACACAGCTGACAAAATAGAAATAGTACGGTAGGTTCAAAAAGCAATGTTTTTGCATGTAAAATATTTTAGTTTATTTTGTAATTTCTAGATGGCGCTAGTGGTACTTTATTATCATATCATCAGCGCGTATCATCAGCGCATCGTAGTACAGTAAGGGCAAACTAAAATATTGTTTAATAAATCAGTTCAGATAACGTATCAAGGCGTTTTATTTACCCGTTTCGTTATCCCTAGCTTTGCTAGTAGTACATTGGTCCTTAATTCGAACCGGATAAAGTGTTCGGGATTTGAGGCCTAGTCCGTGAAGTGCAGTGGTCAGTAACTGTGGACCACACCCCCTGAACTCGCAGTGGATCGCTGCAGCAGGAGTTCAGGCACTGGTTAGTGGTGTTGATTTCTGCCAGGCAGGATCCATTACCGCTACAGTGGAGGGGAGGACACAAGAGTTCAGCTACAGCTGTCAAATTTGAAGAGGGAGCTGTCAATCGCGACAAGTGAAGTAAATAAGAGGTGTCGTTAATAGATGGCACCGCTTTTAGTAGTGAGTGTGAAGTGCAAAGTCAATACCAGTGATCAAGTTAAAAGCTAAAGTGTCAAAGTGTAAGTGCAAGAAAGAAAAAAAACTGTAAGTACTTTTGAATTTGTATGTCAAGCAATTTGGACTATAAAGTGAAAATAACTTCTTTAAATTTGTATTTGTGTTAATTTTAAAACTTATGATAATATTCGAAATGTTGCCAAGGAGTATAGCCGTATACACTTAGGAAATTTGCGCATGGTTTTAACTTTGATTGGGACTTAAAATACGTTCAAAACAAGCAGTATAAACGCACAATTTTGTTTAAAGAGTTTTAACTCTAATTAAATTTAACTCTTGTAAAATTTTGTCTTTCTTTCTAAATATACTTAATTAATTTTCACCTTTAAAATTGAGAGGGAGATATTGATTTAAAAAAAAATGGATAAAATTGTTAATCTCCAAAGGGAAACACAAAACGTTATTAATAAAGCCTATAGTAATTATAAAAAATGTCCCAAGGAACGTTTAACGTACGAATATTTAGAGACGAGGTTAGAAATGTTAGACAGTAATTGGCAATATTTTATTGATAATCATAAAAAGTTGTACGAAAATGTTAAACCGGAAGACTTGCAATCATCTGATTATGTTAAATTAGAGGTTTATGAAAAAACTGAAGACATTTACATTGTTTATAAATCTCATATGAAATGTGTAAAAAATAAATTATGTCCATCAGAGGAGAAGCCACAGCACAGTCATTTGACTCCTTTGCTAGATAAACAAAGCGCCGTGAAATTACCTAGAATTACAATTCCTACATTCTCGGGTAAATACTCGGAATGGACGACATTCCGAGACTTGTTTTTGTCATTAATCCATAAAAATGAATCACTCGATAATGTGCAGAGGCTTCATTATTTAAAGAGTCATCTCACTGGCGAGGCGGCTCAACTGATTCGGCATACTCCAGTTACTGAAACAAATTATAAAGAATCTTGGGATGTTTTAGAAAGGAGATATAATAACAAGAGGTATTTGTCTAACTGTATTTTAAAAAGATTGTTTGGTCAAAAACGGATATATAGTGAATCGGCATTCAGCTTAAAAGAATTGTTAGATACCACAAGGGATTGTTTAAGTGCATTAAAAAATTTAGATATAGATGTAAGCAAATGGGATATAATTGTCATTTATCTTGTAAGCTATAAACTGGATGCTGAAACACGTAAGCAGTTAGAATTATTTATAGCAAGTGATGATTCTTTACCTACAATTGACAAGTTCAAAATATTTATCGAAAATCGTTTTAGAGCATTAGAAACAATTGAACCACGTAAAATTCTTACTCATAATGACACCCACTCTCCGAACACGAAAGTTTTGCTAGCGACTAAGTCTTTTAGTTTAAAGTGTGAATACTGCTCCCAGAATCATAAATTATGTTTCTGCAAACAGTTTGCGAGTCAAGATGTTGACCGCAGACGGGAATTTTTGTCAACAAGAAAGATGTGTTTTAATTGTTTGGGCCGAAATCATCTTTCCTACGATTGCAAAAAACCGACAAAGTGTAGGATATGTCAAAAGAGACATCACACACTATTGCATCCCACCAACAATCAAGAGAAAAAGGACCAGGCTGCTGTTTTAAACCAGTCGGCCATTTGCACTGACACTTTGGAATCTGAAATTCCGGTAGTAGCTTGCCTTTCTATTGGTCACCTACCTAAGCCCAGGCAGGTTTTATTAGCTACTGCACTAATAAGAGTTGAATCTAAAACTGGTGAACATAGGCTAGTACGAGCCCTTATAGATCAAGGTTCTCAAGGCTGCTTCATTACAGAAGCAATAGTTCAATATCTTCAATTAAAGAAAATTCCAGCGGTCGGGGTGATTTCAGGATTATCAAATAATAAAGTTATGCGCGCTCAATCTAAAGTTCGATTCCAAGTGCAATCATGTGTTGATCCAAATTTTAAGATGGGAATTGAAGCTTATGTTTTGAGCATGATCACCGACTGTCTACCTGAAAGGAAGATAGAAGCAATAGCTTGGGAAGAGCTTAACCAATTGACGTTAGCCGACCCACAGTTCAACGTACCCAATAAAATTGATATTTTATTGGGTGCGGATGTTTATAGCACCATAATCAAGCATGGGATAAAGAAGTGCACAAATGGGTCCCTAATAGCACAGAATACCACGCTTGGGTGGATTCTTTCCGGTGTAATAAACAATGTAAATAGCAAGAATAATGTATCTACAATTAAACTTCAAGTAATGCATGCACAGGTCATGGAAAATGAAATGCTGAAGAGGTTCTGGGAAATAGAAGAAAGTACGTTTTATAATAAAAAGAAAATACTTACAGAAGAAGAGCAAAAATGTGAAAGAATTTATGAGACTACGACTAAAAGAACGCCAGAAGGGCGATATATAGTAAAATTACCATTGCGAGACGAAGAGGTACTTTGCAAGAATGGCAATTCTAGAGAAATTGCGATAAAGAGACTAAAGTCATTCTGACTACCCTAGAATCGTCACAATGGTGTCATATCTCCACCAAGCAAAATCCAGCAAATTGCGCATCTAGGGGTGTCTCACCTGCATTACTGGCTGAAAATGATTTTTGGTTTTCAGGACCTAATTTTTTAAAAGAACCACATATTTCATATAATAGACCAAAGAATTTATATACACAGGAAGAAGAATCTGTAAATGCATATGTGGGAGTAGTTACCGAAGGTGAAGAAGACTCACTTTTTAAGCGGTACTCTTCACTCGCAAAACTTTTGAGAGTTGTCGCTTATTGCAGAAAATTTCTCAAAGGGTCCGAAAAGAATCGCTATTTACAAAGGACAGAAATAGAGAAGGCTTTACAGTGTTGCCTAAGAAAGGTACAAATGGATAAGTTCACGGAAGAATACGCAGACTTAAAATCTGGAAGGCCTATAAAAAAGAAAGAAAGCAAACTAAGAACATTAGGCCCTTATCTGGATGATAACGGAATAATTAGAGTTGCCGGTCGCCTGAGAAATGAAATAATGGATAATACCATTAAGCGCCCTGTTGTTCTACCTCGTGATTCTCCATTCACTAAATTGATCATTGCGGATGCACACGTTCAAACTCTTCACGGAGGACAGCAGTTGATGCTCAATTATTTAAGGACAGCTTATTGGGTGATAGGAGCTAAGGCTTTGGTAAGACAACATATCCATAAATGCGTTACATGTGTAAAAATAGTGCAACTACTCACAATCAGCTCATGGGTGATTTACCATCTGTAAGATGCACACCTGCGAGGCCATTTCTCAACAGTGGAGTGGACTATGCGGGACCTATTCAGATCAGGACGACCAAGGGTCGCGGCCACCGAGCATACAAAGGCTATATTTGCATTTTTATATGTATGGTTACAAGAGCCATACATCTAGTGGTTGTTAGTGATATGACTAGTCAGGCCTTTTTAGCAGCCTTCCGACGATTTATAGCCAGACGTGGAAAATGCGCTCACCTGTGGTCGGATAACGGGACCACTTTCGTAGGTGCATCTAAGGAACTATGAGAATTAAGTTCCATTCAGCCGAAAATTGCAGAACACCTAGAGAAAAACGGGACAGAGTGGCACTTTATACCACCCCGGGCAACAAATTTTGGAGGACTTTGGGAAGCGGGTGTAAAGTCTACCAAACACCACTTGAGAAGAGTTATTGGAGAAACGACTGTAACGTTTGAAGAGATGAGCACTCTTCTTACTCAAATCGAGGCGTGCCTTAACTCTCGACCAATGACAACTGTCAACTTAGACGATCCTAACGAACCACTGCCATTGACTCCAGGTCACTTCTTGGTTGGGGAACCATTAGTTAATGCAATCGATAGGAATTATGATTCGGGTAACGTAAATTCATTGTCAAGGTGGCAGTTAGTACAAAAATTGTTGCAATCATTTTGGAAACGTTGGTCTCAAGAATATTTGGTCATGTTAATGCATAGATATAAATGGTCACGTCAAATTGCGGAACCAAATTTAGGCGACATTGTCTTAGTGAAGGAGGATGACCTTCCTCCGGGACAGTGGTTACTTGGTCGCATTATTCAAAAACATCCGGGTGAGGACAATATAACCCGGGTGGTTACACTGTGTACCAAATCTTCAACTTTGAAACGACCAACCTCAAAATTGTGTATATTGCCAGTAGATAAGTAATATAAAACTTTAAATTATTGTCTCAATTTACCGTTGTATTAGTATGTATTTTTGTTTGGTTACTTCTAGATTTATTGGTCGTAGATTTAAATTTAAAATTCTATGGTTATGTATTTGTTGTATGAGTAAAATATATCCACTAATGTCAATGTAATATGGGCATGGTGGGCGGCATTTGCTAATTAAGGACACTTTAATTAAATGTCCTTGGTGGGCGGTATGTTTAAGAGCAAATGCAATGTTTTTGCATGTAAAATATTTTAATTTATTTTGTAATTTCTAGATGGCGCTAGTGGTACTTTATTACACGGTATCATCAGCGCATCGTAGTACAGTAAGGGCAAACTAAAATATTGTTTAATAAATCAGTTCAGATAACGTATCAAGGCGCTTTATTTACCCGTTACGTTATCCCTAGCTTTGCTAGTAGTACACTTATATACAGGCACGATTCTAGCGGCTTTCCATATGTTAGGACATATACCTTCACTTAAACATTTATTATTAAAAAGGAAACACAGCGGTTTAGCAATATTAACTGCTGTATTTTCAGAAATACTGGTGATAATGATATATTATCGGGCCCCATACCCTTGTTTGTATTTAACGCCTGTAACTCTTTAAGAACTTCATCCTCTGATAGTATGATAGATGTTAAATTAATGTGTGAATCAGGGCATTGTGTAAAGTCGATACTATCAATATCATATTCAGCTGAAACTGAAGATGCTTCAAAGGTTGAGTGAAAAAACAGTGAAAATAGGGTACATGTAGGATTAGTGGCGTTATTATCACTATAGTAAACATTGTCAGGAATACTAGCAGTATTTTTACGCTTTGATATATATATCCAGAAATGCTTTACATCTTTTTTAATATTATTTTGAATTGACGACATGTAGTTTTTATATCTTATTGGACACTCTTTATTAAAGTACTTTCTAAGCCTAGAGAATTCGTTATAATCATAAGAGTTTTCATATTTTTTCCACTTGATCCAGGCCCGCTATTTACGTTTGAAAATGTGAATCAGAGTCGCGTTAAACCAAACAGGGAATGAAGATTGTTTTAAGATTTTTGTAGGTATGAACTTTTTAATAAAACCATAAAGTATTTCGTAAAAATCTATCACAGCCTCTTCAACAGATTTACCTGACAACATTTCATTCCATGGTACCTTGGAAAGCTCATTATTTACGACGGGGTAGTCAGCATTTCGAAAACAAAGCTGTCTTCGTGAAATCTTTGGCATAGACTTGTTATCATGCATAAAAGGCACTAAACCATAAAAAGTAGGATGAAGACTATCCAATGGTAACAATTTATAAGGAGCATCAATTTTACATTCTAAAATATTTGATATAAATAAATCTAAGGTGCGGTCATTTAAGTTTCTAAAGTGATTAAATTGGAAGCTGTCCGTCAAAGCCATAAAATTAATTAAGTGCCTAGAAGATATACATGCGTTACTATAAAAGGTAGGTTCTAGATAATTATCTTTAGGAAGCCAATTAATCGTGGGTAAGTTAAAGTCTCCCACCATTAAAAATTTACATGAGTCTAAAGGTTGCATGACATAACATATGTAATCTAGGTAAGTAAGGTATACTTCGTTATTTAAATCGGGTGGAATATATGTAGCGCATAACAGAAGCTTATTAGAACCCGAACCTATAAGTATCATGGTATGGTCAATAATAGAAGGCGGCTCGGGGGGAGCGTGAAGCGCGGAGGGCAGGCCGTATGGCACGGCAGCAAGTGAGCTGCGCACCGCTACTAATACGCCACCGCCGTCTTTACGGCCGGTCGCCGTCCGATTCCGATCGCTGCGAAATACTTTGTAACGTTGATCTATTAATTCGTTATCATAAATGCCACTATGAAGCCAAGTTTCTGTCAATATTATTATGTCATAATCGTAAAATAAATATTCATAAAAAGAGTGTGCAACTTAGTTCATAAGCCTCGACAGTACTGATAGTAAATTGATATGTTTTTTATTTCGGGATCCATTTAATAAAAGTTCATAATTTATTCAGTATTTCATTAGAAATATTGTGAAAAAAAAATAAGATTAATTTTCGATACACATTTTAAATTAAGTAGATGAGATGAATTTTTAAAATTTCTTTTATCATTGCGCCGTATTTGTGCATAATGATTAATGACTAAAAATATCCTAATTATGTTAATGTTTTGTGTATAACAATAAAGTATTAGATAGTTTAAAATTTTGTTGCATAATACAAAGTATATTTTAAAGTACAGTTTTATAAAATAGTCTAGAAAATAAGTTACTGACCTTTTTGTAGAAGTAAATGTCCTCTTCCCCTCGGACCTCGTCTACGAGTAGTCGTCTGTAAACCCTTACATTAATTAATTAAAATCCTTAAATTGAAATTGAATAAAATAAATATTCAAGCAATAAATAGGAGTGCATAAAACTAAGAAACCTACACATAACGTCTACGCGTGCGCTCCTGGTACATTGAGAATCAACACGCCTAATCTCCGTTCACAAGCGCAAAATTGGAAGGTACGATTTTTCATTTTTGTTGCTGAGGGTTGTTTTGGCACAGTTTTAGTGACTATTACCAAACTATTGTTTTCTTCACAAAATAGTCATTGAATTTATGATACCCTGGTACATCTGATAGCCGGAAGAAATATAGCAGCAAATTGAGGCGCCTGTCACTTTATAAAACTGAGTATTTTCTTCAATTGTTCTGATATCACTTTCCGATTATGCTACCCTGGTATTGAGCAAATAGTACAAACAACAGTTACTCCTGAAACTATATCCTCTGGGTTTTTATTAACTTTCTATTGTTTTCTTATGCCCTAGTACTATATTAAACGATAGGCATTTTTGAAAAGTGGCCTTGTGGCAAATACCAAGTTATACAGATCTAATAAAATGCCTCTTAAACGCAGTCCCCCACCTAAAAAAGCAACTGCAACAACGTCTATTCCTCAAGTTAATCCCTATATGGATAAATCCGTTTCGGATTCACGCATAAACGAGCTTACTGATAGCACACAATCGAGCTATATCACACAGAGATTTAAACGAGGAAGGGAAGATGACATAACTTCTGAACTGAATGATTTTAAAGAGGAAATAAAAAATTTGTTTTCATCGTTTATAACTACGCAACAGTTAGAACTCCAAGATATCGCCAGTGAAATAAAGGAAATTCAGCAATCGAATTGTAATATTGATAATTCTATCGCTATCCTGACTAGCCAAAACGAGGAGTATAAAAAGAAAATAGATCAAATGGAGATCCAAGCCAAAAAAGACCGAGAATACATAACCTTACTAGAAGAGAAAGTCGAAGACATACAAAGAGACAATCGGAAAACTAAAATTGAGATAAAAAATGTACCAATTATAAACAGTGAAACAAAGGAAGATCTAATAAGCATGGTTCAACACTTGTCCAAACACATCGACTGTAAGATCGATAAATCCGATATAAAGGATATCTACAGAGTGCGTACAAAAACCCGAAAAAATGAAAATACTAAAAACCTTCCCGTTGTAGTAGAACTGGGATCCACTATTTTGAAACGCGATGTACTGAGGATGTCGAAATCATTTAATATTAAAAACAAGTATAAACTTCAAGCAAAACACCTCGGATTTACGACAAAAGAAGATACACCCGTTTTTGTTTCCGAACAACTAACTCCCAAAAGCGCTAGACTATTTTTTCTAGCCAGAGATCTCGCAAAATCAAAGACCTTTAAGTTTTGCTGGACGTCCTTTGGTCGAGTCTATGTGAGAAAGGACGAGAATTCTCCAGTTATTGTAATAAGAAACGAGTCACAAATACACCATCTTCTACAAGAAAGTTCACAGGCATGACTCAATGGTTTCATCCAATTCTTGTTATCTTCATTAATATTATTAGTGATAAGTTACATCGTATTATTTAAGCATATTGTCTTAACTGTAGGTACTAACATCTGTGTGGCAATTCTGTCTATTATAATTTATACTTCAATTACTGACAAAAAACCTCCTACGGTATCTTCACTCACACTCATATATAACACACTTTTGAATCATACAATACACTCACACACAGCTCATACTCACGCAATCATCACCCATTTACATCTTGATTCTTATTTACAAACATTAACTCTAAGGTTGTTCCTTCCTGTTTATTTCAGACCTTTCTCGAATAAATACCATTACAGCATTACATTAAAAACAAACCTTTTGGCTAAACCATCTATACAGTATCACTTATGTTCTCACACACCTATTGATACTAAATCGGCAAAGTACTTTATTTATTTTTATTGCAAACATGGTTATAGCTAACTCTTTAAGCACAATAACGGACTTGGATCAAGTTGATATAGCTAACCATATAAGTTGCGATATACAGGACCTAACAAGGTGCATTAGTATTGGTAAAACGGATCTTACCATATTATGTCAAAACATTAGAAGTATTTATCGTAACATTGATAACCTCCAAGCTACCCTATCACTTCTCAAATTTGAAGTGGACGTCTTAGTTTTAACAGAATGCAGATTAGATAAATCAAAGCCAATTCCACAGATCCCTAATTATACTGCTTTAGAAACAACGTACAACATTAACCAGAATGATGGTGTAGTGATTTATGCTAAATCTCACCTAAATCCTGAATTTATGGAAATTAAACTAAAACACGCCTCTTGCATACAACTAAGAATTCTCGATCTGACGATATTGGGCATTTATCGTTCACCTTCGAACTCAAATGCATCTGAATTCATTGACTCCTTGAGTGCACACCTTGGAAACATAAAATCTTATCGTAACATAGTCATCTCTGGAGACATAAACATCAACCTCATTCAGTGCAGGAACGAACAAACTAATGACCGCAATAATAGAATAGACTATCTAAATACGCTAGCTAATCACGGCCTACTTGCTGGTCACAAACTGCCCACGAGAGAATCCAGCTGCCTTGACCACTTCATGGTAAAATTAAACAAAATAAAATTTTCCGCAAATATCGCTGTTTTAAATACCACACTTACAGATCATCTGACTATATTCATGTGCATATCAAAACTTAAAAGCAAAACAATTAATCAAAAAATCATTGAGTATGTAAATTTTGAAACTGCATATGAGAGGCTGCTCCAAAAGAACCTGGAGTCTTTGCTTCTTTGCGAAGATCCCAACTTAGTTACCAAGCGCCTTTTGCTATGGCTTGCGGAGTCATTGGAAGAGAGTAAAACAATAAAATATGTTACCAAAAACCAGCAGAATATTAAACCTTGGATCACAGATGGAATTCTTAGGTGTATCAGAAATAGAAATAAAATGCAGCTGAAGCTTAGGTCCGATCCATCAAATGAAACTCTAAAAATTACTTTCAGACGATATAGAAACTACGTTAATAACCTTATAAAAAAACTAAAACGAAAATATGACAGAGAACTATTAACTACTGCTGCCAAAAGTTCCAAAGAACTCTGGAAAAGAATAAAAACGGTAACCTGTTTTAAAATTTCTAAATCACATTGCAAAGAACTATTTAATATAGGACCAACACCGTCTGACTCTGTTAATTTGGTAAATTGTTATTTTGCTAATATTGGCAAACAATTAGCTAATGATGTCATGAAAGGTATATCTCATGTCTCACAAAGTAGCACTCCCATTAACACGCTAAAACGACATAACACATCTTTTGTCCTCTTGGAGACTGATCCTGGGGAAGTCAATAGTGTGATCATGAGTCTCAAAACAGATAGTGCCCCTGGTTGGGACAATATATCGATCAAATTCCTTAAGATCTGTAGCCCTATTGTTGCGCCCATAATAAGTCATCTTGCAAATCAAAGCTTTAAACTAGGTGTATTCCCTGCACCCCTAAAAAAATCTATTGTTACTCCGGTTTATAAGGGTGGGGATAGAAGTAACATCAATAATTATCGACCCATTTCGGTCTTACCCGTGATTTCAAAAGTCATTGAGAAACTCCTTAATACTCGACTGCTTAATTATCTAGAAAAATTCAGCATTATCTCTAGCTCACAGTTTGGTTTTAGGCCTGGATTATCTACCGAGGACGCAGTATTGTCCCTCACGTCCCTTATTACAGATCAAGTCGACCGAGGAAATAAATGCATGGCTGTTTTTCTAGACTTGAAAAAGGCTTTCGATACCGTCTCCCTTCCCACCCTTTTACATAAACTAGAGTGCGTCGGTGTCCGAGGCGTACAGCTTAAATTGCTAAGTAGTTACCTACGAGAGCGCACCCAAAGAGTGAAAATTGGTACTCACGTGAGTAAAGACATGGACATAACCTTCGGTGTGCCCCAGGGGAGTGTACTTGCCCCAACTCTATTTCTAATCTATATAAATGACCTCACCAATCTAAACATTGAAGGTGGTAAAATTTACTCTTACGCCGACGATACTGCGATAGTTTTTTCTGGAACTTCGTGGAACAAGGTATACGAGACGGCCCAAAGTGGTCTTTGTAAAATTTCTGACTGGCTAAAAATGAACCTTCTAACTTTGAATATTAATAAAACAAATTATATGTGCTTCTCAATAAATAAAAAAACTCAACCAAAAAACGATTTTACATTAAAACTACATGAATGCGATAAACTAGATTACTCAATTTGCAATTGCAAAACGCTACAGAAGGTTACATCAACTAAATACTTAGGATTAATATTGGATCATCGACTATCCTGGCATCCACATATTGAATATATGACCGAAAGAGTGCGTAAACTTATTTGGATATTCAAAACCCTGAGACATATTACATCACACAAATTAATAAAACAGATATACATTACTTTGGTACAATCTGTCTTAGGATATTGCATTTCTGTATGGGGTGGGGCTACTAAAAGCAAATTCTTGGAGGTTGAACGTGGTCAACGCTGCCTTCTTAAAGTCATGTATTTCAAACCACGCTGGTATCCCACTACAGCATTATATAAATTTTGCGACGTGCTAACCGTGAGACAGTTATATATTTTAGTGACTGTTCTAAAAATTCGTAAAACTATACAGTTTGACTCCATTGTAGATAATAGAAGAAGAAAAAAATATGTAACCAAACCTATTCGCACGAAAACAGTGTTTGCCAAACGCCAATATACTGCAAATTCTGTGTACCTTTACAACAGCATTAATGGTTTGTTGGACATTCATACAACAACTCACCATGATTTCAAAAAATCTGTAACTACTTGGTTAAAAACACAAAATTACGAAGACCTTGAGGCACTTTTACACCATGCCTCGTAAAATGTAAATCATTTAATCAACACACATACCACACACATACATCGTTTACACAGACACACACACACATACACACACAAACACACACACACATACACACACACACATACATACACACGCACACACATCATTCATCACCCATACCATTTGCGTTTTCATTTAAATACGTTCAAGTAATACATTATTAACCTTATTTAAATCACCGCTAATTTAGAACAATGTAAATCGTGTAATTTATAACAATGTAATGAAATGCTTTCCTATTTATGATTGTTATAGATAAGGAAGAGCGGGGACTCCTGACACAGGTTTTCTTTTAAACTTACTAGGAGGACCCATCTACTATATTGTTTATGTATGTTATTTTAAGGAAATAAAGCATTATTATTATTATTATTATTATTAAATGTGCAAAGAACATGCTCATATATCAGTATCCCCCATATATCAGTACAAAAATGTATTAATAAAAATAAACGATAAGAAAATAAATATAAAATTGATATCAAATTTCTATTACAAATTGTTCTAAGGCTTAATTTTTTTAAGATCCTGTAGTGAGCGTATTGGTAAGACAGGAGATGAGTCAGTTTTTCGTACCAAAACTGTACCATTCTTGTACCAAACATATTTGTAGTTACATGTTTTGGCCTTTTGGGATTCTCGAAAAATCTGCTTATTTTTTAAGGTTAGATGTTCATTTACGTAGGCGGTCCCATAATGAATTGGCCTAACTATGAACCAATGAAGGAAATGAAACGAAACCAATTTTATTTTTCAATATAATGACCATGAATACTAACACACTTCTGACATCTGTGAATCAACATCTCTAAACCTTTATAAAAATAATCACATTTTTTATCCTCAAAATGACTGAAGACGGCCGCCTGCAACTCTTCATCGCTTGAAAATTTTCTTCCTCTTAAGTCCCGCTTTAAATTTGGAAATAAATAATAGTCGGACGGGGCCATGTCTGGACTGTAAGGTGGATGTTGAACTTCTGTGAACCCGCATTGACGAACTGCATCCTTCGAAACACCAGCGGTATGAACAGGGGCGTTGTCATGGAGCAACAGGACACCTTTAGACATCTTGCCTCTTCGTTTTTCCTTTATCTTGTCTTGTAATTTACATATTAAAGAAGCATAATATTCGCCGTTCACGACTGTATTACGTTCTTTAAAATTCACCATCAAAATACCTTGAAAATCCCAAAATATTGTGCACATCAGTTTTTTAGTCGATTGTTGCACCTTTGCCTTTCTAGGGGGCTTTTCACCCTTATAACGCCATTCCATTGACTCGCGCTTGCTTTGTGGATCATAATACAAGATTATAGTTTCATCACCAGTCACTAGCCGCTCGATCACAGTCTTTGGGTTTTCGCCACAAAGATCCAAAAACTCCTAAGCGCAGCGCACTCTTTCCTGTCTCTGTACCGCTGAAAGAAGTTTCGGTACCCATCTTGCACTCACTTTTTTCATGTGAAGATGTTCATGGATCGCGCGATGAACGGTACTCTTAGAGAGCTCAAGCCTTGTTGCAATTTCTCTAATCTTCAAACAGCGGTCACTCAGAACCTCCTCTTCGATAAGAGCAATCGTTTTGGGAGTGAGCACTTCCACAGGTCGACCGTCGTGGCCAAAGTCTTCGACGGTTTCTCTCCCGAGGCGAAACTCTTTCACCCAATTTTTCACTGTGCTATAGGAGGGGGCAGACTCCTTATACACGCCATCTAATCGTTCTTTTATTTGGGCAGGAGATAAACCTTCTTTAAACAGAAACTTTATGACACTTCGATACTCAGTTTTCGACATTTTGAAAAAATACGCGACTCTCGTTATTCAAATGCCTGTTAAACTAAGACTAAGCATTTCATGTCGATGCATGTTTCTTATATTAAGTGCACGATAAACGTACTATTTAATGCAACACAACATGTAGCGACATGTCGCGTTGAACTATATCAGGCCAGTTCATTATGGGACCGCCTGGTATATATATTTTATTCGATGATCCAGTAATAGACAACTGTTCTGAAGTTAAGCATTTTTTAGCACGGTACGAAGCTACAAAATTATCACGTAAAATTTTGGACTTAAATTTTATTATGGCATTTTTAGATCGTTTATCGTTTTCACCAACATGAGGAACCCGATGGGCCAAAATTATGTCAGATGGTTGGATTTGCTGGTTTATTAGCACGCCAATATTAATAATAACTGTAACAAGATTTTCTCCACGGCGCTCAGGCAAATTTGATATTTCAATGTTACAATCACGTGCCTGTTGCTCCATCGCAGCCAGTTTGGTCTCCATAACCTCTAATTTGTCAGATAAATAGTTGTCTTTAGAGACTTGACTTTCTACGGTCTTAAGCCGTGTATCAAACGATATTGACTGCTCATTAAGATTGGATAAAGTAGTATCGACCTCCGACAGATTATTATTTTAATCCGTAATACCTTGTTTTAAATTAATGTTCTCGTCTCGCAGCTCAGATATGGCTGTGTTTAAGCTTGACAATGAGTGGGATATTTTAGCCAATTCGTTGGAAATCGTGGAGGTATATTTGTAATAGTTTCCTTAATTTTTACGTCTAATGTATTAAAATGTTCGTCAATCAGTGTGGACAGAAATTCCGAGTCATACCCTCCAGTGAAACGCTTACGTGTATTTACATAACTAGCATCCGATGCAGTTAGACTTGTGTCTGGGTTTGATGGGCACTTAGGCGGAGTTCTCTGTAACTTGGACATTACGCACAGTATACTTGCGATATGAGACAGGTATAATAAGACAGAGATATTACACTTTCGCTGTCTTGATGGGGTGACGTGCGGGCTCCCTTCAGTTGCAACTCACAGATGCGATGCAAGAACGAGATAAACACAAGTATTAACACTGATGAGTAGTAATGTTACACCGCACAGTAAGAACTCTTAACTGGGTAGTCACAAAGTTCAATTTTAATTATTCACTATTAAGAAATTATTTAGAAAAAAGATGTACACGTCCACTTCCAACAACTCTCACACGACGTATGATTTATTATTTTAGGAAACCCAAATAATGAAATAAAGTGAATGAGATTACGCGCGACTTCATCAGTTGTCGAAGTAATCATTGGATAGGCGCAAGAAAATTTAGTTAAGTCATCCTGGAGCGTTAGTATGTATTTAAATTTTTGAAGACCCGCTTCAGGTAGGACACCGACAATATCTAGCGCTAATCTTTCAAACGGCTTGGTGCTTGAGGACGTTATGACCATGGGTGCCTTATTACAAGCGCGCAACGGTTTATTAATTTGACATAGAATACAATCTTTAACGAAGCGTTTTATGTCTGCACGCATATTTTTCCAGTAAAACAAAGATTTAATTCTACTATACAGCGTGACCAGCTACGGTAGTCCCGTGGTTTTCTTTTAAAATGGTTGGAATCTCGGCTGGAGAAGGGTATTGTATTCGATTCTTGTATATGTGAACCTTAATATTTGTTCCATGGAAAATATAAGATATTATATTGTAAATTTTTAAGTATACTAACTTTGTAAATGGTTCCGAAAAGTCAGATAATGCTATCTCAGTATCGTAATTATCTTTAGAAATAATTAAGTCCCTAAACTTACGTAATAAATTATAAATTATCTTATAACTTGTCTCGTCATAATGATGAACTTTAGTGTAAAGAAAGAAAATTGTTTTATTGTTAGAGTCGACCGAGTGTACGGTTTCAGGTTCGCGTTCCGCTGATAACAACTCGGCAGTATTATTTATCATTGACAATAGCTGTTCACAGTTAGGCATAGAGCAAACAAAGTCCAGAGAGACTGGACAAGCAATTATTTTTTGTTTTGCAGTATATAAACTTTGATTGTGCTCTTCAATTTGTGTATCATTAGAAATTGTTTTTGTAAATTGTTTCTTAAAAAATTGTTCAGATGTAGTCTTATTTAATTTAGAATGCGTGATAGCGTTTACTGGATTACGAGATAAAGCATCCGCATTTGAATTAATTCTACCTGGCTTGTAAACGATTTCATAATTGTATTCCTCTAATTTTAATCGCCATCTGAGCAAACGTCCACCTGGATCTTTGGCATTGAATAGCCATGTAAGAGGGCGATGATCTGTTACAATCTTAAATTTATACCCATAAAGATACGGTCGAAAAGTATTAATACCGAAGAGTATTGCTAATAATTCCTTTTCTGTAGTCGAATAGTTTCCTTCTTGTTTATTTAAGGTACGAGATGCATAGGTGATAGGTTTATCTTTACCAATCTCGCCCTGAGACAAAATTGCGCCAATAGCGTAATTAGAAGCGTCGGTAGTTATGACAAAAGGTTGAGAGAAGTCAGGATATTGTAGTAAATGAGCTGTAACCAACTTTTGTTTAAGTTGATTGAAAGCATGTTCTTGCTCATAAGACCAGTGAAAGGTTGTGTCTTTCTTAAGTAAGGAAGTAAGAGGTTTTGTGATACGAGAAAAGTTTTCTATGAAACGACGAACCTGTTAATCCAAGAAATGACTTTACGTCTTTAGGAGTCTTAGGTGTGGGAAACTGAGTAATAGCCTTTACCTTATATACCAGGATCAGGCGAAACACCTTGATCTGTTATTACATGCCCAAGATAAGCGACTTCTCGCCGCAAGAACTCACATTTGTCAGGTTGTAATTTTAAATTAGCCTCTCTGAATTTACAGAAGATTAGTTCAAGTTTTTTCACGTGCGAGTCAAGATCATGAGAGTACACAATACAGTCATCTAAATATATATAGCAATGAAGACCTTGGAGTCCAGAAAGAACAAAATTCATTAGTCTTTGGAAGGTTGATGGGGCGTTTTTGAGGCCAAAAGGCATACGTGTGAATTCAAAATGCCCAGAAACACTATTAGTGGTAACACTGAAGCCCGTTTTTTCAGTATTTTAGGATCTAAGCAAATTTGATGAAATCCAGAGGCTAAGTCTAGTGTACTAAAATATTTGGAATGACCTAATTGATCGAGAATATCTGTAATGAGGGGAAGAGGATAAACTTCAGAAACAGTGACATCATTTAATCGGCGATAGTCAATAACAATTCGCCACTTTTGCTTACCAGAAGCATCTAATTTTTTTGGGACAACCCAAACTGGGGCATTCCAAGGCGAAGTGGAGGGTCTGATAATATTTTGGTCAAGCATTTTCTTAATTTGCTTCTCGACTTCATCTTTATGTATCTCGGGAAAACGGTATGACTTTACATGTATAGGAGGTGCATTCCCGGTATTAATAGAATATCGAATACTGTTTGTATGGGTTAAGAATTCACCATCAAGATGAAATATATCTGTGTATTTTGAGAAAAACGTCATTAATGATTTTCTTTCTTGGGAATTTAAATGAGAGCATCGTATTTGTTCAAGCACTTTTTGAGAACGATCAATATTTAAAGAATTTAAGTTATGAATAATTTCTTTATGAGTGTTATCTAATTTTGACGACATAGGTTGGTATGGAGTCAATTGAACCTGAAAGTTTTTAATTTCGATTTCGTTTTCCGTAGTGTTTAAGATGGTAACGTTAACTCTGTTATTCGGCTTTAACATTACAATACAATTAGCCAAAAATACGCCTTCGCAAACTTTCTGATCTAATACTAAGGCTTCTTTACAATCACATACTTCTAATAAATTGGCTACTTGGCACTCAATTACCATCTCCGACCGTGGAGGTATAACGTAGTGGTTTACTAAAATAAAAGGGTATTGTATGACCTTGTAAATTAAGAGAATTAATAGAGTATTGTATATCTACGTTAAAATGTTGTATAAAATCGCTACCTATAATACCATCATAATGTAAACTAATTGTGTCGTCAATTGCATGAAACAAAAAACTAAATACTATCTTACTCTTAGAAGAAATCTGGTATTCGAAATCAATCTTAATAGACCCAAGAGATGAGCAAGTGGAGTCATTATTACTGAGACCTTTCATTGCAATTATATCAGTCCCTAGAACTGGTTGATTTAATAAACTAGAATATTTCACAATAGAAATCGAAGAACCAGTATCGATAAGAAAACATAGGGGCTTTTCATTAAAATTAGTCTTTAACATAACATGAGGCAGAGAAATATTATTATTAATATTATTTATTGTATACGTTTTCTTGCGTGTGCCAACCCTAGAGAGTGACGTAGATTTTTCACAATTTATGACGTCACGTTGGCAACCATTAAATTAATGATTTCTTATATTTACGCGAACACTACACATTGAAATAATACTAGTTTTTACGGAATTTATCGCGTATATTTAACTTTTTAATACCCGACGTTTCGAGACTCATGGTCACGGGAAGGACTGAGATGTTTAACGTCCAGATGTCATAGTTAACCGCGGTTATCATAGATTAAAATTTAACTTTTGTTCCGATCTACACAGTATGAACTTATGGTATCATGAAGTCTTGCAGTTGTATGATTGGGTTGGGATTTAATTTTATTTATTATAGGATCCCAAGCAGATGGTAGCACCCAGCCATCTTCTCTATTGAAATTAGGATGTTTTTTGATTTCAATAGCCTCGCGAATCATTCTTGGAAGGAATCGGTGTTCTTTAGCGAGGATTTGTGGTCTATCAAATCTGATGTAGTGACGGGGGCGATCCTGTACATGTTCACAGACTGCAGACTTCCCGGAGCGTCCATTCTTCACATGAGCTATATGTTCTTTGACGCGGGTTTTAATTGATCTTTTAGTTTGTCCTATGTAGGAGAGACCACATTCAATAAATTCCGTAAAAACTAGTATTATTTCAACCATTAAATTTTTTATTACAAATGTTATTAGAAATTGAGACATCATTTTTATTCCTTTGAGTCTCTGAATTTTTATTACTCTGTGTTAACAATAACTTAGGAACACAGGAGTCGAGTCTTTTATTTGAAGTGGAGCATGTTAATTCAGACGAAGGTGCATTAAAATTAGAATCCTGTGCAACCGAGAATTGACCACAGGTGCGACCTTGAGACTCCGTTGAAGACTCGTTGAACGTAGAATTTAAAATTTGTTCATTAATATTTTTTGGCATCCGTGTTTTATAAGATAATTTAGGAACACGGGATTTAGAGAGATTAATAGTTTTCGTGTCATTTAAATTAATGATACGTTCCGGCAGACACGGCACCGAAACCCTGTTTAGTTTAAATTATCATTGTTGTTTTCAGAGGCGCAAACAACATGTACATTAGAGCGATTATTGTCCGGCACATTACTAGTGCTCGTTACTCGTGTACTTGATAGTGCGGTACACTCGTCGGGGCGCATATTACTGGTTTTAAACTTGAGCTTGCGACACTCGCTTATTAAATGGCCTTTCTTTTTTGCAATAGGCACATATTTTATTTGGATTAAAATTAGAATGAGGTTTATTATAATAATTATTTGGATTACTTGAATTTTTATTATGCAATGAATTAGAATTAGAGTTAAGATGATGGAGGTTAGGATAGGAAACCTTTGATTTATTTTTGTAGCACTCGGAAGAAGTGTGTGCGAGTTTGTGGCAAATTGAGCACGATTTAGATGAGCGCAGCGATAATTTACTTAATGTAAATAACTTTTCTTCCTCGATAGCATGCGTAATCGCCTCGGATAAAGTTCGAGGGTTCCTACAGCGTACAATATGCGAATAACTAGAATTCATACCCAATAAGAAAGTATTTAAAGCTAAATCTTCCATTGCCGCAAGTCTACCTAAAAGTTCTTTTTCATCCTCACAGCTGTAGTGAATGTCGGATTGGATCCGCGTAAGGCATGATTCTATCCTTAATGAATACTGTGTCATATCTTCAGAAGGCAACTGTTTACAATTTTGTAGGTCTACAAGTAAATGCGTTGAATGTTTTTTCTCTCCGAATGTCGATTTAAGAAATTGTTTTAATTCGGGCCAACTACTAAATTTCTTTAAGCAACAAGCTAATTGTGCTTTTCCTTCAAGTTGGGACACAATATATTTAAACAAAACATTCTGTTGGTCTGTACTTGCCAATGAAATTGCATTTTCGCAATTCGTAAGAAATGCTGGCAAAGACTCGCGATCCCCATTGTAGGGCTTAACTAATTTGATAACGACTGAAAGGGTGATTTTTTCGGACATTTTTAATTTAATATTTTTCCGTGTTGGAATTTTTTGGATCAGTCAGAGTTCAAAATTTTAACTTCTTCTGCTTTTACCTTCTTAGAGAACATTAATTAATAGGTAATATTTTTAAAATACAGTACAGATCATCAGAACACAACAAAATATGTTAAACAAATAGGTATTAAAATACAATGAATTAATGTTAAAATAAATCTCTTATAATTGATTACTTTTTTAGATTAAATCACTTTCACTTGTTTCACTTTAATTAATAACTTTAGAAACTTTAATTTTATGTTATATAAAAATTACTCACAAAATGTAGATTCTCACGAACTTCTTGGTTTTCCAAAGCGTGTCAGTTAATTCGACACTGCAGCGATGACGTCAATTGCAGCGGTGGCTTCAGTACCTATTCGACGACTCAGGAAGTCTTAAATTACGACGCTACCTCGAAATCACGTTGCGTTGTCCGTGAAGAGATCTTACACGTGGTGATGATGGTGATGATGCAAGGTCTGATGTTGGTGGCGAGTCAAATTGTACGGTGATCCGATAGTGCAATGGGTTGTGATGCGGGCTCACACTCGAAAGTGGAGACTTATCGTCGACCACGATGGAGCAGCACGAGTTTCTGAATGATGCGGTGCGGGCTCGCGCTTAGTAGCGGAGTCTTATCGTCAACCACAAGTGCAACTGTGCGGGCTTAGGCACATGTACCCAAGACTTACCGTCGACAGCTGGCACCTTACCCAAGGACCGTGGTGATGAACGCTAAAGTTCACGGAGCCAAATAAGTATTAGGCGGGAATTCCTTGTCGCGACGTGCCTAACACCTAGGAATCCCAGTACTTTAATTGCTTTCCCAGGATATCCCACTTCTGACACCAAAATTGTTAGAATGGCTCGCCTGGGGTTCTTTTTAAAAAAAAGACACCTTTACTGCTGCAAACTAATTTAATTTAATTTACACTTCGGAATATTATAACTAATACAAAGTTGTGTACCGAACAGATGTTAGAGTTTGACTGCTTAAATTATATGAAAAATCACTTTTATATACTTTACATAATGCTTACAACAATAATTACTACCTTGTACATCGGTTCATAACAGATCGGGGAAGTATAGAATTTGGCGAGACAAGCGAAGCTTCGGAGCGGAATAAAGTGAATCAGTGTGATTAATTATTAGTGTTTTAAGTTTAATTAGTGTAAAGTGAATTAAAGAGTTAATTTTGGTAATTCTATCGGCAATTTTTATTGTCACAAACCTCAAGCTCTTAACAATACCTCTCTATATCTGCGCGCATGTTTTTCCAATAATAACGTTAATTCTATTATACATTTTATTTGATCCTAAGTGACCTGCTATATCATGATTTTCTTTTGGAATTTTCGATATCTCTGTTGGTACAGGGTATATGATGGAGTTATGATGTATATTTATTGTTATATTTGTGTTGTTATATAGATACATAAGCATGCCGTATATTTTGACAAACGAATGTTGTTCGAACAGATTCTTAAAATCAGAAATTACGATTTCACTAATATTACCTGCAAGTATAATATCGTCCCTTGCGGCTTTTAAGGTTTTGAAGATTTCGGGATAGGAGTAGTCATCAAAATAGTATACTTTTGTGAGGCGAGATAATAAATGTTGCCTTTCGATTCTATCTTTTTAAATGAGTGAAGTTCTCGTTCTTCGTTTAAGACCGGAAAGAATATCTTCAAGATAGGGATTGGATTCGTCAAAATCGATAGATACGGGGACTAGGATTGTTTTGCAGTAACTTTTTAAAAGGCTCTCATAGTATTCTTTTATATAGGTATTAAATCTCTCATCCTTTTTTTAAAACGTTTTAAGGAATGTAGAGTAATCGTCGTTGCAATGGGCCAAGTTATTTTCAGAGTCTTTTTTTGATTCGATGCGGGAATTTTGTGGGGTTTTTGCGTCTAATGGAATTGAATCAGTGTGTTCGGGATTCAGCAGTTCCGATGGGCTGAGATCCAGAATCATTCAGAATCACATTCAGAATCTTGAGTAGTTTGAGGTTCTTCGTGGGAGGTAGAAGGTTGCGGATCTGATATAGTATCACTTTGTACAACCGGATTTACAGGGAAACAGGATAATGCGTCTGCGTTACTGTTAATTTTGCCCTATTTTGTATTCGACCTCGCAGTCGAATTCTTCTAATTTTAGCCTCCACCTTACTAGGTTCGACCCCGGGTCTTTGCAGTTAAATAACCACTTAAGTGGGCGGTGGTCGGTAATAATTTCAAAACGACGGCTATATAGGTATGGCCTAAATACTTTAGTACCGAAAAGAATTGCTATGCATTCCTTTTCTGTTATACTGTAGTTACACTTGGCTTTATTTAAAGTTCTTGAAGCATAAGCGTCAGGTCTACCAATTCCTATGGGACCCTGTGATAATATGGCCGAAATAGCAAAATTTGATGCATCACAAGTCAACACGAAAGGTTTTGTGAAGTCTGGGTATGCTAATATTGGAGCAGTAGTCAAACAGTTTTTTAGAGTTTCAAAGGCAAGTTGCTGCTCATTTTGCCAATCGAAAGGAACATTTTTCTTTAGAAGGTTTGTAAGAGGCTTTGCGATTTTGGATAGATTTGGTATAAATCTTCGATAGTATGACACTAATCCCATGAAAGATTTGATATCATTTGGACATCGAGGTTGGGGAAATTGTTGAACAGCTTTAGTTTTCTCTGGATTTGGCTTTACCCCCTCGTTGGTAATGATATGACCAAGACATGATACTTCCTTTCGGAGAAATTCGCACTTATCTGGTTGGAGCTTAAGAATGAAGTGTCGGAGTCTGTCAAAGAAGTCACAAAGATTATTTATGTGTGTTTGAAGATCATATGAGTAAATAACGATATCATCTAGGTGGACGAAGTACTGGAGTCCTTGTAAGCCAGATAGGGTAGTCTTCATCAACATTTGGAATGTTGAAGGAGCGTTTTTTAGCCCAAAAGGCATCCTTGTGAATTCAAAGTGTCCTTGCGGAACGGAGAAGGCAGTTTTAGGGTAGTCCTTTTCGGACATCCTTATCTGGTGGAAACCAGAAGCAAGTTCTAATGTGTAGGTGTTTCTTTATTATGTGCCAGCAGCTATGCAGGTCTAGGTAAAGAGAACAGTATCACTGCGACCTAGAAGATCTGTTGTGATCGCTGCTATGGCTATAGTTCACTGCTAAGCCCTATGTCTTCAATGAATCGAAGGAGTTGCTTAGCCGTGAGCAATTTAGATGAGTGTTACCTTTGCGCATTAAGGGTCCGCAATCGCTTAGGATGTGTAGAGGCGTTTCTTCCGTTATGGAACAGAACCGACACATCCTTGAGTTGCTTAGTCCCAGGATGGACATGTGCTTTTTAAGACAACAGTGTCCAGTTAGGGCTCTTGCCATAATGCGCAATTTATTTTTACTTAATCCCAGGACTTCTGAAGCGAATTTACGATCAAAAGCCCGTATTAAGGTTTTAGAATGTTTTAAGCCTGGTGTGTCAGACCAGATCTTAAGTGATTTATTGTGATAAAGAGTTTCAAGGGTCAATCGGGCTAGGCTTCTTGAGATTCTAAAAAATGGCTCGGGTCCAAATTGTGTGCACTTTGAGCCCTCCCGTGCAAGTTTGTCGGCAAATTCGTTGCCTACAATACCCTCGTGACCCGGAACCCATCTTAAAACGACCCTGTTTTTACAACCCATGGCGTTTAAACGGTTCACGCAGTCTCCAACTAGCTTTGAGTTCACTAAGTTTGATTTCAGCGCTAGGAGTGCTGCTTGACTATCAGAGTTTATGTAAATTTTTTGGTTGACGTAATGTTTTTGCAGATTGATCCGCACATCCATATATGGCGAAAATTTCTGCCTGGAAAATAGAGGTGTATCTACCCAAATTCATACTAAGTTTGAATTTGGGGCGTTCCCCGTAAATTCCAAAGCCTACGTCGAGACCCATCGGTATACCATATGAGGCTACCGACCTCACAGATAACCTGGCCATTCAGCCAGTCTTCTCTGGAGGGTAATTCCACTATATACTTTTTATCAAAAATGTATAGTGGACGCATGATATCTGAGATCAAGCATAAGACCGGTGATTCCTTAATTGAGTCGAGCATGGATCTCAATCTGTAGGAGAGCAAGCTTAGACCGCCCTGTGTTAATTCTTTACACTTTCGGGTGTTAATTCTATACAAACTAGCCCTCGACTCCTTGTCTAGATAGAGATCAAGGGGCGTTAGGCATAGAAGTGCAGCCGCTCCAGGCGATGATCGCATAGCTCCAGTTGCCATTAGGCAGACAGTCCTTTGTAGACTATTTAGTCAGTCCGCAGTCGTCTTTTGGTTGGCCTTGTTACACCAGACAATAGAGGCGTAGGTGAGAATCGGCCTCACTATGCTGCTGTACAGCCATAGGACCATACTAGGACGCAAGCCCCAGTTGTTCCCGACCAAACGACTGCACGTACCTAAAGCAATTTTTGCCTTATGGCATACGTTGCTAAGGTGAGAGTTCTACGTTAGTTTTTGGTCGATTGTTACGCCCAAGTACTTAACTTCCGTGGAAAATGGTACTTCTTTGCTAATCAGTGCTAAGTCACATCAATGTAAGTAACATCAATGCTAAGTTTTGGTTGGACTAATTTGTCCAACCGTCTCTTTTTTGTAAAGGGTATTATAACAGTTTTATTTTTTTTATAGAATAGGGTGACAACCGAGCACACAGTCCACCTGATGGTAAGTGGTTGCTGCGGCCCATAGACATCTACATCTATCTTCCATCAAAATGCAGATGCGTTGTCACCCGTGAGGACTGAGATGGAATGCCTCATTTCCAGTAAAAAGGGTCTCCGGTTCTCTACACTCACCATACGAAATACAGCAGCACTAAGCTACTATTTCACGCTCATTTCGTTATCAGAATTAACTGATAAACTGTTATCCCTACACCAGTTATTTATGGTGTTTAGGGCTCTTTGTATTATTGACGATAAAGTACTTTGGCAAAAGCCCCTTGCTATGATCACAAGGTCATCAGCATAACCCAATGTGTCAATGCGTAGGTCTGCCATTTTGTACAATAGTTGGTCAACCGCAAGAGTCCAAAGAAGGGGTGACAAAACACCTCCTTGTGGGCAGCCTCTTGTGGTTGCAACCTCAATCGAAGTTTGAAACAGCGCTATTTTCTCCTTTCTGTTTGAGAGCATTGACTTAACTCATCTGATGGTTGTGGGGTCAACATTTTTATATGTTAAGCCCCCAATCAGCAGTGATGTGGGGCTACTGTCGAAGACGCCCTCAATATCTAGAAAGGCACAAAGAGCTATTTCTTTGTCCTCCAGTGCTTTTTCGACCCTGTCAATGACACTGATCAGGGCTGTTTCCGTAGATTTGCCTCTGCGGTAAGCATGCTGGTTGTAATGTATGGGCCTCGTAGCTAGAGCTACATCCCTTATATATCTATCTATAACCTTTTCCAATGTCTTAAGAAGAAAGGAAGATAGGCTTATAGGTCTAAAGGACTTTGGTAAAGCGTAGTCCTTTCTACCAGCCTTAGGTATAAATAGAACCTTGACAATTGTCCATCGTTCTGGAATATATCCCCATGCAAAACTTGCTCTGAAGATTTTCACCAGATAAGAAAGAAGGATGTCGATACCCCTCTGTAGTTGGATGGGAATTATTCACTCCTCCCCGCTTGATTTAAATGGTTCAAAGGAGTCAACAGCCCACTGCACCAGGTTTGGCCTTATTATCTTCGCAGCCCTACGCCAGTCTTCATTGCAAGGCCTTCGTAGGGCTCTGAAAGAGTTCAAGGCTGAAGTCTTGTATGACCCTGGGAAATGGGTTGACGCTAGTAACTCCAATGTTTCTGTTTCACTATTAGTGAAGTTACCATCCGGCTTTTTAAGAAGCCCGATCTGATTAGGTTTCGCTTTCGATAGCATCTTGTGTAGTCTTGCACTGCGAGGCAAAGACTCAACTTCCTCGCATAGCTTCCTCCACGATGCTCTCTTGGCTTTCCTAATTTCTTTATTATATTCAGTTAGGAGTGCACTATAAATATCCCACTCTTTGGTTTTCTTAGCCCTATTAAATAGTTTCCTGGTCTTTTCCCCAAGGTCTTTCAGCTTAGAATTCCACCAAGAAACTTTTCGTGTTGAGGTCTTGGTTTTGACGGGACAACTGTCCTCGAAGGCTTCACGGATACCTACGGTAACTGTCTCCGTCGCTAACTCCAGACCTTCAATTGTTTTGATGCTTTTAGGAAACGTTTCCAAATTCCTCCTTAGGCTATCTCTATAGATACCCCAGGAGGTCGCTTTCGGATCCCTAAAAGTAACGGTTTCAAAGGATGGTGATGCTCCAATCACAATCTTACTGTGCTTGTGACCAGACATCGAGTTTTCGCTACTAACATGCCAGTCATTTATCCGCCTGGACATGTTATTGGTAGCAAAGGTTATATCTAACACTTCTTGCCTAGCACGCGTTACAAAGCTTGGTGTACAACCTAAATTTAGGCTTACCAGGCAGTTGGAGATGAGAAAATCATAAAGTAACTCACCTCTTTCGTTGATGTTGATGCTTCCCCAGGCTGTGTGGTGAGCA
The DNA here is from genome assembly GCA_036936625.1 of Parnassius smintheus behrii. NCBI lineage: Eukaryota > Metazoa > Arthropoda > Insecta > Lepidoptera > Papilionidae > Parnassius > Parnassius smintheus. Next base: position 566,081 of record JAUPFT010000019.1, read on the forward strand.
TAAGCATCACATCCCACCACAAGTTCGGCGTTGTGTTTTCGGGCGAACTCCGCCACTCGCTCTAACTCGATGGTAGGATCTGCGTTCTCGCCGGGAAGATAGGCTGTGCAAATGATTACTCTGTCCCCAGTGCATCCCTTGAGATTTATGAAGGCTGTAACCAGGCCATCATTGCAGTACTCTGGAACAGCTAAAAGTTCAATATTTTTACTATAAATTATACAAGCTCTGGGTCTACTGCCTTTGGTATTGACAAGAATCTTACCAGCAGCCGCCAATCCCAGACCTTGACCGTTGGCCACCCAAGGCTCTTGTATAAGGGCGAGGTCAACGTTGTCCTCTGCAAAGCCAACCTCCACCATGACAGAAGCAGCTTCTGCATGGTGAAGATTTGCTTGGAGGATCCTCGTCTTACCCTTTGGTTTAGCCATTTATGGGCGTGGGGGGCAGGGGTCTTTTCCGCCTGTTGAGGACAAGGACGCCCTTTTCCTGCGTACGTGATCTTACCTTTCTTCGAACGACACCAGCGGAGGCCGTCGGACCGAGGCGAAATCTGCGCCTTGGACAGGCCGTCTTAGCGATGGCCTATGTTAGTGCCCGGTGGACCAGCCGCATCTGCTCCACACTCATAGGATTCGAATTGCGAATTCCTATACGTGCGGAGCCAGCTACGGCACTGAAGCTGAGCTTCTCCTCCGTTGCCAGCTTCACAGTCTTCCTGGGCTGGTCTTTGGGGGACTCTTCCTCAGACCGACTGCGTTTTTTCGCTTTCGGAACTGGGGGAGGCTTGGGCAGAGAAATTTCGTCCCAAGGCTTCTGGCACAGAGAGAGGGCCTCTTCGGCTCCGATCTCGGCTGCTATCAGTCTTCGGTACCTTTTCCTCGCAGCGCCACTAAGCTTATAAGGCCTAGCGAACTTTTTCTTTTCCCCTCCCTGGTTCGTTTCCGATTGTGGTTCGGCTGCAAATGTGCCCTCCACTTCACGGCTCGTCCCAGGTTGGGGCGCACTGCTGCAGGGTGTTGGTGAGGCTAAAAGAGCCTCTTCCAAGCCTGCAGTTAATTCCATTAAAGGAGACTTCTCACTGTCTTTAACAAAATGTCGGTTTTCATCCATTTTGTTCCCACGAGTAGCTAGGGAAATACCCCGGCGAAGCCCCGCATGCCGAGGGAAGGGCTAAAATACTACCCGAATCGCCCTGGTCTCGGGTAGGCACCGTTTGCGACTGGACTCTCTCCAGCCATGCATCCATCGGCACGGTATGCTTGACACCTTGAATTGGGTTGGGATAGGAAAAGGGGTAGGGATAAAAGAAAAGAAAAAGAGGATCGTCTGAGTGTTTCTGTTCTGTCTGTTTCCTATTGAACCAGACCAAATAACAGGCGGCAACCACGTGAAGGAGAACTCCTCAGACTTGGAGATCAACACGACCTGCGCTCTCCCCCAGAGCCATACGCCAAACTGCTCGCCGGACAGGAGAGCAGAATAAATGTTAATCTAGTCCTATTTATAATATCAAAAAGTTAGGAGTAGACTAACCCCCTCCCGATCTAAGGTGTAAGGTGGTAAGTATTTACATTTCCCTAATTGATCAAGAATTTCTGTTATGTATTTATTTTATTTATTATTCCGGATAGGAATCTCCAATAGTGATGTCGTTCAGACGACGGTAATCTATGACTACGCGCCACTTACGTTGCCCGGATGCATCGATCTTCTTTGGGACTATTCAAATAGGTGATGAACCAAGGTGATGTTGAAGGTTTGATGATGCCGTCGTCAAGCATTTTATTTATTTGGCGTTCTACTTCTGGCTTATGACGTCAGGGAAGCGGTAAGACTTAGTGAAGATGAAGTAGGAATTTCGTGTTGCAAGACGTTTGTGCTAGTTAATTTGTCTCCAGGCAAATGAAAAATTTCGGAGTAAGTACAGCAAAGGTCGCAAAGTGCTTCTTTCTCTTCTCTATTTAGGTGTGACAATCTTAAGAGATTCAGAGTTTGATCGGTGCGAGTAAGGGCGTTATTTCTAGAACCGTCTGAAGAAATATAAAAAATTGGATTATGAAATTGTAGCGTTAGTTTTAGATTGGAATCGACGATTAATTCGCTTTGAGAAGTATTTACAACGGAAATATTAATTCTTGAATTTGATTTCACTTTTACGACGCAGTTAGCTATTAGGAGCGAGTCTACGGGGTTCTGATCGAGAACAAGACCTTCTTTAATGTCCGGATTTCTTACAGAACACTCTATGATAGGCGCAATAGTATAGACTGGCTTAGTGACACAAAGCTCTATTTCATCTTTATTTACTTTTAAGGTTTGTTGTCATAATTAATTTTGCAATTTAATTTGATAAGGGAGTCGCTAACGATGATTCCGTCATACGGCAAATCAAACGCCGGAAGTACGTAGAAGTTATGTTGGTAGGAACAAAATTCAATTGGGATGTGACCAAGGGATGTAACAGAGTCATTTCATGTACCAATAATTTCTATAGTATTATTGTTTATTTCAGGCATCTTTTCTACAGCAGAATCTTTAATAATACTGATAGCTGCGCCGGTATCGACGAGCAAGGATAAGGACTTCGACGAGACAGAAGTTTGAACTTTTATAAAAGGTAAGTATTTTTTTTTTGATGGATTTGTAGAGATGTTATATATTTTAATATTGCTTTCTTTCCTTTCAGGTGCAGGAGACGAAATGCTCTTCGATATGACGCCGTTGATATTCTGTTTGGTAATTGGAGCAGCATTATTAACTTGCAATCTGTCGGTTTGGGGTTGGATACCCTGTCGGTTAGATTAATAATAATAATAATACTGGACGGGAAATCCTCCGCGTTTAAATGATGGTTGGTGATATCGATATTTTGATCGTCTGCAATAGCAGCATTGATATGCTGATTACGATTCCGGAAAGTGTGAGGTGGTGGACCATTATTATTGTTACGCGCTCCAGTAGACGACACAACTAGCGCCATCTAGTGTCAGGAACGAGAGCGAGGGGAGCGTTGCAGTTTATGACATCACAAATCTTTCGACCGATGGCGCCACCCGAAGAACTAGAAAATCTATATTCGAACTCTCGGTACCTTGCGCGTGTTTACTTGAACATTCCGGATATTTTGCTAATTTAAATAAATAGGTGGCGCAAGATGCGATCGAGGCAGAGTTGAACTCAGCGACACAAGCGAAGCTTCGGAGCGGAATTAAGTGAATTAGTGTGTTTAATTATTAGTGTTTTAACTTTAATTTGTGTAAAGTAAATTAAAGTGTTAATTTAGGTAATTTTATCGGCAATTTTTATTGTCACGAACCTCAAGCTCGTAACAATTGGTGTCAGAAGTGGGATAAAATAATGCCGATTTTACCTAAGGAGGAAACGGAGGGTGTCCGTACCCGAAGTCAACGCCAGCAGGAGACGGACCAGAGGAGATTTGGTGGTGCAACGCCGCAGATGTCTGAGGGCCAGCCGCCGGCCACGGAAGCCGGTCCGTCAGCAGCTTCTACGTCTGTGGCACCTGACTTAGGTGCTCTGATGGTGATGCTGCAGGAGCAGGCTCGCCGACAGGAGGAGCAGGCTCGCCGACAGGAGGAACAGGTCCGTCGGTTGGAAGAACAGCTGCGGGGCGGACAGGACGAACAGAGCCGCCGACAGGAGGAACAGGCCCATCGGTCGGAAGAGCAGATGCTCCTCATTAAGGACCTTCATGCTACCTTTAGGAAAGAGATAAAGGAGGTGAAGGATAGGGTTGCTCAACATGACAACCGCCTGTCGGAAGCTGAAACCCAAATCAAGGAAGCTAAAACCCAAATCGACCAAGTGAACAATCGGGTTGATTACGTGGTGGCTGACGTGAAGAAAACGCTGGACGACCTCAAACTGGGTGATGGAACTACATATCCCGTAGTAGCTACTACACCTTCGCTACGTGGGTTCAAAGTGCCACCGTTCGACGGGACTTCTTCCTGGTCAGCCTACAAAATTCAGTTCGAGGCTGTTATGAAGGCGAACGGCTGGAATAAAAATCAGGCCATGACTGCTCTCATACTAGGCCTGCGTGACCAGGCCTTAACAGTTCTGGAAGCTCTCGGTGAGGAAGTGACTTATGAGCAACTCCTTGAGGCATTGGAGGCGAGATATGGCGACGCTCACCTGGAACACGTCTTTCGTGCGCAGCTTAAAGATCGTGTGCAGCGCATCAACGAAAACCTGCAGCAGTGGGCTCTAGAAGTGGAGAAGCTGGTGCGAAAAGCATACCGGTCTGTACCTGCGCTCATTGAAGGGAACCTGGTGCAGACATTCATCGACGGCATCCGCGACCTGGAAGTCAGAGCTGCTGTGAGGCTCGGGCACCACGAGACGCTTAAGGACGCCTTGGCCCATGCACTGGAAGTGAAAGCCGTGCGGCAGGATCATCGTTCCCATCGCGTCAGTGAGGTTGCAGCAGCTACAGTTCGCGACCGCAACAAAGGATACAGCCCTAGGTGCTATGGCTGTGGGGAAAGGGGCCATCTTCGATCCAGCTGCCCTAAGCGAACCGCAGAAAGGGAAAGTGAACGATATCAGGAGGGTAGTGCAGCTAACGGCACTGCCTGGCGGCGACAGGATCATCGTTCACATCACGCTGGGGAGGTTACAGCAGTTACGGTTCGCGACCACAATAAAAGATACAGCCCTAGGTGCTATGGCTGTGGGGAAAGGGGCCATCTTCCGTCCAGCTGCCCCAAGCACACCCTAGGAAGGGAAGGCGAACGGTCTCAGAAAGGAAGTGCGGCTAACAGCACCGCCCAGCAGCAGCAGGAATACGACTTTACTATCAGACACTGCAGCAGGAAATCTCAAGGCAACGCAGATGCATTGTCAAGAAGACCTTGTCCTGAAGATTGCAACTGTTGTAGTAGGCCAGAGAGTAAGAAAGTGGTATCCGTGAGGATGCTCAGAACAGACCACCTCAGCAACGGGTGGAAGGACAGCCTACGACATGCACAGCAGGATGATCCGGACATCAAGCCGATTCTGGGATGGATGAAGGCCCGTGCTACCAAGCCTAAGTGGAGGGACGTCGCAGCGATGAGTTCAACCACGAAAAGCTATTGGGCCCAATGGGACAGCTTGCTGATTCAGGATGGAGTCCTGTGCCGTAAATGGGACGATGGTCGAAGAGACAGCTGTCGTTTGCAAATGGTTGTCCCTAAAGCTAAAGTGCCGAATGTTCTACAGCTGTGCCATAATGGTCGTTCAAGAGTCCATCTGGGAGTTAAACGAACTCTACTGAAGGTTCGAGAACAGTTTTACTGGGTCCATTATCGTGATGATGTCGAGGATTGGTGTCGTACATGTACAAGTTGTGCGGCCGTGCGGGGACCTCAGACACGTAGTAGAGGAGCACCGAAATTGTACAATGTTGGTGCACCACGGGATAGGACAGCCCTTGACATTGCGGAGCCGTTACAGAAAGGCGCAAGAGGGACTCCTAAGATTGTCCATGTGGATCGCTTGGCGCGTTACTATGGGACCGATAATGCTCGGGACGAGCATGTCTTAGGAGGGGGCAGTGTTACGCGCTCCAGTCGACGACACAACTAGCGCCATCTAGTGTCAGGAACGAGAGCGAGGGGAGCGTTGCAGTTTATGACATCACAAATCTTTCGACCGATGGCGCCACCCGAAGAACTAGAAAATCTATATTCGAACTCTCGGTACCTTGCGCGTGTTTACTTGAACATTCCGGATATTTTGCTAATTTAAATAAATAGGTGGCGCAAGATGCGATTGAGGCAGAGTTGAACTCAGCGACACAAGCGAAGCTTCGGAGCGGAATTAAGTGAATTAGTGTGTTTAATTATTAGTGTTTTAACTTTAATTTGTGTAAAGTAAATTAAAGTGTTAATTTAGGTAATTTTATCGGCAATTTTTATTGTCACGAACCTCAAGCTCGTAACATTATTGTGGTTATTGCGATTAACATTATTATTACTATAACTATTTTAAGCGTTACCAAATCGTCGTCGATTATTAGCCTCATTTCTGAGTCTATCACGCAGAGAAACTCCGAGCATAGCCCTCTTCATAGCTCGCTGAGCGACCTTGAGCGTCCTCATACGGCCAGCAATGAAGGACCACGTCTCTGATCCGTAAGTCATCACTGGCAACACGCACTGGTTGTACAATCTAGTTTTTAGAGATTGAGGTATACCTGACGAGAAGATATGTCGTAATTTCCCGAACGCTGCCCAGCCGAGCTGAATCCGTCGATTGACCTCTCGGTCGAAGTTGGACTTACCTAGTCGGACTATTTGTCCCAGGTAAACGTACTCATCAACAACTTCGAGCATAGTGCTCCCAGCAACTACCGGCATAGGTGTGACATGGACATTAAACATGATCTTTGTTTTGTCCATGTTCATCTTAAGACCTATCCGTTGGGAGGCACTATTGAGGTCATTGAGCATAGTGCTTAAGTCCTCCAGCGATTCTGCCATAAGGATTATATCATTGGCAAATCGGAGGTGAGTGATGTACTCGCCATTGATGTTAATACCGTATCCTTTCCAGTCCAGTAGTTTGAAAACGTCTTCCAATGCAGCGGTGAAGAGTTTCGGGGATATAACGTCACCCTGTCTTGCACCTCTCTGCAGTTGGATAGGTTTCGAGCTCTGGTTCTGTACTCGGATAGCCATCGTAGCCCTACTGTACAAACACTTCAGCACTTCGATATACCGACAGTGAACTTGGCACCGCTGAAGGGACTGTAGCACCGCCCAAATTTCGACGGAATCAAAGGCTTTCTCATAGTCCACATACGCCAGGCAAAGTGGCAGATTGTACTCTTCAGTCTTTTGTACAATCTGCCTAAGGGTATGTACGTGGTCTATGGTACTGAAGCCTTTTCGGAAACCGGCTTGTTCGGGAGGCTGGAAGTCGTCGAGTCTGCGTGCGAGACGATTCGTAATGACTCTCGAAAACATCACGTAGACGCGGCTCAGAAGGGAAATCGGTCTGTAGTTCTTCAAGAGAGCGTTGTCGCCTTTCATAAAGAACAAGACCACCGCACCTCTGCTCCACGCCTCTGGAGTAGTGCCACCATGGAGGACGGAATTGAAGAGCTTCTGAAGGACTTCAAGTACCGGTGTTCCACCTGCTTTCAGAAGCTCCGCTGTAATTCCATCCTCGCGTGGGGCCCTGCCGTTTTTAAGGTGCTGGAGAGCCATTCTAATCTCGCTTAGACTAACGTCCGGGATATCATCGGAATAGTGTCGGATAAGACTTGCTCTTGGATCGTTACTCACACTTGCGTGTGGCTCCAACGATGATGTGTACAGCTGCCCATAGAACCTCTCAATCTCACTCAAAATCTCAGGTGTCCCGGAAACGATGCTGCCACACTCAGTCTTCAGCCTTGACAGTTGGCTCTTACTGGCAGACAGATCTCTGGCAAAGACTTTGGAGCCCTGGTTCCGCTCGATCGCTTCTTTAATACGAGCAGTATTAAAGGTGCGTTAGTCTCGCCGCATGCATTTGGAGATCTGTCTGTTCAGTTGCCTGTATGCTGTCAAATCTGTTGACGATTGCAGCCTCATCTCCCGTCTAACAGCCATGAGATTAAGAGTGTGATCGGAGAGTTTTTGTGTTCTTCTGCGGCGGGTCTTGCAGAACTTAGCTCCAACCGCATGGACAGTTTCCACGAGCTTGTAATTCATATCGTCCACTGCATTGCAATCTTGTAGGCACTGAAAGCGGTTACGTAACTCGAGCTGAAAGTTTTCGGGATTCTGGATTAGAGCACGAGGGGGACGGAGCGTTGACTTCATTAGACGAGACCTCTTCAACTTAACGATTAGGTTCAGTGTGCCTCTAACCATTCGGTGATCGCTGCCAGTTTTCACCCTTGCGATCACTGAGACATCACTGAACAGTTGGCGTCTGGTCGTCATAATGAATTCAATCTCATTTTTTGTCGAACCGTCGGGGCTCGACCAGGTCCACTTACTGTGGGGCCGCTTCTGGAAGAAAGAGTTCATCATAAAGAGTCCCTCTTTCTCCATAAAGTCGGCCAGCTGCTGGCCCCTTCATTTTCGTTGCCCTACTCCAAATTTCCCTAACTTCAGCTCACCGTTTTGTCTTGTGCCTAGTTTTGCGTTGAAGTCTCCCATCAACACCGTGTAGTGGGTTTTGGAGGAATGCATGGCTTTGGAAATATCCTCATACATTTCCTCCACCTCCTCATCGGGATGTGCCGAGGTTGGTGCGTAAACCTGTATGACCTTCAGCGAATACCGTTTGGTGATTCTGATTATCAGGTACGCGACCCTCGTCGACACACTCCCAATCTTTACAACGTTGTTGACGAGAGACTTGTGGACGATAAATCCGACACCTCCTTGGGACAGATGGTCGCCCTTCCGGTGATAGAACAAGTTGCCGGATTTGAGAATCACCGTGTCCTCCCCCTCTCTTCGGACCTCAGATAATCCTATGATATTCCATCGCAACTTGTCTATCTCTTCTTCCAGCTCCAGGATCTTCGTGTCAGTCCTCAGGGTGCGTGCGTTAAATGTTGCCAGGTCGAGTCGTCGTAGGTGGCAACCGAACCTCCACCGGAGATTCTTAGTACCCCCTGCCCCGCCGTTACCATGGTCGCCACCGTAGCCAGGAATAGCGGGGCCGCCGGGGACTGGGGGCCGTCTATTTGTGTAATTGTTCATGGGGGGTATATTGCCATAGTTGCCACGCTTGGCGAGCGGGTTGGCAACCGCAGTTTTTTTTGTCGTACAGTTGCTGTTATCAGGAAGATGCTGCTGCCCACATCCTGCCTGTTTCCCTCTGTCGCCTTTAACATACCCACGGGAAGATATGGGGTAGTGGATATTCTTAACCGCCACTACACGGCTAAATAAATATATTTTAACACAATTAACACAAAAATATCAAAAATTGAATTTGTACATTATTGTATCTAGATGAGTCAAGTTTCTTCTTTATACAGTTTGTTCGCCTATACTGGTGTGACTGCAGTTGTTTCAGTATACGGCGTACTAAGCGACGTGAACAGCAATTATCAAACAAAAAGAATAAAATCACTCTTATGTACTGTTACGAGCTTGAGGTTCGTGACAATAAAAATTGCCGATAGAATTACCCAAATTAACACTTTAATTTACTTTATACAAATTAAAGTTAAAAACACTAATAATTAAACACACTAATTCACTTAATTCCACTCCGAAGCTTCGCTTGTGTCGCCGAGTTCCACTCTGTCCCGATCGCATCTTGCAGCGCCTATTTATATAATTAGCAAAAGAAGCGTCCCGAACATTCAGGTAAATGCGCGCCAGGCAACGAGTATTCGAGTGTAGATTTTCCAGAAACTTAGTTCTTCGGGTGGCACTGTCGGTCGAAAGATTTATGATGTCATTTACTGCAAAGCTCCCCTCGCTCTCGTTCCCGACACTAGATGGCGCTAGTGCGCTGATTTGAGCGCGGCGTAACACTGCCCCCTCCTAAGACATGCTCGTCCTGAGCATTATCGGCCCCATAATAACGCGCTAGGCGATCCACATGGACGATCTTAGGAGTCCCTCTTGCGCCTTTTTGTAACGGCTCCGCAATGTCAAGGGATGTCCTATCCCGTGGTGCACCAACATTGTACAATTTCGATGCTCCTCTACTCCGTGTCTGAGGTCCCCTCACAGCCGCACAACTTGTACATATACGACACCAATCCTCGACATCGTCACGATAATGGACCCAGTAAAACCGTTCTCGGACCTTCAGTAGAGTTCGTTTAACTCCCAGATGGACTCTTGAACGACCATTATGGCACAGCTGTAGAACATTCGGCACTTTAGCTTTAGGGACAACCATTTGTAAACGACAGCTGTCTCCTCGACCATTGTCCCATTTACGGCACAGGACTCCATCCTGAAGCAGCAAGCTGTCCCATTGGGCCCAATAGCTTTTCGTGGTTGAACTCATCGCTGAGACGTCCCTCCACTTAGGCTTGGTAGCACGGGCCTTCATCCATCCCAGAATCGGCTTGATGTCCGGATCTTCCTGCTGTGCATGTCGTAGGCTGTCCTTCCACCCGTTGCTGAGGTGGTCTGTCCTGAGCATCCTCACGGATACCACTTCCTTACTCTCTTGCCTACTACAATGGTTGCAATCTTCAGGACAAGGTCTTCTTGACAATGCATCTGCGTTGCCGTGAGATTTCCTGCTGCAGTGTCTGATAGTAAAGTCGTATTCCTGCTGCTGCTGGGCGGTGCTGTTAGCCGCACTTCCTTTCTGAGACCGTTCACCTTCCCTTCCTAGGGTGTGCTTAGGGCAGCTGGACCGAAGATGGCCCCTTTCCCCACAGCCATAGCACCTAGGGCTGTATCTTTTATTGTGGTCGTGAACCGTAACTGCTGTAACCTCCCTAGCGTGAGGTGAACGATGATCCTGTCGCCGCCAGGCAGTGCCGTTAGCTGCACTACCCTCTCGAGATCGATCAACTCTCCTTTCCACGGTTCACTTAGGGCAGCTGGATCGAAGATGGCCCTTTTCCCCACAGCCATAGCACCTAGGGCTGTATCCTTTGTTGCGGTCGCGAACTGTAGCTGCTGCAACATCCCTGACGCGATGGGAACGATGATCCCGCCGCACGGCTTCCACTTCCAGTGCATGAGCCAAGGCGTCCTTAAGCGTCTCGTGGTGCCCGAGCCTCACAGCAGCTCTGACTTCCAGGTCACGGATGCCGTCGATGAATGTCTGCACCAGGTTCCCTTCAATGAGCGCAGGTACAGACCGGTATGCTTTCCGCACCAGTTTCTCCACCTCTAGAGCCCACTGCTGCAGGTTTTCGTTGATGCGCTGCACGCGTTCTTTAAGCTGCGCACGAAAGACATGTTCCAGGTGAGCGTCGCCATATCTCGCCTCCATTGCCTCAAGGAGTTGCTCATAAGTCACTTCCTCCCCGAGAGCTTCCAGAACTGTTAAGGTCTGGTCGCGCAGGCCTAGTGTGAGAGCAGTCATGGCCTGACTTTTATTCCAGCCGTTCGCTTTCATAACAGCCTCGAACTGGATTTTGTAGGCTGACCAGGAAGAAGTCCCGTCGAACGGTGGCACTTTGAACCCACGTAGCGAAGGTACTGAAGCTACTACGGGAGCTGTAGTTCCATCCCCAAGTTTGAGTTCATCCAGCATTTTCTTAACTTGGTTGATTTGGGTCTCAGCTTCCGACAGGCGGTTATCATGTTGAGCAACCTTATCCTTAACCTCCCTTATCTCTTTCCTGAAGGTAGCGTGAAGGTCCTTCATGAGAAGCATCTGCTCTTCCAACCGACGGGCCTGTTCCTCTTGTCGGCGGGCCTGTTCATCCTGTCCACCCCGCAGCTGCTCTTCCAACCGACGGACAAGTTCCTCCTGTCGGCGAGCCTGTTCCTCCTGTCGGCGAGCCTGTTCCTCCTGTCCGCGCTGCAGCTGCTCCTGTAGTATGGCCATCAGAGCACCCAAGTCAGGTGCTACAGACGTAGAAGCTGCTGACGGACCGGCTTCCGTGGCCGGCGGCTGGCCCTCAGACATCTGCGGCGTTGCACCACCAAATCTCCTCTGGTCTGTCTCCTGCTGGCGTTGACTTCGGGTACGGACACCCTCCGTTTCCTCCTTGGGTAAAATCGGCATTATTTTATCCCACTTCCGACACCAATTGTTACGAGCTTGAGGTTCGTGACAATAAAAATTGCCGATAGAATTACCCAAATTAACACTTTAATTTACTTTATACAAATTAAAGTTAAAAACACTAATAATTAAACACACTAATTCACTTAATTCCGCTCCGAAGCTTCGCTTGTGTCGCCGAGTTCCACTCTGTCCCGATCGCATCTTGCAGCGCCTATTTATATAATTAGCAATAGAAGCGTCCCGAACATTCAGGTAAATGCGCGCCAGGCAACGAGTATTCGAGTGTAGATTTTACAGAAACTTAGTTCTTCGGGTGGCGCTGTCGGTCGAAAGATTTATGATGTCATTTACTGCAAAGCTCCCCTCGCTCTCGTTCCTGACACGAGATGGCGCTAGTGCGCTGATTTGAGCGCGGCGTAACAATACCTAAAGAAAGATAACTTACCATCTCTATCCCTGTTTTTCATTATATAACCGTTTCCTGTATTGTTGTTTATTGTATTATTTATTATTCAAATTGTCACTGAGTAAATTCAAAAAATTTCGCACCTTGTTTGACTACGTTCTGTTAGTAAAATTAATTAAACATATTAAACAATATAAGACTCATACATCCACATTTACACTATTCACTAATTTTACGAAACAAAAATATTAACAAAAATTGCGTGCGCACTCACCGCCATTCATCAAATACTGAGTCGCAAATTGCAATAAACTTAAGCGGGCTACATACGACATGATATCTATCGGTGGCGATCTAGGGTGGTGTAGTGGGGATGCCTCCTAGATTTCCTCTAAATCATGTCGTATGTAGGGCCATCCTAAGTCGTGGCCGATATCGCCTCCTTATTCGGCTGGCAGGAGCAAAAATGCAGCCGATGCTTCCTAGATCGGGGCCCCGCCCCCTCCGTACTGCGTGTGCAGTCGCTGCCGGCAGCCCTCGCGGAAGGACGTTAACGAAACAGTGATACTGAATGACGTAGAAGCCTATGGCGCTGATATTTTACAAAAAACAAAAAAAATTGAATAAATAAATTAATTAAAATCCATCGAAATTCCAATCATATCCACCCTAGCCTGTGACCTGGCGAAGTCAAGAATGCCTACTAAACTAATTGTTTTATTGCCGTTCTTAAAGTAGGGTGTATGAAGTTAGTAAGGAGAGGATAAGGCCTCTCCTCAACAACGAACTCCTATTCCAACGCTATCAACACAAGACCGCACTCAGATCTCTTACGTGCCTTCATCCTCTTATCAACAACTAACTCCTACTCCTTCACCATCTCCACATCAACAAACAAGCTATACAGAAGGGAGTATGTCCAAAAATAAAGGTTTCTTTATGTTTAAAAAAAGATATAAGCTATTTTATTTTTTGGTAGTTTTAATCCATAAATAAACATTACATTAAAAAAGTATACATATTATTATACAAAAGTATTTTATTTCCTTGTTTGTTGTGTGTAGTACATAACCCGATTTTGACCAAAGCAGAAATGAACAAAGAGAAGAAATAACTAAATAGCATAGGTAGGAGAAATTGATGTTTTTATATAAGTTGCGAAATCATAAATATAGAAAAATTCTAGAAGGTTGTAAAAACTGTCTTCATCCATCCGGAGAAAATTAACCATGTCTGGATTACAGACCATTTAGTACGTTTATGTGGCTTAATTTTTGTCTCTTTTGGAGCCATTTTTTCACCCAGCAACTCCTCTTTTTCTATTTTCGAATAAATTAACCAAGATGGCTACCAAACCAACACGTTGGTGTTTTGAGAAAGTTGGAGGCATTTTGAAGAACTCTACCGCATAACCGCATATGCTTTCCGCTCCAAGTCCAAACGCGTACTGCTAGGCTGTATGGTATATGTGGTTTATTATGTAAGTTTGTATAAAAATAATAAAATACCCAAATTTGTTAGATGACTCAGTATACTCAGGAGGTATCGATATGATAATCGTCATCACTTGATTTAGAAAACAATTTACTTGATCGTTCGAATAATAATAAGTCTATAATATATAACAAATATATATATATATATATATATATATATATATATATATATATATATATATATATATATATATATATATATGTATATATATATATATGTAATATAATATATATGTATATATATATATATATATATATATAATATAATATATAATAATATGTCTAGTTCTATTTAAAAAATATTTTTAGGTACATATATAAAGTAATAAAAATAAAAAACTAAACAAA